>CM056168.1:30096199-30433037 GCA_029691765.1 Entomobrya proxima
CACAACAACAACAAATATATCATTATACAAAACTTTTAGTATACAATTAATCACCTTTTTTATCAAAAATCAAGGAATTTGATTTGCTTTGATACCTAGCTTATACGTAACTTTTTGTTTCAATCTACTATCACTTAACATCAAAATACAAATAATAACGACTACTAAGCATGTGTATTATATAAAGATAAAATGAAAATGATTTTTCCCTTTGATGCTTATATTTGCCAATATAACCATGCTCAGTGAAAAATAATAGCTCATTGACTCAAGAAAAACCTGTGTTTTTCTTATTTTATTTCATAAGTTTCTCATTGAGCATGAATGTTGATGCCTTCTATTCATCAGTTAAAGTTGGTTAAGTCCCGTAACGTTGCACGAGCGTGCAAAAGGAATAGAGGCTGCAGTAGTATTCAAATGGATTTTATACATTAATTACAACTTCGGTTATGCTTAGTTCGCAAAGCAGAATAGAGTATCCAAATGTGGACAGCGTGTGTAGGTGTGGAATCTAAACTGCAAAGTTGTATTCTAAATTCTAAGAGGGGTTAAATTTACGTTTGTTCTATCTAGTATATACATAAATATGTTACGCCATGCTATAATTGCTAGCTTATTATTATTAAATAAACTAGTTCATATAGTAAGTACTATAAAGCCTTCATTATAAACTCTGTCGCTGTAAAAATAACTTGATATGCATCAATCAGAACATAAAACTATATTGCAGCTCGGTAATCATAAGGCTATACCAATGCTAATAATAATATTATATGTTGTTTGTGCGCTTATTACTGTTATTGTTACGTTTGACTTATCACAACTGACTAAGGATGACGATAACATTGTATCTAAATATTTTAGAATATATACGTGCAAACGTTTTGCTTTATTACTCAGACAAATTCATTTTTACTATTTGCCATCCCAGTAAGTTTCAATTACAGTGTAGTTATACTAATGAACTTTTTAAAATATCAACTTCGCCCTAAGAAGATTATACCTGTATACATTGTTTCATGTTTTCCATGCTTTGGTTCTAAATTTTGCAAAATTAGTCATTTCTGCATGATGAGTTATTTCGTATTTTGCTAAAGCTACTTCCTTACACTAGGTATTTCAAATACTGTAACAATATAAATGTGATACTTGATGCAAATTTAGCATGCTGAACAGGTCGAATAAATGAGTATTTCATCTCCTCTAACGTTGTAATATATTTGTATTTCTCATCATTTTGCCTCATAGCTCTTTGTCGTCAGTATCGTAGATTATGAAAGGATATTATTACATTTATAATATTATTGTGTAGACATTTATTTCAAAATCATTATATAGTAAAAACACAACAATTGCAAGTATTTTAGAAATAAGTAATAAAACAAGTACTAAAGTACAAAATATATAATATTTTCTAAAACTGTATAATTTGGACAGCACCTGTGTATCACCTCTGTGGCAGTTTATAGTCATATACTTCTGTATGCTATTAGTAGTAGTACGTTTTATAGTTTAGCATTATTACTGACAATGAGTGAGTATTGTAATTACTGAAACAGCAGCAACTAAGAAAAAACTAGTATTGCTATTATATATGGTATTCTCAGTAGCTTCTTTCTGTCTTTTCATTTTCTTTGTTATGTCTTTGTACTATGTACGACTTGCTTTTTTTCTGTGTATTCTGTAGAGTTTGCTTTTCTCATCTACACACTTTTACTTCTTTGCTCTTTAAGGAAATGTCTTGTGTGTTGAGCTGCTTCATATGAAAAGGCTGTTGTCTAACATCAGTAACTTACAACACAGTGGTGGAGGGTCTTCTCTGTACGCGTAAACCTAGCAAGCAAAGTTGCACTGTGCTTTCATAGTACGTATTTCATTTACGAAGATGCAAAGTAAAGTTTGTGGAATTATAACAGACAGAGCCAAGCAGAGTTGTACGAAAAGCAGAGAGAAGGACGTAAAGTGGTTGTTGAGAAACAACAGTGGTGGTTTTCGTTGGAGCAGAGCAGCATTCTCCTTTCTCTCTGGATGGGTGAGTATCAGCATCTATCTTGCTCCCCACCAAATCCTCTTCATTATATCCATCTCTCTGTATGCCTGTGCAGTGTTCTTTCTCACGAAACACAGGCAAACTCACTTACTTGCTTGCCAGAAGAGATGGAGAGGACACACACTTTTTTGCCTTTCATTCTTCTTGGTTGTGATATTGCTGCAAATGTGCGTACGGTGCCTTTTTTGCCTTGGCTGTAGTCAACCAGATGTAAAATGGTATATAGGTATTTGGATGTGGAACGGATGGATGCATCAAGCATGCACTTTACACACTGCCACTGCTTATACTCTTAGATCGCCACGATGCCTAAAAAAGCTTGATGGAATATGTGGCATGGTAAAAGAAAGTTTCAGTAGGAGACCAAGCAAAAGCTTAGAGCAAACCTGTTTGTGCTCATGGAATTGCTTCATATATATGAAAAAGTGTATTGACGACTACATAGTTTGCCTCTTATTGCATCCTATGTGAAACAATCATTTTATCCTACTCCTCCATGACCGAGTAAAGGACAAACTGCATTACACATATTATGTACCTACCAACCTACCTATAAAAAGTGTATTTTGTCGATCCTGGCAAAGGAAATCTAGTGGTGTCGGCTACTAAGAAAAGGGAATAAGTGTATAAGTATGCAATATAATATGTACCTATTTCTAAAAGTTCCTACGCAGCGTAAAGTATTTTTAAGTAGATATTTTCAATATTTTATGCAAGACTTCTTGTCACAAGCAAAAAGAAAAGGCTCCCCTTCTGCTTTCTGTTTCTTGTCTAAATTTGTAATGTACTAACTGTAACTGTTTTATTAAGGGTAAAGTGAGAAAAGCCCAAATGGGGATGTATAGTGTAGAAGCTTGGAAGAAAGTGAATACTGGACTTATTTATTCTAAAAAATCTCGTAAGCTTTATAGCATGCTTTATTGTATTGAATTCACCAAATAAACACTTTTAGATGACAAATTTAGCTAGTTAATAAAAAATTGCAACTTGCATTAAAATTTTCGATCAGCTTTAACAATATATATTGAATAAAGTATTGAGCCATATAATTTGATTGTCAGACTTCTGTTCACGATGAATAAAAACCGTATCGGTGAGTTTCTGTGAAATCCGAAGAATAATAGACAGCCAATATGTTTAAACCATAAGTAACTACAGTGACTATCATCATCATCATCTTGGTTTTTGTTTAATCATCAAATACAGTAAAAAATTTGTAATTTTTAAAGATTGGATAAACTGTAATGTTATTAAGCAAGCAAGCATGCTACCGTAAACTAGGCATTCATCGAAATATGTTTACATCGATGCGTAGTCTTTCTGAAAGTCACTATTACAATACTTATAAAAATTCCTAAATTTAAAACCGAAGGACCAGTTGTAACAATAGAATTAAATTTCTTTTGTTGTAACATGCTGGGTTTAGTTAGACTGCTGATTCCACTAGTACTCGGCCTACACCATAATGTCGAAGTTTGTAAAATGCTAACTGATGATGTAGTTTTTACTTCATACATATACCATATCATTAAACGATGCGATGTGTTCGCCTATTATTATAAAGTACTGCTCGCCAACTTTTCGCTCGATTCAAAACAGTAATTTTCATTTTTCTTACTCTTATCCAGACAAATCAATGTTTGTATATACTCAATACGTTGGATAACTCATCAGGAAACGTCCATAATGCTAAATACCTATTGATATATATTATTATATTGAATGCTATAAACGTGGCTGAGTGACACAAAGTACATTTGCGAATGTGCAGAAAATAACCAACTTATTGTCAGCGCCACAGAATACAGAAATGATGTATACAAGCTGCAAGCTTAGACCATTATATTGCGTACCCTTTGCTATTACAAAAGCATTTAAAGTGTAATATTATGTCTGGGTACATATTTTTATACAAGCATTATAATAATATGCATGTTTGCATAAAAAAGTATACATGTTATGCACCACGCTATAAATGATATAATAACACCACGGTCGTCATCACAAGTTCACTCTCTCTCTCGGTCTACCAGGTTCGTCGTACACAAAAACACACACACACACACTCGATTTTCTCACACACAAACAGAGTTTTCGCAGAAAGAGAACGTGTATACCATTGTTCACGTTACCGTTCGTACACGAGAGCAGCATAAAACCAGCATCAACCAAAGCAGAGTTTTGGGAAGCAAAAAAGAGTTTCATATATCATCATGGAAGGGTTACTCACGTTTCCCATTCCCATCTTGTATAAAGCTTATGGGGTATATAGACCACTCTCTCAGTTCCTCTGTTCTCCTCACACAGTCAGGTTGACTAGTGGGGTCCTACCCCGAATTGCCTGCGTACCACCACTACCAAGTTCTTCACTTTTTTCTCATTTCGTCTTATATTCTTCTGAGTACAGCACGCTTTTATGTAATAAAAGGACGAACAAACGCAGCAATACAAGCATCGTGGGTAAGGCAAAGCAGCCAGCGCACTAGTGCAATATGCAATATATAGGTATAAAAGCCTGTCTTTTTACTTCTTGAAGAGGAATGGAATTCATGAGTTAAGGCGAAGGCCATGTCCATGATGTGCCGTGTGCGATGCTTTTACAACACTTTTATTCTCTCTTTCCATACAGTTGTTGCAGGACATTAACTGCATAATATATTTAGGTTTGCCATCCTAAAATTACATCCTAACTTACTTTCATATTGAAGGAAAACTGTACGAAAGAATGAGCTTCATAAAAGTTTTTTGTGTAAATACGTCTATATAGTTATCATACAAGATTTAATATCGCATATATATAGTTCAATGATTTTTTACCACGTTATACGTACCTGTCAGGAGTCGTTCTAATATACAGTCTTTGTTGTTGTCCTCATTATCTTATTGTGTTATTTCGTTTTCTACTACATACTATATAAGCTGCAAGACCATTTATATTGTTGTTACTGCGCATTATATTTGTTGCAGTTTGGCTCATCGTTAGTAACAGTTGTTTGAGATGCGGCAGTGCACTTTTTTGTTATATAAGCCAATATAAGGGACGAGGACTTGACCTTTGTCACAATAAACCTTGTTTTGTACTTTTTACAAATAAAATAGCTGCTACATCATGCATGTTTAGCAATCGTATAATAGAACAGACCCTTTTTGCATTGCCTTTATTTCGAATAGTAGCATTATTTCTTTACATCTGTAAAAGAAAATGCATCAACCCAAGGAAAATAAATTTTTGCTTCCAGACAGTGAGGAACCGTAATTTTCCTGGCTAGTATATTCAATTCCTACGTAGGTATTATCATAAATACAGAGAAAAATATATTTTACAATTACCACCAGCAGCCTTACAAAAACCTGTAAAGCTTTTTTGTGCCGTTGATAGAAAGGCAAGTTGCGTTGCGAGGTTTGAAGTACTATTGCATTTATACGCTTTATATATTAGACTTCCGCAATAAGGCGTTTAAAATAAAACGCCCCAAATCTATCATTGCAATTTCCGAGTTTACAGATCTAGATGAAACGCTGCAACCAAGATATCAACATGTAGATAAGCTTTCTGGTTTTTGTTTTTAGGAAGTAAAACGGGTTAAAACTTCTAGATAGGGAGAGGGAGAGAAAACAAAGGTAATATGAAAAGGGAATGTTTTGTGACTGAGACGAAACCAGAATATTTTCGTGCAAAAATTCCTATGTTTTCTATAAAATATCCCGTAATCCCCTCCAAACAGTATAACATGGTGAAGCTACAGCCCAACCACCGTTGCTTTGCATGCTATGTTTCTTATGAGTATGAACCGAGCCAAACCCGTGGCCCAAGTCCATGATGAGTACGACCGAGTACCTATTGCATGTTTTCAGTATATTGCATATTAATATATTGATATATTTTGAGCTATATTTGTGTACAGGGTTTAGTTTTAGTTTTCTTACATACAACAAAATATTCAGGAACACTAAATTCCCATATACCAATTTTGGTCTTATTTCCTTACTTCATTCTTATCAAATAAAAAATTCGGGAATACACGGATGTCAGAGAGGTTTACAGTATTTTTCCCAATTAGCTGTGGATCTAAGGTTTTAAATCGGATGAAAGCTAAAAAATATGCGGACACGAAGCAACATCAAAATTGAACCGTCTCTGAACTAGATGATATTAGAATGGAGAGCGGAGTAGCTTCCAGTCGTTTATTATCAAACTTGAATTTTCGGACAACAAAGAGCTATAAAACCTCTTGAAGATGCTAAAAAATTCCAATATTCTATATCCGGAAGAGGCTAGAAACATTAAATCTGAGGAACCTAGAACAAAAATCGAAAATCGTGAATTCGATATGGCGGAACTTCAAATACATTGCATTAAAGATTGACTGCGGAGGGTTCTTTCTTATGGAGACTGGGACAGATTTAGCATACAAAGAACAGTGAGTTGGGGAGAAAAGTATTAGGGTGTCCGCCAGTTGGACTTAAGTAAAGGCGATTCCCGGAATGTTAATCCCAATCATTTTATCCCAATCACTTAATCCCAATCATTTAATCCCCATCATTTAATCCCCGAATCATTTCATCCCCTAATCAATTCATCCCCGTCACTTAATCCCCAATCATTTCATCCCGGAATCATTTAATCCCCAATCATTTAATCCCGGAATCATTTAATCCCGGAATCATTTAATCCCCAATCATTTAATCCCCACATCATCTAATCCCTGAATCACGAATTTTCCCAAATCAGTAATTTTTTCCAATCTGTTAATTTCCTAATCTTTGCATACCCATCTTTTTAAACCCAAATAATTTCATACCCAAAGTATTTCTTACCCAAATCATACCCCCCAACAAGACTGTTCCCCGTGGTTTTCTACACAGGGTAATATATACACACAATAGAAAAAAATGAAAAACTCGCAAAGATAGCAATTTACCAAAGAATGTACAGTCATACAATTGGACATGTGTTTGGTAGTTTTGTTGTGAAACATTATTCTGAAATTCAACATGAGTTTATTCTGAAGCAGGATTTACGAAATTCGACTTGGGTTTGATTCTTAAACGAGATGTTTGATATTGTATTTGGATTTGATTCCTAAACGAGATTTTTGAAATTCGATTTGGGTTTCATTCTAAACCAGGAATTTTGTAATACGACTTGAGTTTTATTCCTAAACGTGATTTTTGAAATTCGACTTGGGTTCGATTCCTAAACGAGTGAAATTCGACTTGGGTTTTATTCCTAAACTAGATTCTTGACATTCGACACAGATTCAGTAGAGCTTCCACAGATAGACGGAAGGACCAGACAAAACTAATAACCTGCTTAAGATGTTAATAAAATATAAAACTTGCACAATGTAATTTGAAGAAGAATAAATTTTAAAAACAATGTGCAAACACATTAACATAAGTTTCCAAACGAAGCCGGTGATGTTAAGATACAGTATTTCTGAATGTCTATTTTATGGAGATTGAAACGTTAATTTGCTTTAGTAGACAAGCTTTACCAAGATAAAATTACTAAGAAATTACCAAATTCGGAAAAATTGGTGATTTGGGAAAATTTGTGATTTGGGAAAATTAGTGATTCAGGGATTAAATGATTTGGGGATTAACTGATTTGGGGATTAAATGATTGGGGATTAAATGATTGGGGATTAAATGATTTGGGGATTAAATGATTCCGGGATTAAATGATTGGGGATTAAGTGACGGGGATGAATTGATTAGGGGATGAAATGATTCGGGGATTAAATGATGGGGATTAAATGATTGGGATTAAGTGATTGGGATGAAATGATTGGGATTAAAGTGCCGGTCACCAGTAAAGGCAAAGAGAAAAACTATAATATTATTATGCAATGTGATAAAGGCATATTATTTTAATATAAACAAAACAGGAACAGAGGACCGAGAGCCTAAACTCGTATATATTGCATAGACGTTCTCCATGCACGAACAGAAAGAGGGCCTATTCCATTTCTTGAAAACGTATGCTGTGCTCTCTCAAATATTGTACAAAATGTTAGTCCCAATCCCGATTATCAAAAGAAGCTATCAGCGTTGAGAAAAAGAGGGTAGACTGGTAGACAAAGATGCACAGAATAGAAACAGTGAAAAAAAGAATGACAAGACAGTAATGCTTCATAGTCAGAAAAAACCTTAGTAGCAGCCTTCTTACATTGCTTTTTATCGCTTGAAGTCAGCCAACAGCGCTTGGTTGATGGAGAATCTCTGGACTCTACATGTCTCCTTGAAATCGTATTTTGCCCTGAGTTTCGATGTAATGTCTATAGGTAAACGTGAAAATTTATTTTAGGTGAGGAAACGCTTATTTTGGTTTCGCTTGTGCACTTGTTTGTCCTGTACGCTTTGATCACTGTTTGCAATTCAGATGCTACGCTGTAGGCAAAAGAAAAAATGTTTTGTGCAAATTCGTAGAAGGTATATTATTATCATTGGCAAACCAGAAATGATTCAGAAAAGAACAGAACTGGATATAGTATTATATAATTCTGAATGCACGGGATGGCCATGCTGCAAATAATTTCTCTATTGAATAGCATAGACATGAGAGTTTTTAAATTCGAAGTTTTATGACTATAAAACTATTGTGTGTCGACAGTTTATAAATTACAAAGCCGGAGCATTTCGGAATTCACTTCTCCAGTCAGTAGACAGAAAATTGCCAATCTTTTAAAAATTATTTCTTGAATTTCTTTACTTGGAAATCTAAATTGTTTTATGCTTGCGACCCTTTCTAAACCTAACGAAAAAGCCCACAACACCATACTTGTATACAGCTCAATAGCTCTGTATTGAGCTAAGAATGAGGGACTTTGGACGATTCAATGCTTATCTAACCAACAACATGAAACCTTTCAGTACAGTATTGCTGTTGGATAGATATATTTTATTGGTGTACAAACAGAAAAATGCAGCCATACAGTTGATACTCTATAGTATAGAGTCTATACGCGAGTCACCAATTTCGTTTTCGTTACAGTATCCAACTAACTGTTGAGCAAAATGTAATTTATTTTATTTTCCTTAAGGTTTTCATAATCTTCAAGGGTTAGGTATACAATGCAGGTTAGTTAGACACAATGCAGAAATAAAATTCTTGCATTATTATTTTGAACATTTGCTAGCAGCACACTGTTTGCTTGACTGGCCAAGATCTCATTCTCTATGGACGGATGTTAGTTTTTATCATAGCGAGCTCATATAAAACCCTTTTAGCACACAGCTTTAGTGTAATGTGTTTCCTTCACAGTAGGAAAGGAAAGACTAGGATTCTAAAAATGCTATTCTAATCCCATGCATATTCTATTTTCTATACTAGCATACCAGTTTCTATGTTCTTTATTCTGTAAATTACTGCATGTTTAATTTTTTCAAACTTTTTAATTCGCTATTCGCTCACTACCATTTGGCTATTGCTTGAAAAACTTGAAAACATTATATGATATGCATATTTTTTGTAGGATGGTAATAAAAAGTTGGATATTTAGGTGATGATTGCATTAAGTCTACTAAAATAAAAAATGCCAGCCAAAAGCGTTTTGGTTGAGAATACCAAAATCATGGTATTACTACTACATGCATAGATATAGTGTATAAGGACAATAAGGAGTTGACTAATATACTAATATGATGATACAAAGGAAATATATATAATAAATAAGGTACGACAAGGTCTTTATGTACCCTTCATTATATTTTACCAATACCATAAACATGAAACTTGGAAATTATATTAGATAATCCGTCAGTACAATTAAAAGTATTTAAAACTGCATTTCAAAGCACTTCGAACCGTCGTCGTCATCGTCAAAGTCAAAGCCAAGGAACTTTCAAGGCACGAAAGAAAAGTGCTTTAAGTTTTATTGCATGCCGATTTCCGACACCTACATGCAATGCCGACAGCAAACATTAGCTTTGATGTTTTCGGTAAAGTGGAAAAGGGATATTTTGTATGTCCAATCAAAGTATATTTTTAAAACTAAGGTTGATACTTAAACGATTGTCTATGATTTCTTCTTTAACGATTGTTTATGATGATAGCAGCAGTACGACACATAAGATGTTAATTCAAAGATTTAGTTTAAAAAATACATTTTGATTTTGATCAAAGTGATATAGTATAGTATACAGGCATGCAATATTACATGCAGACAACATGCTGAAGAATGCGACATACCATACCTTCATTAGTAACATTTACGCCATCTTCAATCCAAAGGATGAGGTGAATCCAACATTTCCTACTTCTACATACGGTGTTGTTAACTCGGATTTTCGAGTAAAGAATTCACGAATGTACACAGACTGTTCCCAAACGTAGTTTTATGCAAAATTATAGCTTTTATTTTCTATTTTATCATGGATTATTTTAAAATAATTTACATGAAATGTCAATCTTGCATATAGTATTGCTTAACAAAATTGCATATTGCATTTCCGTATACATACCGATGCAATTATGGAGTGTTAAACATAAGTAATATGTTTTCGTTCTATACACGTAAGAATCATCCATTGTACAAAATCATCACAGAGACTAGTCTTGTCAACGTTTCAGTTTTCAATTACGAAAAAGTTAAGATACTAGTGTTAACATGATTAGATTCAAAAAGTATATTTACATGTTTTGTTGATTAACATTTTATGAAATGTATAGCAAAACAATTGGTTTAATTATACACTGCGATAAAAACGTACGAATAAAAGATATGTATCATTAAAAGTTAAAAAATTACGTCATCGATTGGCCTCAAGAATACTCGAGGGTACAAAAATGATAAAGTAATAGTAATTAGTCACTGGTAATAATCAGTCAGTTAGTTATGCTGGACTCAGGTACATGGAGCGGTACAAGTTGATTAGGTAATTTAGGTTGCTGAAGGAGATACATTTGGGCTCTCGCCATCGGAAGTTTCATCACTGCCTGATTTAATAAAAATTATACTCGGGCTTCTACTTAACTTCGGTACACTTACATTTTCTCTTGTGCTAGAATCAAAAGATGAAAAAATCGCATAACATTGCATTATTGTAATTGTACATCATACAATTAATACAACAATTGATGATTCTATTACTTTGCCGTCATTTGCTTACTGAACTACTTGCTGGGTAACTTGTCCTTTTTGAAATAAACTCTCAATATTTTCTTTATCGCTGACTCGCAACGACTCCATTTCCTTAATCAACTGTTTTTCACGGCTTTCCATCTCCATGATGGTACGCAAGGCTTCCTTCTTATCTTTCTCAAGCTTTTCCATTTCACTCTTCACGCTACTTTCCAACACTTCTCTCATTTTCAAGTTGTCACTGACTTGTTCCTGAAGTGATTGTATTTTAGAAAGTGCCTGTCCATACTCCATCCTGCAAAATTGGTCAGGTAAATGCAAATAAAACGGGTATTGGGTACAAATGAGTCCTCAGCCCTTCATATAAAATATAATTCCATCAAGAATAAACGTACTTCAACATGTCATGCGCCACAATTTCTTCCTCCAATTCGGAGGAAACACGTTGCAATAATTGATTTGCCTCGTCCAGCTCAGTTGTTAATTTCTCATTTTCAACAGTCGCAGCATCCAAATTTTTCTTTAGATCAACAATAGAATTCGATTCCTCGTCTCCAGTTGGGTAGACTCGGATTGCAGTTGACAGCGATGCGCACTTCTTGCAACATGGACAATTTCCTTCATTTTGCGTCAAAGCCCTGAATACGGATAATAAAGTTCAGAGTTCAGAACATAAAATGCATAATTGCAAAGTATAATTGTCAAAATGGAAATTACCCGACAGTTCGTCGTTCAGTGTTTTGATGAGCAAACCAACGCTCTAAACAGGCAGAGTGAAAGAGATGGCCGCACCTATTACGTACCAAATGAGAAAACGATACCAATTTAAATTAAATTGGACTTGTGTTGAATTGAATTGAAAGTTAATGAACAATCATAGTACAAAAATGATAATTCACCTGAGAGTACAGATCACCAGGTCGTCGGTTGGTGTCAGCGTCTGTGGACGCTCTGTAAGAAAATCTTGGCAAATGCTGCACATAATCGACATGTTGGAAACTTGGAAAATAACGCGTTAAAACAAAGCACAAAGTACAAGCTAATAATATCTGATGCAGCAGGTTTTAAAACAATCGCAAACTTTAAATTCGTTTGGTCAACTCAACTCTACTCTCTTCGAATACGAAGTAATCTGTCAATAGCACTACTTTAAAATATATATATAAGTCAATCGGATTTCGGCATTTACAAGATTTTCCTAAATGAATTTTGTCACAAATAAAATTAATTAAAAACTGAGAAAGTTGTCAGTCTATCGGAAAGGCAACAGTCAGAAGTACCAAGGTATTATAGTATCAAGTTAACTGCTCGCTTCTGCGAAGCGGCAAGAGATTTAATTTATGAACATTCTTGTCAGAGTTTTTGAGTAGTGCTTTTTTAGTAGGTTTTAATTTTAATGTTCAGCTTTCTTGGAGATGTACGTATTTGTGTAGGAAAGATAGTCGCAGACAACTAAAACTATTTGACACTGCTTGTTTATTACAAACATTATGCTAAGACTTTTAGAAAGAAAGAAATTTGCTTAAACACACACAGGCTGCCAAGCATTGATTGAATTGCGTTTTTTATCGTTCATGTCAACCTGAAATCACAAGAAAAATCATAAATTATTTAAATTCATAGTGGTCCATGCATCATAGTTTAGATAATAGGAGCTTAGTTTTTAACGAAAGATTTTGTGTATACATGTTGCAATTGAATGTATGGTATTTTCTAGTTGTAAGTCATGATAATTCTATTCTGAGTCCCAGTCTTTGTCCCAGCCAGTCCCAGTTATCCCAAAGCCACCCTACTACTACCACATTTACTTTCGCCCGAATGTCTTCTGTGTCTATGTAGGACCTACATTGTAAAGTATTTACATGGTACATTATAAATACCTTTGGATCCTATGCCCTGGACAACTTTTACAAATTACTTTGGTCTCCTCAAAAACCCTGACTTATTTGTTAATATGACTGGGGTGACAAATAAATACTTGCATATATGATGCATTTAAAACTTTATCTTTTCGTGAGCTAAATCATATAAGCAATGCACGCTTGAATGCTTGACGCTTATGCAAAGTCAATTTCTCAATTTTAAGAGTAATTCTATTGCTTCATTCGTCATTGTGTAGAATTTTTACCTTCAAACTGAATGTGGAAATTAAAAAGAAAATTAAGCAGTAAAGTCAAATGAATAAATCAATATATAGCTGTTGTTTTAATACTATTTGTTTCACAATACCCCAACATGTATACTTGCACCAACACTAACACTACAAGATATAATGTGTCGCAGATAAAATACGATAACATTGCAGTTGAGGAAAACAACAAATTGAAGCGTTTATGATTTTATGATCCCGATCACAAATAGTTTAAATTTTTAACACTTGCAACTTCTATATGACTCACAAAAAATACATATTCCGACTATCTGATAGTCACTATCAAAAGTTTGGTAAAGGTAAAACCAAAATTGACTATCAACTTACTAGTAAGTACTTGACTTGAGTATTCCAAATTATTTTCAGTGACAGCATATTAATGTATCATTGTGGATTTGTAGATATTTGTAGAAATTAGAATTGGGCTTCAAAAAGAAACTTTTAAAATACAACACAATACTGGGATTACGTTATTTACGCTTGTAGAAACGCTAATAAGAACCATAATGTATAAATCCGAATAAGTCTAAGATTAGTGAAGTACTATAATACTATGCTGTAGAACAGGATGGGACAATGAAGCGTTACTTAATTATTTCCCGACTCGATTTGAAAGTCCCGTTTATGAAATAATACCTCCAATTATACAAAATCAAGACTTTCAGTACTACAATTCCATGTTAATACGTCCGTGCCCTCATAATTGTATTCACCTATGACTAAATCGATTGCACGTACTGTTGTGACACTACATTATGAAGTTTATTCGAGAGCAAACTATATATGATTTATACAAGAGTACATTTTCTGCGTGTTTTCTACTCTAAACAGAATCAAAGCGATCTTTTTGTTGAATTGTCAGTCACCAGTTATATTCTTGTACATTTAAATGAGTTCAGACTTCAGACCTTCCAATGCATAATTCCTACTCAATGTATACTTTCAGGAAGTTGATTATTACTGTATTTGTGTCGTGTGCATTTTGTTGCATCTCTTTATTGATCCATAATCCATAATATTATCAACGTTTGACAGATATGATCCATAGTTTAAACTTAATCATTAAAGCAACACCATACAGTGCGATGTATGTATGTATGCATGAGTCTCAGGCATATACTATCCTGTGGATGAATTGGGTGAAATGCACTAAATATAATTAAATGTGGGTGAAAAGTAAAAACTTATAAATGAAGGAATAATTGGCTTAATTAACCGTAAGGGCTCTATGCGCTTACAGTGCAATTGTGTCATCAAATTCGATAAAAGACATTCTGAGATTCTCACCTCAAATTAAAGCTGAGATGCTCATCTGTGTTCTACTTTTTAAAATTGTTATGAACTGTTCATTTTGAACACTGGGTACAAGTATAACCTTTAATGTACTATGCAATTGGTATAAAAACTATGGTAAGGACTGATTGGTCTTGGAATTAGCTTTGGCTTGTAGTATTAACCACGAATAAATGTTTAGATAGTTTGATTAAAACATGGACAGACAAATGTGAACACATTTCTTATCATAGCCATGAATCATAGCGTCTTCATTTGGTTTACTTTTATTATTAGCTGATATGAATATCGTTAAAATGTTATATGGATGGTTTTTGTTAATGCAACTGTGATATTCAAACAAAAAACATAAGGTTACCAACAAGTAAAGCAGAAATAATTAGCGTGTACACAAATAAAAATACCAGCATAAAAACATTTATGACACTTATAACAAATCTACAATTCAGTAACAAGTAGCAAACTCCTGCGTCCTGAAAACACGAAAAAATTATATTCCGCCAATAAGCAATTATGTGATTTTATATGCAAGTTTACTGTCTCATTGTTAAATTATTAATGAGTCAAATACATGTACTATATTGATCAAACTTCATTTTATTGAACTCAATAATTTCTTAATTTACAATAACATTTATCATCCATCTTTTATATTATAAACTGCATAGAGTAAACTGAATAGATGCTAAATTATAATTTACCCCACCAAACGTTGATGTATTAAGCTGGTAATGGTCTGTTAATAAATCTCCTTCTCAGTCTACTGAAGTTTTCATATTATGCAACGTTTGTGCATAATAATTTTTCAAACATATCTATTTTGAACACTTTAAAGTAAAAACCGGTAATACAAATGTCTAAGACTATAATAATTTGTGCGTCACGGCCACATACGGCCAGAAATTCGTAAGACTATAAATTTCTCTTAAAAAAATATTTGACAAGAGTGAAAAAATAATATTCTGGAAAATGCATTTCTTCGATTTGAACAATACTAATCTCAGATTGCTTACATGGAACAATGTTTATGAACCTTTCAAACATTATGTTGGATTTATCTCATAATTCAACTCAATGAAGCTAACGAGTCAGTTCAGTCTAAGGACTTGTACATGCCAAAAAGAGTCGAATAAATTGCTACGCTTCAACACTACGATCACGATCCAAAATTCGTTCCAAAAACCGTAAACAAGAAATGAACGGTTGGTCCGGAGCGCTAAAATTAACCAGCTCTTCCTCCATGGAGTTTTTAACTTCACCTTTAAAAGAAAAAATCTTGACCGTTTCCTCCCTCATCGTCATCATCTCAGCATAAACCTTCTTTAACATGTCATGTTTATCAGTATCCAATGTTTTCCGTTTGCTTTTGCTCAGACTTGATGTGCCGTGACGGAGACTTTCAAGAAGTCCAGACTGGCAAAAGTAGAGAAGAAACCCACGTCGGCGACTTATTCCAGGTGACAATTTGTCGAAAATAGACAAATGTTTCTTTCCAGTTGCTATCATTAAATCGACAACATCGGGGGTCCACTGTTTTACGTTCATTATATAGTAGTAACTATTTTGAATGATTTTCCACTCCGCTTCTAGCAGTAAGTAGTGATTTGGATGCAAACGGGTCCCACTGAACTTGTCGACAAGCTTCTTGAGCCCTATAATGGCTCGTTTTGTTTCAGCCATTTGCTTTGCTAGAGCTCTCATCGGGTCCTTGTATGGGTACATTTCCAATTTCTGACTTAATGCCGTCAAAATTGTTTGTATTTTTTCAGGTGATTCGAGTTTGTAACATGTAATTGAATTGCAAGAATAAAAAGATTTAGGATGGGATGGGTCAAGGGGAAGCAGATAGCCTTTGCATTTATCGCTTGTACATTTAACCGCCGACACGTATGTGTCAAGTTCTGTTAGATCGGTGCATCTTTGGCACGAACAACTGAAGAAATAACGCTCGTTTAGATGTTGCTGACGCATCTGAGTGCTTTGTGAACATAGCTGTTTGAAATTGTATTGAGTAGTGATGGGTTCTCCAAGTTTAATTGGAACCAATGCTCGAAACCGAATCTGATCTTCCTGACAGGGAATCACTGCCCACTCGCTGTTACCGACACATGAATGAACTACTTTCGACGAAACATCTCCAATATAAGTAGAAATTCTGCAATTAACAGAATACAGATATAATTTATACAAAATTATTTGTTCAGCATAGCCATTAAACATGTCAGTTTAAAAGACATTGCAGTATATTTCAGGGAGGAAAGCCAACTGAAATAAAGGTCAACTTACTTGTACGTGTACCCGTTGTCACCAGCATGGTCCTCGTTGGTGAAAGCATTTATATAGCAAATTGATGAAACGTGACGTATTAAATTATCAGAGTACTGCTTTAAGCCACATTTTTCGCGAATAAATTTTACACAGCCATTAATGTAGAGCGACGACAATTCGCCATCCATGCATTCATCAATGGGAGCATCCAAATTCATAAGTCTCATCCAGCGCTCCGGATCGTTCTCGCGAAGTCGTAACGCTCGCAATACTAAAATACACTCATAATCAGGCATTTGATTCAGCACCATCGATGAGACGTGATTGGCAGAAAGAATCTTGCATTCATAGTCGGAATGTCGTTTGGCCTAGGAGGAACAAATAAAGAGTATATAAGTAAAATTGCCTTGATCATCTAGAAAATATCTTTTATAAATAAGCTGATATTTAACTTACAGTTTCACAGAAATGATTACAAACTGGCCAACGACACTGACTGCATCTAATGTTCCCATCTTCATCGTCGTCGTCATCCAAATCACTGTAGCCTTTAATAACTTCGCAGCAACTGACACATATTGGGCGCCCTTTAGCAACCTCAATAGCTTCCGAGTCCCAAGGACCAGGTGATGTTAGGATAGCACCTTCACGGAAGAAAACCTCGCCCTGCTTTATGTCTCTGGTAGCCACAAGACAGTGAGTCCTTCCTCGCCCGTGTAGTAAATTAGGTGAGATTCCATGCGCCTTTAGCGATACTTTGTCCACCACTTTGACAGGAAAACAGTTCTCTTTGTGGGTCTTCCAGTGCTCAATCTGATGCTCTTTTCCACAATAGCTTATCTGCTTGCAATTTGTACAGCGCCTGGCGTTACCTGCACCGCAAACAGCGCAAATTCGGTCTGTGTCTACCACACTTTCATTTGTTGCGCATTCTTGCTCGACAGGGTAAGGAGACAGGGCGCATGTTTGTTCCACGGGAATGTCCTCCTTATCAGGAACGTCAACAGGAATGTCAACCATCACCGACTCCAATGGCAAATTCTGCTCTGGTTCTTCGTCAGCCATAATTAGTACCTATCCGAGAAGTGGAATGTGCAGAAGTTTTGCTTTGCTGATGGAATTTAATCTAAGGATTGACAGTTAAAGGCATATAAATTAGCTAATTGTATAACACAAGATCAGAGAGCTATGGTAGATAACTTGCTGCAGCAATACGCTAACAACATAATCACCTACTATTGTCCCAAGTAATATTAAACTAATGGCGCAAGTGGCATTAGCATAATATGTATTAACATTCACTACATTGCGTTGCAGCAAAATAACACTTTAACAACGTTCTTGTAAGCATTTAAGCATGCATATGAGCATATGGTCATGGTCAATTAAGATAAAAATGGGAATCTCCACAATTACTCATTTACCTTTAACAATGAGGATGATAAAATCAGAACCGGAAGTTCTCTGTTCTCTATCAAATACCTTGATTAGCTGGAACTTTAATAACTACTTAACTGCAATTGACGTTTCAGTCATTTAACTTTACACAGCCTACAGCTGCTCTGCACTTCTTCCACAGAATTTACTAATTGTATCTACTAATTCCACAGAATAAGCGATCCCACTTTAACTGTTCATCCGCGTCTATCATAATATTCATCTTACCATTATTAGCAGCAGCCAGTAACTTTCAACTTTCTCACTGTCTCGTCAAAAAACTACGCATCATTGCTTCTTCTATCGATCTGTAATTTGATCTCCTTCATTTTTTGCGTTTCTGCGTTCTTGACGCTTTTACTCGTCTTTGCCATCCAGCTGCTCTTATTGGGCAAAAATCAGCTGAATTTCTTATACCTTCGCCCTCAACTGCGATTCGCAATATTGCACGAATTCTCTATTTGTACATGCCAAGTGCCCGCGAAATTCTTTCTAGCATTTTTAACATGATGGAAGTTTCGAAAGGATAAGCCCGGAATCGGGATCATTTACGCGTTTTACTTGAACGATTCCTCTAGCTCTGATTATGGAAAGTTCTGAAATGAGTATTTAAAAGAAATAGTTTGACAAATGAATTTAGAATAGACGAAGAGATGCCACGATTTATGTAAAAAAAATGCGAGTACATAATGGCAATGATGATAACTAATATGTATATGATCAATCATGAAATAAAAAATTAAAATGACTATAAATCATGTTCATCGCATTCCTTTTGAAATGCAAACTTCCTATTTGATTGTAGGTCCTTCTAACTATAGGTTTTGTTCATTATGTTCATTGAATTTTAACTACACCTAACACACTAGAGCTAAACCGGTTTACAAAATTCCCCAAAATGTTAGATGCTCTGAAATTGAATTTAAAACAGTTCATTAAATCGTCAAATGATCAATTACGTACTTTGTGAATGCTACTTCAGATTGGGAAGAATGCATGTTAACCATTCCTAAAAATCATGATGGTTTCACAAAATATCGAAAAACACTAAATGAGTTGTCGAAAAATTTAACTTCTATTTCTCAAGAAAAAGGTCGAATCTTTATTTTCAACATGTTAAGTATTGGAGTGCGATGGGAGCACTCCTCAACCGAAAATCACCAACGAACTTCCATAATGCTTTGATATTTACGTTATAATACAGAAAAAGATCAAATTAATTAAATAAATCCCATCCATTAGGATGATCCTTTAGATCCGCTATGATTAGCGGCAATGTAGTGATAGAGAACAATTAGTAAAAATAGTCCAGCCCCCAACAGGTTGGCGCAGACAGCTAGTTGAACGTCCGTAATCATGTTGTCAATGTGCTAGTTTCCGAACACGTCAGTTCTCCGGAAGAAAGTTGATAATGAGTCTGTCGCAACTCCTGTTTACTCCCACCAGATTAATTACTGATGAGGCCGATTTGCCTGTGGAAGTTACCAACAAAAATACAAATCATTTATGCATCCAAAAATGGCTCTTTTGTTCCATCCGGCTACTCCCACTACTTCCGAAAAAGATTTGCAATAAATGCAACATTTAACAATTTAATATTTTCTACTTACAATTCAATCAGCACAGTCCAGCAGTTAATTAGCAATCTCAAGTTTTCAGCAGCAGAAGTAAAATTAAATGTTGATTTTAACAATTTCCAAGTTGGCTTAAAGCGCAATGCGAAAATTAAGTCGCTGACGTGGACAGATGTATGGAATGTTTGTATAATGTATAGGTAAACAGGTGCCACAAGCAGATAGGCTTTGGCTTGTTGAAGTGTCAAAAAGACTCCTTTCGCAGAATTGTGAAATATCCTTTGGGGCACTCTGCTACAACCAGGTCTACTGTCTACTACTGACTTTGTCATAATAATTTGTGGTGGTAATTGATGATAGATATCATGTAATGCAGATGCATTAATTGTAAATGTGATTAAAAATTGAATAAAAAATTATGGTTGTTATTATTTGGTTTATTTAAAAATTATTATAATGGTCTCTTTATTTTTGTTTATAATATATTTGCATGCTTTCACAAAATATAAATCTTAGACAGAAATTCTACCACGAAAGTAAATTTCACTTTTGAAACACCATGAGACTTGCAGGATGGTCGTGTCAATTTGGATTTAATATTCGGAAGAAGAACGTCCTATCTATGAGTGGCTTAAATCTGCAACTTTTACTAACACCTTGCAGAATTACTCTTACATGACTGTAATCTGTAATATATAAATTATAAATAACTAAATTGTAACTAATTACTTTTTAATTGAATAACAAAAACTGAGACAGTGGAGCACAATGTATTTTTGTAGAGATAGTACTGCTGAAAAGCTTTAGCCACCTTCTATTATTGCACTTGCATCCTAGATCACCCACATAACAGAAGAGCAGGAATTAACCTAAAATATAAACTTCCAAACTAACTGAAATAAGAGCTTCATAATCTTATGATAAGTTTTTACACATTTTAATAAATTTACAATAGTTTAAAGTCGAATCAATACAATGTTATTATGATATATATCACTATTACACTTTACAGCACCAAACAAACAAAAAATATTCTAAGCATGCAAACCAATGAATGATTATAATTCCAACTTGGTAGAATAGGGTCGTTTAGATAAAAAGAAATGTGCTCAATTACAGCACTCAAGTGCAAGTGGTGTTATTTTTTAGAATTGATGATTTTTAAAATAAATTAGCGCGATGTGATGTGGCGACATTAATTCGTGATAAATCGGCCCATTCACATTTTACAAAGGCCTAAAAGGTTTCCGGATTATTTATATTAACTCTGGGATACCGCCGGTTGACCCATTGGATTATTTGGATCGTACATTCGGACGAAATTGTCTCCAGCCGCTGATGTTGGAGTTGAATTAGCAACAGGATTAAACAGTGCTACCGGTCTCGGGTGGTAGTTGGCAGTCAATGGTGGAGGAGTTTGGAAGCCCCCAGGTGTTGACATCGTTGGAGATTGCTGGGGTTGTGGCATGCTCCAAGCACCGTAATTCGGTTGCATTCCTGCTGGATTACCTGTCGATGGCGGAAACTGTGGGCCCGTTGAACTTGTAACAACTTGTCCGGGTTGTAATGGAGGAGGCATTATCAATGGAGCAGACACAGTTATCGGGGGCATTCCAGGAATACTAAGTGGTGTAGTTATGGTTTGCGGTGGTGCAGGTGCGGCTGAAGTCGTTGGAACTTGCTGCGGTTGTAACCCAGAAACAGGTAAAGACGGAGATGCTGGTTGTTGAAATTCCTGTACTGGAACCTGTCCAGAAGGCTCCGGAGACGCTTGGGGGTTCGTAGGCGGAGTAAACAAACTTGCAGCAGTTGCAGGAGCAGCGGTAGGTGGAAGTTGACCAACTGTAGGAGGAGGAGGAGGTAAGACCCCTTGTGCTCCCGGTGCAGCAGGTTCACCATCAGGGTTGATGCCTAAAGCGGAAGAAAATGTCTTTTTTGGTTTCTCATCACCCTGGGACATGCGCTCCCTGACCAAATTGTGAGGAATGCGATGAAGATATCCATATCCAATTCCACATCCCAAACTACATTTTAAAAGCAAAGAAAACCATTTTATTAATTGATAACACGCAACTTTCCAATTAGAAACTATTATCGTCCATGGACTGACCTTCCTTCCCCACCCCAATTTGGGTCAGGAATAATAACAACATCCCTGCACCGATCAGAATCCACGTTGTAGACGTAGAGCTTAAGCTGTCTCCCATGATGAGCCTCCACTAAACTAAAGAAGTCTTCAGACTCATGAAGAACTGAATCGGCCCCAATAACGTAATCCTGATAAGAGTTTAAGCCAGCTTTCTCAGCCGGAGAGTTGGGTTGAAGCTATATATTAAAAACACATTTATCATTTGTTCAACAGTGCGCGGTGGACTATCACAAAATAAAACTTAAAGTAGACCAACACGGAGTGTGGAAGTTTTTCGATTTAAAACATGCTTTGCTTACATCTAGTATCCTCCACACATTCTCCGCCGCATTTTGAAATGAGCAAAACCGAATGGAAACTCCTAGAAGACCTTGGCCACCCCAAGTCGCAGATGGTGTAATGCTTAACTTACGGACAATTTGAGTTTTACTTGAATAAACTAGCATGTCAATGGCTTTATCTATGTTCGTTTTCAATATTTCCTTCAGCGTATCGTTGTCCTGATCCAGCCGTATGTTATTCAGCGCTACAATAAAGTCGAAAAAGGCCTACAACCCAATACAAAGCGTACAGTTAATTTTCTCCGACAACAATGCAACTAATCCTTGCAATAATTCTATCACAATCTTACCTCCAATCCGGCTATAGCTCCAGGACTATTTTCTTGCACCCTGAGAACATGGTATCCCTCAGTACCACCTCCAGGAATTTCAATACTTTGGCTTCCACCCATTTTCTTGAGTTGATTGGCGAGCTGGAATAAAAAAGTTCAACACTACATATTATAGGTTCAACCAATTAGTCAGGTTATATAATACCTATTCTTCAATATACAAAATGCCAACCTGTAATTCACCACAAGCTGTTCACAATAAATATGTCCTGCTTTAATCACTTCTACCTTCTAGAAGATAAATATTAACGTAATTGACATTTAAAATTTATGCTTGATCGAAGGTTACGTTAATTTCACAATCAAGCGTTGATCTGCTTTAAACACAACTCAGACCTTGTATTGTCCTGAAACGCACAATAAACAAGAGAAAGACAATCTTTTTAGTTTTGCAAGGCCCTCGTTCAGTTTAAAGTATAGTTATTTTTAAATACAAGCAAAAAATATGGCAAAGAAAACTTGGTTCGGCATAATCTGTCCTGTCACACGTTACACACGCAACGTTAAATTACTTTTAAATACTTTCATAGTACGTTAATATACTTACTGCAGCACTGTCGTTAATTTCTCACTCAAATGTTGTTAACGAAGATAACTAGAAGGAATTTTGATGATAAGCTTTCGGAGCAATTCTAAGCAGCTGACAAGTTACCCCTTCCGTCTTGTACTGTCATCATGCAAAGTCGGTCCGACCAACCAAACTGTACACGTACTCACTCATCTAAACACTCGCATATGAACTAGCAGCGTAGAAAAGTCGCAGGTACATATATCTGCTTTGATATGTACACTGTACACGTAAAACGCAAATATGTAAGCTTCACAATGCCCCCATTTCCAAACTAATGAAATTTTGACGGATTTAAAGTAAAAAGTTATGCAAAAACGACAATTAAGTAATGTTTGTATGAATATAAAAGAAAGCTAAAAAATTTCCAGGTACTGATGGCATATCATACTTTTCTGAATCGTTAGAATGCGGTTTGATCTGCGTCTGCAAGGTAGCTTGAAGAAAAAGCTACATAATATGACAAAAATCATGAATTGCAATCAATGCAAGTTGTAGACAAAAAGTTAATTTGTACTTTACCGTATTTTTTGTGTATTTGGACGATGGACCCTTGGTGTCCGCAACAAATTATAGAATTTAGGTATGGTAGTACATATGATTTGATTTAATGAAATAAGTATTTGAATAGGAATAACGGAGCGCTTATCACTTGGTTTCTTTATTTTTCATTTGATTCAACAAATCAATTAATTTGAGATAATAATGTAATGTATGTATACAATAATAATTTCAGAACTTACACAAATTAATTTATTTTTGGTTTCTACTTAGAGTTATTTAATAAATACTTTCTTTCACAGCACCTTTATAACGATTTATGTTTGTTCGGCCCTTGATATTAATCATTGCTGCCTATTATGACCCCACTTTTTGTGATTTCTTTTGTACGACCCAAAATATATGATTTTCTTTCATGAATCAGACAAAAAATGTTTCTTTGTAATTTCATAAAAAATACACAAGAAAAATCAGGAATATTATACATTGAATGAATACTTTTAACCTTAAACTACGACAATGAACTTCAAATTCAGTCATACCTATAACATCAATTTTTAATTATTGCATATTACAATGTTTATCTATGATGAAGTAAATTAAAATAATATATTTACACAATTATACAGTCAATATTCAACTTCGGAATCTTAGCAAGAAAAATGAAGACGAATTGTTGATGAAATTAGCTTTACATTAAATCAAGAAAGTAAGTTTATAAGGAATCAAAAATAATTCTACTTTTTTGGACCACAGCAATCTCATCATTGATTACATATACCATCACACAGCACATTAATGCATGTCAGATTTTCCCCTCGTCTCATCCGTCGGCTTTTAATGTTTTAAATTGTAAAATAAGACATAGACTTGATGAACAAGAAGAGTCAAGCAAAATTTATTAAATATTTGGGTGAAAAGTTTTAAAATATTATAGCGATAATTTTAACAATTCTTAATAATATTGGTTGGTCTGCGCAATTAAGTTCAAGAGATTAACATTGCGGGCATTGAATGGTATACTATTTTGTGGCCAAAAAGCAACTTTGATCCGATCCTTTGACCACTAAAGACTCCCATAGATTTTACGCGCATCTAGCGTATATGTGAACAATGGAATGGATGGGAAATGAAGCCGAATTCATTGGTATCCGATATCGTATCGTATCGTAATATAAGCTTTAAGATAAAAAATGTATCTTCAGAGCATTTAACATTGAGTAGGCTAATTACTATTGAGGTTTAGAGGTAATGTTTTTCTCTACATCTTCCCCAACCGCAGAATTTCATTCATGATTTAGTTATAGTTGTAGCATTTTTAAATACTTGAAGTTGTTGACGATTCTTCTCTACCCGCTGGTAGCATTGGATTCACTGCTGACGAAGTCGCTGGATGCCTCCAGTTATGATTACTAGGAAATAAGGTCGGAAGTAAATATTTAATTGCACAGCTAGGAATGTTTTTATATCTGTCAGTTAAGATATAAAGTACTTTTAAGTGCTTTATAGCTCATAAATAAATTCGAACAACTCAGATTTACCCTACTGTGTGCTCAAGATTAGGAGGCTATTCATCTTTTAAAAGTTTTAACATAATATATGGAGTGCATTGCATTATACATGATGCGACAAATAATGTTAATCTATATTAGTTGGTTTATAATTTTACCTCACAGTAAGCTCCCTTGTTAGTGTTTGCCTTTCAAAGTTAAGTAAGTAAATGTTCAAGACTTTTAAGAGACTACACACGCTATACATATATGCAAATTGTGCATCTGTAATAACCTGTATATTATACCTTTCTTTTACCCACGTTTCCTTGATTGTTAAAAGTATATACTTTTTGGTTGGATTTCTACGAATATATTCCATAATTGCAATTATGAAGCAAGCGAGATTTCTAAGTTGTAGGGTAAGTTCGTGCAGTTTACTAATATTGAGCTAGTATCAAGAATTTTACGTTAATGCAGTTTTATTAAGTTGTGAGGAGAAGAAGATGTTTCAAGAATGTGTCAAGAATACATTGATATAAGTTATTTGTAAAACATTCAGAAGGATTAGTCGGTTTTCTTAATATCAACAAGATGTGGATTGAGCATTGAGAGTAGGTTGAATTTAATGGGTTTGGTAATTGAACGGTATATGGGAACACATGCGTAATCTTCTAGCTAGTAGAAATCGTCAGTTTACGAAAAAACCGTCGCAGCCAACATGGTAGAAGTGATCTGTGTAGGATTTGGATGAGAGATGGGGCATTGTGGGAAAACATGTACCTACAAATCGTACTACTCTGGAAAAGTCAAATAAGTCTACAAAGTGCTATCTAAGTCAACTTATTCTAAATATGACATTATACCTACCTTAACAAAAATATGCTCCTTTTTTAGTTTAGAATATTCTAACATTTATATATGCAATATATTGAGACAACTAAACACGTGAGGAACGAAGTGGACTATCCTCCCTACTTAATGAATTTAGGATGCTTTTAAAAGACTAATTTCGTCAAATTGATTTTAGCTATGCATTCATGCGACAACATGCATATTTGCGGGTGTAAAGTGTAAACTACATAGATTTGTGCTATATCAATCAGCCTATAGTCAGAGATAGAATTATTACAGAATAGTTTCTTTCCTACTGGAAATTAAGTAAATTTAAGATATCCTTGCTGTAGTATATGAAGATGGATGTACTTCTACTGACTGTTCTTTGGGTCCACGGCCTGCTTCCACATCATTTTGATGTCCAGCACCTTGTCGGTATCGACCTGAAGGTGTGAGTGTGAGAGATTCCGTATCTCCATTTTGCTCATCTTTGCGGGGGCCTACAAGCCCAGACACGTATCTCGCTGTAAGAGATGCCGATACTGCACCAACTAGAGCTCCAGCGGACACGTCACTCCAGTGGTGCTATAAAAATAGAACGATATTTTTATGATACAATGTCTAGATAACGTTTTCCATGTATATCTTGGACCTGAACGCGGACTAAAGTAACAAAATTGTATTCAAACGAGCAAACCTAAAAAAGTGAGTGGCCAAACTTAAACTAGCAACGGAAGAAGGTACCACCATACGTATTTTAGTACTATTGTAAAAAATGTCAGAAGCTTGGGAGTTTCATTTTTAGCATATATCATTCCCAAACATAAACACAAAGTACTTGAAGGGACAAAGAAAGTTCTGACTGATTTACCTTGTTGTCCATCACCCTGGAAAGAGCGGTGTAGTAGGCGAGGAGCATGAGAGAAAGTTGAACACCACTTTTCAGCAGTCTCCAAGCACTTTTGTTCACACGCCATTTCATTTGAATGTAAATGGCAACGTAGAGCATTGTAAATGCAGAGAAAGACGAATGTCCGGATGGAAACGAGACTCGGGACTCTTTCGCATCATCTTGGGATTTCAAACAGGTATAGTCTGTGATATATCTGTGATTGTACTCTACAAAAGTAACAAAATTATAGAACACTTTATTACTATTACACCAACTTTCGCTCTACTAAAGCACGCCATGTCGTGCTGAGTGGAAGTGAAAACAAGTTAATAACTCTTCATCTACATCAAAACAACTTCTTTCATGTCTTACATTGCCCCATCTGTGAAACAGAAACCTACATACTTTCCACCACCACCACAACGGCAAAGTGCGATAAATAATAGATTTGGTGGCTTTCTTTACTTTGATTTATTAGCTTTCAAAGGTTTCATGTAATATGCATGACTTGTCAGCATCAGTCAACAACATGTTTCACAAAGAAAGAAAAGCTTTCTACATGTGTGGTAGTAGTGGTATCAGCAAGGAACGATGTTAACCTACATTGATTTCGTACTCCATACATGTAATCTCATAGAACAAGAATATTTTACTGACCACTGCAATTGGTGAGCTGAATGTTCGGACCACAAACGTCAATAAAGTTTGGTCTCAGTCTCCCAATGGAATACTTCCCGATGTCAGTTACCAGCTGGGACGCAGCGCATCCAAACAAAAAGTCTATTAAGCTTCGATACATTGCTATAAACCACAACGGGACTGGGCGTGTAAGGAAAGTTCCTGATCCTCGACCCTTCTGGAGTTTGAATTCTGTTATTGTTATCTGTAAATCACATTTATTCTCGTTTAAATGAGATAACGGGCTTTGTTCTTTTGTTTTACCCTGACTTTCCGTTCTTAAATTTACTTCATTTCAAACAGCTTATTACAGAGAGAAAGTTGAGCTTTATATATATTATTGGATTTTTGTGAACTAGTACATAGCAAGTTTCAACGATCACAATCTAATTCAATAAACTCTACTCCAGCATTCACGACAATCATTTACCATAAATATATTATAATGTTCAAAATTAAAGGTCATGAAACCTTAAAAACTTAGAAATCTAAACGAATGCTTTCTTGAAAAGCTCTACTGATTCACTACGCCTACATCCTAGCATTATTTTCATTTAATCCTACTGATCAAAGCAAAGATTATTCCGATGAATAGTTAAGTCGTTATTTTCATACTACATTGTTCACATTACATACATATGCCATGCCATGCATCATGCACAAACAGTTTATTACTGCAAAACGAAGTAAACATTCAGAGACATTCACAAAGATATTATTCCAGAAACATGCAAACTGCTGCAAGCTCAAGAAGTCATTTTCACTTGATCTCATTCTCCAGTAAAAAACTATTAAATTGAATATTTTAGGTTTAAAATATTTTGTATGTTGGTTCTACTGACCACGAGGAAAGGGATGCTGAAACAATAAATGTACAAGGCCCAGTTAGGAATAGTAGACGTTTTGAAGGGGTAACGGATTGATTCGTCCTCGCAGAATATACCTCTTCTTGTTGGTGCTACTCCGACCAAAAATATCAGTAGGGTCATCCCACCTTGAAGTTATCAAAGGATTTAATATATACAGTCAATTCAATCTATTTTATAAATTGAAAATTTCATTCCTTGCTAACTCTCATTAAGTTAGTAGAATAAGAAGTCTCTAGAACAGAATCAAATGAAACTACCATTCTAAAGCTTATACCTTCTCATTAGATAAGCTTCAGAATTAGATCGTGAATACCACTGTATCGTGACAACGAAATGCAAGGGTGGGGTTTGCTGGATAGAAAAAAATATAAATCGCACTTTACTTTGTGCTTAACTGTTTGCACGTTAAACTTTTCAAGTGGCGACCAGTACGGAATATGGGAAGGTACAGGTCATGGTAAAAGGTCATAGTTACAATGGTATTAGATCTTTTCCTCTTAGTTACAACGGAGACCTCTTATTACGTCTCACTCTCTTGCTAAATGTGTCTGGAGTTCGAAGATATGTAAAACTACCGAAAATACTTCTTTCTAGCATACAATTTTTGTTTCTATATATTCCTTTCCCACCACTGCGTTTGACTGCGTACACCCAATAGGCTCAATGACATGTACCGTTTGAAAGAACGGTAATAAAAATTTCACATTAAAGAAGGGATTTTTATACACAAAATATAAATAAAAGTAGGTATATAAAAATCCCTTCATTGAAAATTTCACTTTCCCTTGAATAGGTTAGATCCATCTACTTCAGCATATACGCTATGTCATACACGTTTATAATTTATCGGTTGAGGACGAATCCAATCCTAAGGCTACCATGTTATAGCATTATTGATTGTTACAATAAAATCGTTTTAAAAATAGCCAGGCACACAAAAGCTAATAAAAATGTTTCCAGATTTGGATTACAAATTGGATGTTTGATTTCATTGATTGCTACAAGAATTGCTTTTACTCTTGAATTTGAATTGACTGTAACTGTCAGTATAAGCCACGAGGAAACAAACTTTTAGCTAACTTCTCAAAATAGCGAGAAAAACTATAGTAAGGAGGGGGAGTTGCTTATACAAAAAAATGCATTAAATATCTGTACATTTTGTCAAAAAATTGTCAATCGTTAACAAAATGACCATTCTCATATATTATTATATCAAATCAAGCTACACAGTCACGTTAATATTAGTTACTTTAAAGTTAGTTTATTATAGTAGTGCAGTACACAGATATTGTGAGGAATGCAGTGTGTTAAAAAGGTACTAGATGCATAAACCACATTTTTCGGAAAAAGAAGGGCATTAGCGTGTTTGTGACATCAACATCAACAAAGAGCAAATAAAGTGACCGTGGTAAATGAGATGAGGAGACACGTCGCAGCAAGTGATTTGGAGTTGAATTTGGTGTGTGAAATCCGAGGATATCGAATGGTTTCATCCGCACAGAAAAATCCTCGTCGAAACGGTGTGGTTGTCTTTTCAATGAGTACCATAATACAGCCCACTGTGCATCATCATCATGGATTGTGAGTGCAATATCGTTTTCAAGTGACATAACCATGTATGAGGGAAGGCAGGGACCAAAGATCCAATTTTCCAAAAATGCAGAGAAAACACAAAAACACGAGTTTTGACAGAACACATCACATGATAGCATAATAATATTATAAATCACCATCAGTAGTAGGTTAAGTACTACTACTGGCACTTTACACGAACCAAGACAAGTTAGCGAAAATTTTCCAACTACCAACGAAAATACTATGGACGTTTCATATTCCACGCTACATAAAATAACGAAGTAATACGCAAGTAAACATTTGTTTCCCTGGTGAATAAAATTTGATAATAATAATCCAGTTCACAAGAAAGGATTTTTCTACAATAAAGAAACGGTATAAAATAATCGGTGGTTTCTTTCTTCTTTTCACGATACGATATTTTGTTTGTAGCAGTTATAGAACTGAGACAGATAGGAAATCTTTGAACATACAACACAATGAAGCACACGACATTTAACAAAACAAAATAGATGTGCATGCGAAATATTTTTAAAGTTCTAAGCTCATTTACAAAGGGAAACTTATACTAGTTTTAATCAAAATCCAAACAACGTATGGCAACAAATAATAATACTCATCGCTTTCACCATTTCATTCTGTTCCATAATTCGTTTTTGTGAGTTCTATACTTATGGTCGGACGGAAGAAAGTGTTTCATTTGCTATCTTATTTGTCGCTGCTGCGTCGTAGTCCTAAGTTTGGTATTAATCCCGCTCAACAAACGAAAATCACATTAATGGTACATAATGTAAGCTGCATTAGAAAGAAGCAACGTTGGAAATGAATGTGTTGTGTGCTGTATTGTATTGCGAAAGTCGACAGTCTGCAATTTCATTCCCTATTAACTATTTCATCACTCACTACTACCTAAAAAATCTGGAACTTTGCATATGAAGTGCTACTACAGATTATTCGGTACATTATAATAAGAACCGCTCTACTAGCTAGTACTTCCGATAGAACCGTTTAAATCTTCTATGAAAACCTGTCAAAATTTTAATTGAAAACTATTCTATTGAATTGAATTCTATTATATCCAAGATCTTGTTTTCATATAATATTTTAGATTATTATTCTACGTGTACGTTATAAGTTATACGTATAGCTACTATTCAATGAAGTTTGTATAATATGGATATACGTTTATATTATAAAACAGGTATTACGTGTGTTCCAAGACAGCCTCGGCGAACATGAAAAGTCGCCCTTAAAAATCAGTTCAACAAAGACGTACTTGGAGTTCCATTAAATGTTTGCTTACATTTTATTACAATTTCTTTTGAAACTCCACTATGCCGGTTTTTAGTAAAATCAAATCCATTACGCTCTTGAAAGCAACCAAAACTTCAAAGGCAATTTTTGTTTTTCGAGGAGAAATTCATCATAAACTGTTGGAATCTCTATATAAGTGTATTACATATTACGTACAATTTGAAAATGCAATATTGAATAATGCAGCAGCTTTTTGATCTTTCCACTTTCCTAACTATATATCTTCAAAATGTATAAATAACTATATCATATAAACCTTACCTACGTAGAAAAGATTCTATTCAATCATTCACGACATAAACTCTAAAAAACACGCCGTTTTCGCGTTGTAGCTACTGAACTAAATAGATTTAACATAGAAATTTCGCTTACTACTTTCATTAAACAGTATATTTCATCTTTATATGCTTTAATTATGTGTTTGATGTTCATTTTTTTAGCTTAAAGCAAACAGCTTTATTGTTAAAAGTTTCTTTAAAACCAAATTAGCCCCTAGTTTTCAATTCTACCGATTTTGAACTCTGGAATAAGTTTTGTACTGAAAATAAGAATATTTAGTATTTAGAAGAATAAAATGTATCTTCCCACAACTTTCGGAATTCCTGTGAGCAAACAGTTTAAACTGTTTATGGATTCTTTTATGGAGACTTACAGGGACAGAAGAAAAAAGTAGATGAATGGTTTTATTTAGACTAGTATCGTGTAAATGTATAATTATAAACTTAAAACTCTTGTCTATATTTGTAGTAGCTTTAGCTAAGCAAAATAGATACTTGTAGAAGGTGCTCATATAATATAAAATCTACAAAACGTGAATGTATTTTGTCTTCCTGTTTTGTATTGATGAAACCATTCTCTATTCAACAACTGAGGTAAATCTGACAAACTAAAGCTACAAAGTAGCATTTGCACCCTTCTTTTTACCAAACTCGTAGTAAACTACCTAAAAGTAAGCAAACACACTTATTATATTTGTTAGGAATGCCATAATGATAATATAGTATAGTACTGCCAGTCTCGAGGGGCGTCTTAAGAATGTCAGTATCGTCCGGTTTGAAAGTGACATTGACATTCCTGGCACATGTCAAAATGCCAGACATAACAAGTAACAAGAGTTTGATGTTTTGACATGAACTTTTCGTTTTCAATTTATGCTTACATGTAATGCTTATAAAGTATCATCGTTTATTTTTTCAACGTCTTCGGAAAACCATGGGATATATATATTGGTCATGTCAAAACGTAAGAAGCTTACCGTAGAGGAAAAATTATAAATCTGTAAGAGCAAGGGTATACAGCAAGTGACAACATTATCAAATAATAATTGATACTCGAATGCGCACGTAAATTTGGCTATGAACGCATTGTAATAATTGCAACACTGCAAACTTAGGTCTGATGGATAACTTAATAATAAAATTGCGAACTAAAAGTTTACTCAAACTCCAGACACTGATTAGCATACTACTACAAAGATAAGATTCGGTGCTAGAAAAGAAATATGGATGAATGCTTACCAGTACTCAGCGTGACGAGATCGATTAGTACGGTTGTCCATTTTACCGTGATTTCCCCCATTTTCCTATGGAAAAATTTTGTGTTATTTAATGGATACTCTATTGAATTATAATTTCTAATTGAACTTGAAAACCTAGCCATGTTCTTACAATGTACTTGAGCTTGACTTTTGAGAAGTCTAGGGAATAAAAAATATGTATGTATTCAAAAGCTTTCAACTTTTTGAGTGCGAGTCTTTTTCCGATGATGTACTGCCAAATGGGCTACATACTAGGTATGTTGTTACCTGTATGTTGATCACATCACTATGTGTCATTCCCTGGATGTTAAGGTTATGTCATATTAAAATATAGATAAATGCAACAAATGATAAGATAAAATAGGTTCGTCTTCTGTTTGAAATGTATAACTCGTGATAGTACAACTCGTGAGCTAAGCGCACTCAGGAAGCCTTTCCATTTCCATTATGCTTTGTCCAAAACATAAATATATCGCGTAAAAAATAATCATGAACTCTGACTTTCAAATGCAATTTAGCCATGTTACTACTTAGCTGCATGTAATTATAGCATTAATGGTGCCTTTGTTTTTTTAAATTGTACCATGCACATTTAAAAATAAGATTCAAAAGCTAAAAAAAGTTAAAGTTTTATTGACTTACAAGGGCTGTGTTCGGTATTAGGGTGGTTATAAGTTTCAAAAAGTGTTCAGCTTGAAGCAAACCAGCTATATTTGCACACGACAAGGCGCGGATACGCTGAACATTAAGCGTCGCGTGTTGTCGATGAACTATTTAGATTTATAAAGCCTCAACTACACCAGAATCGACATAAAGATGAGATTTAAGATCGGTAAAATGGTCGTTAAATTTCAAATGCTGCAATATGCTTTTTGGTAAAGCTATTATTCACGTCAATTATCCAACAATTGAGCTTCATCCAAAACAATCCATTGAGCACAGAGCACTGATTCAGCCGTAAACGTAAGCCTGCTATGAAGAGGAACGCTTGGATATCCAACGAGCGTCAACCTGAAACTGGAAACACAAAGAGAATTTCGTTATGTGGAGTAAAGTCACCGAAGACGTACGCGTACAAAGCGTCTCTGGAGTAAGTCTGATGATGGGAAGGGAAGGTGGTGTATAGGTGATGAATATGTTGCAACACATAAATATCAACTTGTCGAGAGTAGAATCTCTAGAGATGCGGTTGCCTGAAAAATGTTTCTTACTGACAGACATTTTGTGACGAGCATTTTCCAACACTTCCTTAGCTAACCAAGGAAAAGGATTTCGTTTCTATCTGCTGTCTATTTACCACTCCTTAGCTGTATTTACTTTCAAAATGACTTGCTTACCAACAATAACGCCAACACACACCTTTTCCTAATGTTAATGGACTAAAGCTACCAGCATCTCATCAACTTTATATATTAGAATTTTTAAGTAAGGCATGTATACCTGTATATTATACCATTCGAGTGCATATGACAAACTAAAGCCATATAAAAATACTATCTGGAAGAAATAAGAGCTGGAGAGCGTTTCTTTCATTACATTCTTGAGTACACGTATTTATATTATTTTCGTTTTCGCTCTAAATTTTTATTTCGAGGAAAAGGAACTCGCATGAATGCGCAATATGAAACCCCATTAGGTAAGCTTGTTAATTTTGAAGTGAAAATACGAAGGGTTTCCTTATATTGCAACGTAATAGATATATATATATATATATTAATACCATATATAGGTAATACTATATAATAATATAATATAGGTAGAGGATAGGTAGATGGTACAGATTTAGATTTGAGAAATGCTAGTAATGTCGAAATAGTTTCAGGAATTTGAAAGAAGGGAGAAGGGAAAATTGGTAGAAAGAAAGATCATACAAAGAGTTGTAAAGAGATGAAGTTGTACTATAGAGAGAGATTATGAACTTCTCCATTCCTCACTTGGGGCTACTTGCGTGAAATTCACGGAAAGAGCATTGTGATCCTTTTTTCCTAACCAAGTCAGTCGATTTTCTAGCAAGCATTGTATAATAGCCAGGGACTCATGTGGCAGAAAAAGGTAGATTCGATGGAGTGTGTTAATACTGGAAAAATGTATTTAGCTTAGGAAATTAAGTGGAACAACGAAACAAGTAATTTGGCCAAAATTTCTTGATTTTACTGACTTTTTAATAATTAAAGTAGAGCAAAGTTTACATTTTAGTTTTCCTTTTCTAACATTTTACAAGAAAATCAGTGAAATGATTAAGCTTGTTGGTTCAGTCAGGCAAGGAGAAAGAACACAAAAACGTCATTTGTGTGGAATCCCGAAAGTCAAACGTATGTAGCGGTACACAACAAATAATTGCATAAGAATATTCATCTGAATAAGACGCGTTATATGTGATGCAGGAATATATTGTATTTTGATTAAAAATGATTAAACACATGAATTAAATATATGAGCAATTACACTTTATGTAGGGTACCAGGGTAGGTTTTAGTGGAATGTAGAAAGTTGAAGGAAAGCTCCAAGCACACAAGTAAGCAAAAGTTGCAACAAAGATACACATAATTACTATTACATTTTCTCCAAAACTGTTACTTTCCGTATTAAAGCGCTCTATTTTACCAACAGTTGTAGCGTAAGTTACGCTGCGTAACATATTTACTCAAACTTGAAAGCACATACTGATGCGGTAATAGTCGCATTTTTGAGAATGAACTTGAGATATAATACACAATGCCATGTCTATCCATGCATTACAAGGCAATGGTAAGTCAAAGAAGGAATGCAGACCTTTTTACTCGTTTCTTCTTTTTCAAGCGGAAAAATCTCCCAAATATTTCCTCGTGGAACCCTTCTAAACTTTTCTAAGCACTTATTTTGAAGTAGCAATGTTTTAATTTCACACGGTTGGTAAACGTACATACGTAAATAATAATGGCGCGAGTTGAAACATAAAGAGTGCCATTTTAGTAATCTACTCTAACGAATGACATAACATAATTCAGTATGCGTGCAGTGTTATGCCTTAAGTGGAAACGTACTTACAATATATATTGTTCCAATGAATATGCTTCAAATCTTCCTAGTACATAGTATGGTTTGTTGGGAACTATCTTTAATTTATTACGCTCTGCAGCAAGGCAGGCATTTAAACTTATTTTCGCACACTCACTGAAAGTAAATCCTGTAAATAATAATGTCGGCATGCACTTTTGAGTAACTGCGACGAGTGACGCGTGACTGCTTCTGATGTCTGGCAAGAACTAAAGACATTTGAACCAGTTGTGCTGTGGAAAATCAGGGAGGACGTCATATAGTCATTTGCTACAAATCTACTCAAGGTATTTTTGTTGACTTGTATTCAGTAGGTGCAAATTGACATAGGCTAAAGAGTTACTCCGTGAGAAGGCAAATCTTTTAACATATAGATTCCAGATCAGAACACCGTGTGCTCCCATGGGATAATCATTTAAAAGAAACATAGTTTGATGACTAGCGGGGAACATGGCAAGTGCTACTAATAGTCACTTACTACAGGTTTACATATTAATGCGAACAAGTAAGCTCTTCTAAGAACTGTATGCTGAATTCACAGCGATGTAGGTATAAATACATCTTCGTAACGATTGAATCAAGTAGCCAAGTATTATAATCAAACGGATCTAGTGGATGTTGAAAGAATTGATTTATAAATTAATAATTTTCTGGAATAATAAGATTGCTCTTAAAATTCATTTTCCTTTTACAAATAAAGAGTACGACTACCGAAATACTATTTCAAATATTTAATTGGAAACTGGGGTTGTTTGAATCCCTGTTGTTGGGAATCCCAATTTGAGATGATGACAGGGAAGGAGAAACAGACCAAGGCTGTTTCTCATAAAACTAGCAATTGCTTGCTCTTGTCTACTTAAAAAGTGACTTGTATCGCATAGGTAGTAATGGTACATGCTTAAATATTACATCATCACCTTATGAGGTAATTAAGCTACTTGTGTCATGCTGACAAGGTTGAGTAGTTACATCATGGATTTCAACTTCCTACGTGTTTACTACCTTTTCAAGAACGGTTTATTAAAACTGGATGCAATACAAAAGATTTGTACCTGACAAATACAGTTCTATGGTTTACTCTTTAAACGAATCATGAAATAACGACTTGAATACGATAGCGTGAAAATAAATTAAATGAACACAATGCGAAGGCATACAATTTGTTGAAGACTGAACGTTATGTATGTACATTAAGTTTTTGTAAGGGTTTTATTGTTTGCTTGACAGTTTATCACGTCAAGGCAGTAGGGTTTCATGTTTCCTGTGAAGGATGAAACTGTATGGAAACTTTATGATTGTGCTAAGCTCATCGTCCTATCTCAAGTTTTCAGTTGAAGGCACATTTTGATAGTATTAATCCCTATCCCTAGTCCATTGGATGCTTCAAGTTATCACAAGAGCTTTAAAATGAGTCCAATGAAATATCATATCAGGTCCAGAAAAGTACATTCTAAAATTATTGTACGTTACGTTACCTATAAAATATAGATATTTTCAGCCGTTTACGAACCTTGCAAGTAAACAAAAATACTTCCTGGTAATCCTACATGGTTGCTCTCTCAATCGTATAAACTACTTTACAAAAAGCCCAATTTTATGTTTGGTGCAGATATGATATGACATCAATGTTTTCATCATCTCATATATATTCCTTTCTTCATCCTAAACCTATTGTACACAGTAGCAGTGTAACATATAGCCTTTCATAGCTTCATATTATTAATTAAGTCATTAATAGTAATTAGAATTCAATACACACTTCGTCTGTCTATAAGCTTATTTCGTATTTTAAAATGCATATTAATGGTAAATCCTGAAGACCTGATATATACAAAGTATTGTTAATATACCTAATGTCAACTACATTTTAATTAATTAAATACCTAGATAAAATCATAAAGATTGACCTTACAACTACAACTACAACTGTATTATTTTTTTGCTAACTTGGAAATTGTCAACCATTTTTTAAATTTGCTCCAGTCATTAAATCATATAAGCAGCTAGTATTGACTGCGGTTTGACAGCTATCTGCTCGATCATTTAATAACTTTGAAGAATTCCTTAAGTGACTTAAAACTTCCTTAAAACTATTTAATAATATCTTTGTGCAAATATGGAATGTCAATTGTGCAGTTTAGCCCATATAATGTAGTTGATTGTACAAAGTATATAAACCAACTTATATCATTATCATTATTGATATTATTATGTGAAATACGTTTGTAAAAATATACTTTGTATTGTTTTTATTGTTATTCGTTAATTGCAAAAACTAATAAATATTTAATACTAAATGATACACATCGACCAGTTCAAAAATATTAATAAATACTACATAAATCACCTGCAACCTTTATCAATGTCGGTCATTTCTGGAACTTTGCTTCGCTAAATTATAATATTAATGTTAATATATATGAAACAGAAAAACCTATTTGATATTATTGCATGCTACATATCCTCGTAAGTTGAGAGCTATTCAAATGTTAAAAAATATTTTCAGCTGAATTTTAAGCCTACCATACTGGATTATGGATGTTCGATGTTTTTGGTAATTTTTATGATGAAATATCTTTAAATGACTCAGTAAGTAGTCAGTACAAACGAGTAGCACGGGAAGCTGCGGTTAATGCGAACATTTGTTTATGGCTCAGTAAATGAATTTTTATGTATTACTGTGACAAATAGTGTCATTCATTCTTACTCGAAACACATTACATTTATATGCATTCATAAACTTCTAGGTGGTTAAATGTTTTATCAACTTATATGACCTTTGTGAACTCTTTATTATACGAAAGCTAAAATGTTTAAAATGAGCTTCATTTTGCAAATGAACAAAATAAACGATTGAAAAGAATATATTATGCAACATAATTTGTTGTGTCACTCTTTAAAGTGGTTGGGAGAAAAGCCGTGTTGCAACAAGCGAACAAGCGATCAAAAAGGAAAAGCCTCTCTTCTGAATGCAAAAACCTCTACAGCCAATTGAATGCTCTTTTCTGTCTTACCAGAGGCAAACGTTGAGTCAATGATGACTTGGGACAAGACGTCCGATGTTTTGCACGAGCAACAACACTATTTATGTAGCAAAAAGTACCCTGCTTAAGCACATTTTTAGCTTCTTGACAGTACCTTGTAGGATCAACTTTCTTGTCCAGAACACACTAGTTGGTATTATTCATTCACCAGATGCTTCTTTATAATAAAATTGTTTAACATGAGATTTGTAGAGCGGTGCCAACTGGTTTGGTGATACAAGATTTTATCGTAATAATATTATAATCTACAGTAAATAATGACAAAAGTTGAAAGATTCTCTTCTTTCACATCGCCCCTATCAATCCCGTATCTCGTTCCCGTCCTCAATGAACCGCACGATCTACAGAAACTTTTACCATTTGTCATTCAACAACAGAAACCGATGAAACTCAACGAAACAATACAATTTTATTACAATACAATATAATAACAATGAGCCTATACTATGATAAAGTGGTGGTTGTGTGGAATGAAAAGAGAAGTGAAAGGGAGAGTATGTCTATCTTCTTCTGTTGTTGTTGTTGTCGAGAAAAAAGTCTTCGCCCTCATATAATCCATGCCTATTATTACTCACTTTACTTCCTGTTGGAACTGTAGGACAAAATGTAACAAACCCCTGTCAAGAAAAAAATCCCTTATTTTATTCTATAAGCTTGGCATTTTCAATCCCACAGTATTTATCATAAAGCTGTCTTAAATATTTAAATCGCAACCACCACTATTCTAGTCCAACTCCTGCCGCTCACACTTAAGATCTGTCGGTGAAAGATACCTACGGGTTTGCTGCAGACGTACCACTGCTGCTGATGCTGCTGGTTTTGCTTTGGTAGACCAGACGAGCAGATCTTACCAGACCAGAGAGGAGAAAAAGAAGAATGAAAGTCAGCTTGTCTGTGTAAAAGGCTTAAGTTAAATGGAAACTGTTTGCTTCCTTCCCTCTCTCGACCTAACTTGTATCTGCAGAGGTAGGCATGTAGGTAGGCTTTCTTTTCAGGCTCTTTCTCTCTTTATATTCGACGATCCTCCTACGCATATTTATGCTGTAATAATACGTACGTGTACCGCATATTTCCATCATTGCTACTCGCTACTTTAGTTTTTACCCTCTTGTCTATCTAACAAACTGATCCAAGTAAGTGGCCGAGGAAAGGAGCCAAGAATGAGAGAAAGAACAATACACACATACAATGCCGTTCGCCCGGATATGAACTTACAGCAACAGCAACGTGGTGGAACATTTTGTGCTACTGCTGCTGTTACTGCTACGGTAATATAAATGCATATTAGGCCGATGGAGAAAAAGAAAGCGCTTTTTACTCCGCTTGCAAACACATACGCGTACATATATATAGATACCCATTTAACCAAACACCAATAGCTCAAATGGTGGGAATATCAGTGTATCCCATTGCTAAAGAGAAAGTAGAAACATCGGTGGAGGCGGAAAAGAGAATGAATAAAAGCGGGACATAACAACAGAAGCTATGTTATGAGATGCTCCTGAATACAATGTACCAGAAGAAAGAAACAAAGTATGTGGATTGTGGTAGCATGTAAGGTTAGTGCAGTTCTAGGTCTAAAGCGGATGAAAAAAGTTTGATCAATACATACTGACTAACTCAAGTTGACTCTCTGGAGAAGGAAAAAGAATGATGAAGCGTTTCATACTTGCCTTCATATCCCTCTTCGATGCATAGAAATGGATAAAAATTATCCAATGTACGTGTGTATAGTAGTCGAAAGATAAGAAAAGAAAGCAAAAATAGGCGAGAAGAGAGCATACCAGGTAGTTTTTATTGTGTTTTGTTGTTTTTCATTTCTTTTCCCTTGTTACCCTGCATCATATTTTCCTTTTTCGTAGCAGACTTTTTGACTCAATATCATGTAAAGAAAGCATATAAAAGCAGAAAAAACTGACTTACACACAACAATTTCATCTCGTTCTGTTTTAGATTAAAGCATACTTTTTGTGGTACTTTCTTTCTCCAGTTACGTATGTACTTGAAATGAAGTGCACACTTGAAGATGGTAAGTTTCCAGCAGCGTTTTTTTGCGTTGGCGTTTCTTCCGTTAAAAAGTGGTATGAATCCAATCCTGAAAGTACTCGTTTTGCGTGTCCTTCTACCAAAGTAAAAATGTAGTCCGGTTTGAGTGGATTGGTGAAATTCTCATGAATTCAAGTGGAGTTCCGTCGAGGGGTTGCTTTGAGAGGCTCATGTAGCAGTGGTACTTAGGTACGAAAACAAGAATGAAGAAAAACGTCGGAATATGCACGTCACATTCACACACAAGATGAAGTGAAAGGCAGACAGAAATTGGAGCACACAGCAGCACCCGAGTCAAAATATAGTAGTGGTGGTATAGCACTCACGGTGGTTGAAGCAGCAGCTGTTTTCATTAAAACTAATGGGCTTTTCCTATTTTAGTCAAGACAACCTTTCTCGCTGAATGTGATGTACAAACTATTAATAAAATTACGAAACAAATTTTAGACATCTAAATGGCTGTCCAAGGATAATAGTAGAAAGGCAAAAACTTGAGTTATAGATGGTGGTGGTGTTGATGGTCATAATAGTGGCAGTCTTGGTTCTCTTCTTGGACTCTGGACGCAGAGCACTAATAGTAAAAGCTTCCGCTATTACTTTCACTACATAGCATTTTATTATTCTTTCCTCTCTGTTATATATCCCAGGGAAAGTACACTGTTATAAAAACGTAATTCACCCGGGATTTTTGTACGTGCGCAAAAAAGTCTCAAACAATTTCCTTGAAAAGAAATTATAGTTTTCAGTAGTCTTTTAGGAGTGTGGCGTGAGCTTTTTTTGTTGCGAGACGAAAGCTCAGGGTTGTATTTCTCATGTTCCTTTTTGCCTTTCAACAATGATGAAAACCCTATGCAGCCGTAATCCAGAATAAATTGTGCAAAAAATAAGAAAAATGTAAGGTGAAAGTTTTATAACAAAAAGAACAAAAATTGCTAACAAGAATACAATGATACTATTGTACTGCTGTGAGGATATAGAATGAATTAGTTCTGCTTACGGAAAGAACAAATAGGGAAGCACTATGAGTGAATTCAAGCATTAGTCACTGCTGCTGCACACACTGGGTTACATCTAGGTTTTGAGTCAAAACTTTTGACGTTGGGTATGCAAAAAAGTGCATCATCTGTTGTGTCTGCCAAAGAGATTCAAAGAATCAGACATTTGCAAACCGATGGTTTAGAAAGTTGTGGGATATCCTTCTGTGAATAATGTCTTTAAGTTTTGCTACTTTCTTTTTTTCTGCACTGCAAGCAGCACCGCTAAGCTAAGACCGCTAACGCAATTAATGCTTCTGTTCATTGAAGAATGATGACTACATGACCATGCATTTCAGACTAAAAAATACATATGATATTTGTACCTGCCCATTCATAGCCCAAGTCAATAAGCATACCTAATTCAGACCGTCACACCATGTTTTGGTGCCGCGACGTGTACATACATACCTATACTTTAAAAAGTATTTCTTGCAGGACAAGTAGTAGACTGGACTTGTAAAACCCCAGAAAAAAGTTATCTTACTGACATGATAAAAATACATATTGATAGAACATGAAAACGAACACAAACAAACATACGCACGCACATGGACGACTTTTGGTATGATATGATCATGGTATGACGGTATATGGTTCACACAAAACGAAACCACATCATTGCTTTTGTTAAATAACTTGGTTTATGCTAAAAGAGCGCTAGCTGGTATTTTGGAATACACAGGGATTGGTGTAATATTGGTAAAGCAAAGCATTGTTTCTACATAGTATGCAAAACACAAACCATTGCAACATTTCTTTGCTAGAAGCCCAGAAGATAGAACCATAGCTGTACACGCTATTACGAGACATAAGAAACAGATTTCGAATCGCCATACTTTTACTACCGAACCGGTAGCACAGTATTGCATTTTACAAGAATGTACAAAGCATGGACATTGTATGAATGAGAAAAGGAAAGCTTTCTTGCTTCCGTTCGTTTTTCTCTTTTTCCAATCCTCGAGAAAGAAATGCTAATGGTTATGCGACATTTTTTGTGAGTGGCCCAAGGCAAACCGAACAAAATTGATAAAGTTGTTAATGCCAATTCAGTATGAAGCATGATTCTTAAAGTCTTACAGTGTAAAGCATTTATACTATTGTAACTTTACTTGCAGAATTGATTAAAGTCTTTCAAGCAATAAGTATTGATGATTGACATTTCTCTTTGGAGAAGTTATTCGATGAAACATTTTCTGACACCTAAATAGCGTTTTGCACAAAAACTTCTGCTCATTCCTGCGAATCTTCCCAGTGACTACTATAATTAAACAGACTCGTAACTAAGTTTCTAATCATAGAAGTGGTGTAATAAAGCACAATAGATTCATTTCTACATAAGACGAACTTTATTGAAGTTGTTTTTTGCTATAAGCATAAAGACAAATGCCATCATTTGCCGATTCTCTAGAAAAGGTTAGTTGCATGTAGTCAGTGTAGCGTTACGCTCGACATTTCCAGTGGATGTTGGAACAAGAATGAATGCACAAACTTGGCATTTTTACCAACGAAAAGCATTGCATTTATGCTGATGATATGAATTTGCTGAGCAGCACTAGCACTGATATGGAATTCTGGGATAACAAACTGTAAATGTTGTACGGTGCTTGAATTCAAATTGCCCCTTGACAAAACTGTATCTTTGGCGAACAAAAATGGAAAAAGTACAAAACCAAGTATCTATATAAAAGAAAATCTGAAAGAGAAAAAAAGGATTTGTTGATTCAGGATCAAAGGAATGATCTAGGACATTAGTTGAATAATATAATATGTAACATGTTTCCGCTTTCAGAAGCTATATCTGAAATTGTTTTGAATATTATGGTTGATGTTGTATCAATTTCTTAATCAATGTAGTAAAATTCAGTAATGTACTACTTATAAAATAATATTCAACCATACTTAATGCATTATTATGTAATTTATCTATTTATCCTCCATAAGTCTGCGCTTTGGCCATCGTCAATTTTACAAGTTTTGCACATTATACGACGACTCATCACTTCTTGTGCTAAATTTAACCTTCAGCTAACCATTGTTGTTTTAGAATGAAAGTGAAGGTTAAAATAAAAAGGGCAGAAATATCTATCACAATATAGTGCCACCACATCATGTATATGCACGCAGTGTGTATGGACGGCATTTAAAAAAGTTACTATGTACTAGCATCATATTTATCACCATAAGACAAACCAATTTTTTAATGTAAGTGAATATCTTTGTCTAAATTATTTTATAATGTTGATAATGCATCAATGTATTTAGCATATCAACAACCCAACAACAGAAATGCAAACGATAAAGTTGCATGAGCGTGTTATAGGTAATATCAAATGACCAAGACCAAACGTAAAGGGTAGGAAAATTGAAATGAATCTTTGAGAAAACACACACGACTCCTTGGGAATAACTAGCATGCTTTGGAAAATAGCATTGAATAGCAGACGTTCTTGTGTACGCGTACATACATTCATAAATACATATTCCCTACAAACATTGATCATCATCCAGTGTAGCGGGATTATCCGTGATGATCACTAATAAGTCTTTATTATCATTGCAATAAAACTTTGGAGAACAACCATGTTCCATGGACGTAAGAACATTAGTTACTAGTAGGATAGTTATTCGATTTTAAGTTACTAAACCCGAGTAATAGTTTATATACCACTTTTTTATTGTACACTATCGTGAAAACTGCTAGATCAGTAATGAACTACGGCTACATTTTTTGTAGAAACAAAACTCGAGATAATGCTTTACCAACTCATCATAGCATTTGATATTTGAAGTACGCAAACTGAAACACAAGTAAGCTTGCTTAGTAAATGCAATGTATTGTAATAACAGTGAAAAAGATAACGCTATAAATGATCCTCGTCAGAATCATCTCAGTGTTTGGTGGAAGCACAAAGAAGCTTTGGAACTAACGTGCGCATATTTATGTTTGTTAGCCAAAAGCTAGGACCAAAGGAAGTTGCATTGCAAATCGAAGACAAAAGTAGATCAGAGTAATTGTGGTTGAGGTGACGTGCATAAATAAATTTATCAAGACTCAGTTTTTCCGCTATTCAAATATAAAATGGTAGGAGTGCTGTTTTTTCTTTGGCATAATTCAGCAAATACATGCTTTAACACATAAATATAATTTTATCTGAATGGTGATGACACATAAGTATGCATTAAGGACAATCGTTGTGCTGCAAACACTAGGCACCACAGCACATTCAGGAGCACTCGGCTAGCAATACATCCTTCCCATCAGGATATATTTCAAATTTGCGTGTTCTCCTCAAGAAATTTATAGATTTTAAAATCTTAAAAGTTAGGGAACTCTCTAAACTTGGATTAAAAAGACAATTCACCTCACCAAAATTGATAGTTATCGTAATACAACGTGGATTAAATTACAAGAACCGAAGCTCAGATTGTAAGTTTCTAATTTGTGCCCAGTCAGTTGAGTAGACACAAATGAAACTATGAATAATATCAGGAAGCTAAAAGCGAAAACAAATTTAGAAAAGAAGAAATGTTGAAACAGTATATAGTTATAGGAAGTTCCCAATGTCGACGCAATGGTTTATTGCAAAATTGATTACAAGTAAAGCATATAAGCTAGAAGGAGGATTGTTCACCAGAATGCAGTAATGATCTGTGTCGTTCTCTACTTATATTGCAAATGGCAAAAACCCAAGGTATACGGTCTGTTTTAAAATGATAGCCCGGCATCCTTTATCTAGTGGTGGGCAAGCATATTTTAAAACAAATGACTTTGGTGAAATTGGGTTTCGTACTGATTAAAGCAAAGGTACAAAAATCATACATATTAGTTTAGTACTTAAACGAAATGGTAGTAAGTGCATTTTATGCATTTAACGTTTTGCAAACACATGTTATATTAACCATTACTAAGCTAGTGCAGGTTGTACTTGATTTAAAGGAAGTTTCAGAAACTATAAAAGAGGAAATGGCTATTGCTGTCATTTTATTGCGTAGAATCACAACCTTACACCAGGACATAAATCATTCATAAAGCAAAATTAAGCTTTACATTTACTGCTTTAAAACAAACGATGTTTTTGGAAAAGAAACGTATTTGTGTGCAAGCTCTATCAAGTATCTACATTTTATTCGCAGTTCAATGTTAACTATTTCTGCAATCATTAAAGTTCAGAATACTACTTGTTACATTACATATAATGTATATTATGTACATCAATGTCATTCGACTCCTTAAGTTTAGTGTTTATAGAATGGCTTTTTAATAGCTTCACAAATTCAACAAGCTCATTATTACTATTGTGAATCGAAAAGTCCGTTCCATTCATGTCACTAATGTAAACAATTTTACTGTTTTTTAGATCCCGAATGTTGACAAGCAAAATAATATTGAATCTCATTGAATCTCAATAATCCGAGGATGCTACCGACAAATCCCGTGACGCAAAAGAGATGAGGGCTTTCTAACTATATTGACGCGCATCAAAAGTTACATTTGAAACCTCTGATTCCAACATGTGTAGTTGTTGCAGTATGCATTTTTCCAACAACTTATTAACTGATAGAAATCATGTATGACAAAATAAGACAAGGAAGACCTGGAAAAAGTGAACAGAATGTATGTGCGTGTGAATACACTCTCAGTGATTAGAGCCGGGAGAAAATTTTCTCGCTTACCGACTCTTGTTGGTGCCATCATCGCATTTATCGTCTTCCTATCTATTGTTTCATTAATTTCCCCTGACTCTGGATCTGGTGGTGGGAGTTATTACGAACGCCTCAGTATGTGCACTTAAATTCATAGTTTATATTGATAATATTGACCTTGATCCCCATTTCCATCGGGCTCTTGGAATGCATTGTATAAGGCATGAAAAACAATTTAATTTCCATTAACTTTTAATGTTACAGGCGAGCTTTCTACATGGACTGTGAATCAGTCAGTGATTTTAACTGACTACTTGGACTTGACTAGTTCAAGCACATTTCTTTTGCAACCAAACCAACATTTACAGAGTTACAATGCCAATAACCCTGCTAATACTACATCGCCATTTTGTGGACCAGCCGTCCAAATTTTAATAATGGTCACATCAGCACCTAAAAATTTTCTTTCGCGAACTGCGATAAGAGAGACGTGGGGGTCAAGTAATTACGTTTGGCCAAAAGGAGTGAGACTTGCATTTGTTTTGGGTCGCACAGGAAATGAAACAATTCAGGTAAACTAGGTTTTCCGAAAATGCCAATACAGTGCAAATTCTATTTCAACTTATTTATAAGGCAAAGTTTCCTATTTGTATGATTTCAGAATTGGGTGCAAAAAGAGGCGGAAGAATATAATGACATCATTCAAGAAGACTTTCTAGATACCTATCACAACTTAACTTTGAAATCGATGGCAATGTTGAAATGGATAAATTTAACATGCAACATGAACAACGATATCTCATCATCCCCAGTTTGGGTTTTGAAGACGGACGATGATATGTTCATAAATATTGACCGCTTACTTAAAGTAGCCCATGACATGCCACATTCGAAAATGATTGGTCGTCTAACCTGTGGTGCTGCACCCATCAAAGACCACACATCCAAATTATACATGCCAAAGTACCTGTATCCCTCTTCGGTGTATCCCGGGTATTTGTCCGGAACGGCATATCTATTTCGTGGAGATATTGTGCCAACGCTGCTAGACAACTCTCTGACTATACCATTAATCCACTTAGAAGATATATACGTAACGGCGATTCTTGCCAGACACAGTCACATTTTTCCTGATGATTCTCCTTTCTTCACATATAATCGTATGGATCCCAAAGATCCATGTGCATTTAGAATAATGGTGAGTAAAAATAGCTAGTACCTGAAAAGTATTGCTTTCAATTCAATTTATCACATTCTTATCTTTTTTAAATTTCAGGTAACCTCCCACCAAATGACTCCTAACGAAATGAGACAAATATGGTCCAATTTGATGAAACGACAACAACCGTGCTCTCCTAAGAAGCAAAAATTTATTCGTAGAATCCCTAAAATGACAAAAAGGTATAGAAAAATGTGTCTGTTTCCAACAGGAAAATAGTTTTAGGTAGATATTAGACTTATGAATCCTCCACAAAGTGAGAAAGGTATTACGAGCATAAAATCATTAGTCATGAATATATATGCGTAAACTGATTATGTATTGCTTTCGTATATAATACGTACTACATTTATTGTATAAAAATACGTACTACTTACTGCATATACACGTTAGTCAGATTAGTCACTAACTGCCGTAGTCCTTCCAAGCTAAGCTCAAAAAGACTAATGAATAGCCAACGAAATAATTTTTTAGAAACCATTTTCTATATACGTTTGCTGAATAATGTAAAGATATCCTATATATAGGAATCCTTGTTATCGTTTTAAATACCTTTCTTATGTTCCAATTTTTTTGTCTTTCGATTTCATACCGGTGATTAAATCTTCTTGTATCATATACACATACATATTTCCAAGTATATTTCCGGTTTACTTGTAAGTTTTAAATGTGAGTGAACCTAAATTTTAGCTTTAAAAAAATTAGACACTAAAGTGAGCAACAACTTGGTAAAGTTAAGTCTTAGTCTTGAGCCTACATTATCACTGAGAAAATGCAGTTTCTTCAGGCGTGTATAGTACGTTATTATAATTACCTTATATGACTGTTTATAGAAGGTGTTGTTGGCTGACAAAATCAATTTGACTTGGTTGGAAACATGAGAGAAACAATTTTGCATTTTATGCGAACTGATATCAAGCATCTAGTCCAAAGTATTTATAAACTTCGATATATCTATTACTACAGAATATTAACAAGATATAATATATTAAAGAGTTTGAGAGACATAAAATAGTCCGTAGTCAATACTACATAGGTTCCTTATTTTGTACATTTTAATGTATGTACCTGGTGATTGGCGGTTCGTAGAAATGACATTAAAAAAGTGCATTGTGTAAAGAATAGATAATACGACTGTTAGGCCTATGTGCGAAACTTGTTCGTTGACTCATCATATCACACTAAAACGATTGAGTTAAAAACAATTACTCTATTTTTCGTAAATTGATAAATACTAAAATTCTTCTGTTCAGAAGACAATTTGGAAAACTTTTTATAGATCAAGAGAGCTCTGCACACCTACCTGTACTACTCAGATGATGGGTTATACAGTCAAACTATTATAGAGTTTTAAAAAACTCCGTTTACAACGCAGCTAAATAAGTAATAAACAATCCGACAATAATATAAATTATACTGACAACTGAATCTGAAACTCTTGAATTATTGCTTTATGTGTTAAGCTTACTAACATTAAATTTAAAAAAGTTGATAGTTAAGCCATACTAGTAACTGACAACATTAATTCCGGACGGTCTGTACAATATCGAATCTGTTGTTACGATTCATGTGTAATGTGTAATAGACAAGACATAGAGTTTATAAAAAATGTGAATATTTTGCCATAAAAGAATATTGTATTGCTATATTACTATATGTACCAAGCTTTAATTTTATGTTTTTCATGATAAAAACAGGGAGTCGTGACAGAAAAGGGTACTAAAATTGTTATGCTGTTTTCAACTAAAAATGTCGCATTGTCTTAAAGCACTTGCTGCCGTCCGGCGGAACAGATACTATTAGTATATCAAAACTTAACATGCTACTTATTATTGAAAAATCGTATCGCTCAAACTTTGGAACAGATTTAGGTTTGAAAAAAGTAGAGCATTCAAAGTAGTAAAAAAATAATAAAATATAGGATTTCACGCTACTACGAACTTCGAACGCTGTTTGGAAGTTTGAAAACGGTAGGAAACTATGATTAGTAAAAATTGAAATAAATTCATGTAATAGCATAGAATGAGAAATAATCAGCATTACTCGAATCGTTTTTGTTTGTCGATCTGAATCCACAAAACTTTCGATTTAGTTATTTTGTCCCTAACTGTACTTGTTAACGATATGAATGACTGCAGATCTTACTTTATTTGTAAATCGATTAGAAATACACATTACGAAGTATTGAGTATTGACTGCTAAAATTGAACGTGATGAAGAGTACTTACAACTTATGCAATTTTGTGAATGTGAATAATCATAGCCACAACGGCCACAATGGTCACCACGATTACACTCATTACACCAAACATTTCTTGTGATTAACTGATACGAATCTGCACCTATCAAAACTCTTCTGTCAGTAGATATTTGTGTACGAACTTAAAGTAACTATTACCTGTTGGCCTGTTGGATTAAAAATATTCAACTTTGTTGTCTTTGTTTTATTGTTTAAGTATTTGTATTACTTTCTATATATTACAACATTACTACTGTTGCCGTCAATAAACATGAAATTATTCTAAAAATTCTCGACATATCTATACCACCAATATGCCGACATAATATACTTATTGACGCAAATTGTACAAAATGAAATAAAGTTGGGGTTTGGTTCCCAGCTTAAATGGAAAGATGGAAAGTGATTCTATGATGAGAAAGCTTTATAAAATCAATCATAAATTATTGGTTAACCTGCATTAATGCCTTGTTCCTTTAAAACTTGAAATAAATATAAACTTTAATGAAATTTGTTAATATTCTCACGTACGTTTATTTTTTTACATGATAATACATCATCCGGACTCGTTTCACACACAATGAACAAGAAATATAGGAACACAGTATGTTAAGTATAAAAGAATGACAAAGGTAAACGATTTTGGTGGCGCTTTGACAGATCCGTAAACACTTCTGCTTGGTTCGCTCAACACTTTCAGAATAATCTTTTCAATTCAATTGCAGAATATATCTTTAGCTAAACAAACGTTAGTTATGCACGGGTATAATATTTTGCTATCTGGTTCTTAAATGCAAAAATGATATTTACACGTCGGTTATAGATACATCATTTGTACACAAATTACTTACACACATCTGTAAACATTTTTGCATTGAAACTCAACTAAATTATCATGATTTCAATTTTAGGCTAAATGATTAAAAATTAAGGCTAAAATAAAAATATAATTGGATAAAAACTACGTTGTAATACTGTTGACTCGACTTTCATCACTTTTGGTAAATGTACTGATAAAGGTAAATAAGATAAATGCAAATTAAAGACGGATGGTTACAGGTAACGATTAGCTTCTATGCTCTTTGAATCCAAAACCGAATTGCTTGAGTTTGTCATTTCTCTCTTTGGCGGTTACTTATTTTTTCACATACTTTTCCGTCACCGATTGTCATGTTTTGTCAATATACTTACGTCGAGTAATTTAGCACTCTTAAAGGTGAGGTTGTGTCTTTTAAATAGTATGTCTATTCACTATCACCAAGTTTTCACTACAGTGTTAAAATCAAACTTTAAATTAGAATGTGAGATAACTACGTGTACACGCACATGAGCAGTAAATTAAATGCTGTCCCCATTCAAAAGTAATAAGTCTTTACATACATTGCGTATGTATGTATGTAATTCTATCTAGTTAGGAACTAAGGTACGATGTGATTGCTGTCTACTGTCCATTATCTAAACACACAAATTTGATTCGAGAATACCAACACGATAACTGCCAACCACAGTGATAGCGGTGTCATCGCGGTTAACCTATTCACTGAATTTTTTCCTGGCTTTCTGCCTCCTGACACTGGTTTTGTAGACGTGGAAGACTTTGGAGTACTCGCTCCATGCACATTGTATTGAGGATGATGTGGATTTGTTCCATTTTTCAGCGGGACAATGGACTTTGGTTTCTCATAGACTCGAATGGGAGGGTTTGCCACAGGAGGAATATAATTACCACATTTGGGAAAATTTTCAGGAGGTGTAAGCATATCTGAGAGGTTTCCAACCTGCAATATAACAAGAATGAGTTGAAGATAAGCATATACATCCTAATATTATGACACTGTGTACAAATATAACAGCGCATAAACCATAAATCATATACGTTTGCGATAGTATAATTGCGAACCTGGAAGATAAGCCCCATCCCAACTTCAACGTGGTAGGTAATATGACAATGGAAGAACCAGAATCCTGGATTATCAGCTCGAAATCTTACGATTGTGTAACCCCCGTCTGGCACAGTCACTGTATCTTTTATTGGAGCATTTATTCTACGCCTGGGAATGCGTCCCTATAAAATGCGAAAAGAGCAAATTTGTATTCATTATAAAACGCTTTCAAATCTGTTGATATTTGAATTCATTGCAGACTGTGTGTTACCAGTTTGTCTAATTCTTTGATTTGGTGAGGTTCTGTGGTTGCGTTTAACCGTTCCATACCCACGATTCTAAATGCATGGCCATGAAGATGGAATGGGTGGTTGGCATCAAACGTGTAGCCTCTATAACGCATTATTAATAAAAATCGAATTGCTCATTAGAACAATGTTGTTTTAAGTGAACAGCCAATTTAAGAATTCAGATTCAGAAATTTTTGCATCTGATTTCAGTCATGTTAACCTTACCTATCAACAAGTATTAATTCCACAATAGAATTCAGTTCAACTGTAAGCATATGTGTGCATTCGCAATAGTCAGCAGTACAATTCATTTTTATGGACGATTCATTGCAGATATGAGCATCTTCGATTGTTTCCGGTTGAGTAAGGAAAGGAGAAACGGGCATTACGTGCGAAATGAAATTTAACTGAGGAGTGAATAATTTGAAACCTTTCCGAACTAAAGATGTAAAGCAAAAACAAATAACATTTAGCTCGACTATTTAATAATTTAATAGATTATTATTTAATAATTTTTCTATTCGTTATGATATTTATGCGCTTTCACATAAATCATCAATGTACCTGTTCGAATCGGCACATGAGGTCCATGAAACCGAATATTATCGATAGGATTGAAGTCATATGAGATGTAAAATTGATGATCAGCAAATTCCTGAGTAATAATTTCAGGGTCATCATCTTCGACACTGGATAATTCAGCTGCTGTCATGTATTTTCCCTCTACACCCGGAGCCATGTTCAGTGGGTTCAATTGCTGTTATTTGGCATAAAAATTTCAATAATGAATATTTTTAATGAATATTCATGTTGCACTGTGCATGCAAGGTTTTGTACTACTGAAATGGTAAATGCTATCTTTACCAATTCGTTAGCAGGTGCTGCAGCTTCATACCAATTCCTTATGGAATGTTTTGGCATTCTCCCCAGTGGAATTCCTTCGTAACTTAATACCGCGACTTGGAAAGCACTTGTAAATCTGTCGTCGCAATCCATGAGACCTCGGAACTTAATCCAATAAGCTCCAACTGCTTGGTTAGCTTTTAGCACTACATCCCATCGCTCTCCGGCATAAATAACTACATAATTTTACAATCATTATTATTTATATACATCATAATCACAAATCACGTTCGTTTTAATTAAAACCGAGGCAATTCGACTTAGCTAAGTAATGGTTAAAAATATTTTTAATGCTTTAGTTCAGCAAGCTATTAAGGCAAAAGTCGTTTAGGAATCCGATATAATTGTCATGTACCTAGTGATCCAACATCAACTGGGTCTACATTAAAGCTGTCCGCAGCAATCACTGTCATGGTATGATTCTCTATTGACATTTCCAAAGGACAGTTGAGCACTCCATTGCTAATTAAACGCAGTCTGTACGAATGTCCTTGTTTCACGCGTACTTCATGCAATGGCACATACGGCTTTCCTTTCGTTTGAAGTGTCTATACACGTAGTAAACATTAAAAATTGAGAAATATTATGGACATGTCATTAGATATATGTCATCATCATAATAATAACATTTTCGTCATTCAATGAAGTAATTTTTTAAAGCCAGCATAAAATTGCTATTTAGTAGTTTGTTCTAAATTACCTCATTGTCAGCAAAGTCGTCAAAAAAGCCTGGTGGAAGACCCTTTCCATTGATTAAAACACCGCGTGGCTTGTTATCGCCGTCTGCATGATGGTGATTAAGAAAATTTGAAAGGGAAAGATCTGCGAGCCAGTCCCAAATGATAATTTCGTGTTCTGGCAAGTCATGGTTGTAAATCACCAGCTTTGTTTCCTTTGGTTCACGGACAATAAGGGAGCCGAATATACCATCACCTCTTTGAAAACCTGCGTGGCTGTGCCAATAATATGTTCCTGGAAGGGGAACGTCAAATTCGTACCTGTGGTCGGTATTTATACACAAATTAAAACAAACAGACGACTTTTTTAATGACACCAGCAAAAATCAATGTCTGCCTCTCTACATTTCACATATTCTTGTATTTTTTCTTCTTTTATTGTTGTAAATTTAAAACTAGGTACATGCTACAACTAATCAAACAGTTTTATACATTCTAATTATTATGTCCGTAACAATAAAGCGTTCTACAGTAAACTATGTAATCTGCAGACTTGGGATTCATCACAAAGCTTGAGTTTCTTTCATGGAATCTTTCATGAGTGAAGGTGAACAAATAGGCATCTCTTGAAATTTTATTGCATGCATTTATTACCTGAAAGTACTACCAGGAGGGATTGGACATTGTGTCACGCCAGGAACCCCTGGAAGATAAAAATAAATACAATGCATTTTATTTACTGCATACTGCATTGAAGCACGATTTTTTGTTCCAGTGCACTTCCATTCGTTAATGATTATGGTACATTCATTTATTCATTATGTATTATGTATAGTTTTTGACAAAAATGAATACAGAAACTTTTTGTATTCATTCTGGTTAAATGCGCTTAGGACAGGTAAGTATTGCACGAGTAAAGTGCAACAATAACAATATAAATCATGTTATTACAATTGATCATGATATGTTGATTGGTAATGGGGGTTCAAAATAATATGTGATGACGTTCTTTGTCTTGTATGAACATTAGGAATACGCAATTTTGACAGTAAAAAACAAGAAAAGATGAGCGGAGAAAAGAAGCATGAAGCGTACTAAGATGGTTTTTCCATTATTTCAACTACCATTTGGCAATAAGAAAATGACCACTCAAATTTGTACTTTGCACAAATAATCGTCTTCTGACAGCTTCTATGAAATTTTAATCTTTACAATAGATTGTGGCTATTTAGCTACGGTAAAATGTTGCAGAACTTTATTTCTACTTAAAACAGTTTGTAATGGTATGGAAGGATTTCGTATTAATGCGTTTTGACAAAAAAGCAAACTATAGGTATTTTTTACTTACCATCCATCCATGGACTGCTTTTCATATGAATTCCGTGCCAGTGAATTGCTGTCCCTTCTCCGAAAAGACCATTTTTTACATCAACGACGACAGTGTCACCTTTACAAACCTTGAAATGTGGTCATACAAAATAATTATTATATTTTACTTTTTTACCTGGCATCATATTATCATGTTTAGTAGGCTTTAGATCACACTTGTACTATTTCTTGATCTTGATCACAGGAAAATTTGAAACATTATTTGGAAATCAAAATATATTACTATATGAAGGTTGTAATATGCATAATTTGATACTGCATAGAATAATAATGTTGGTTTAATTATGATATTATAAGCTTTTCAAAAGTCATTTACTAACTACGAAAGGGCGAAAGATGAACAGATTAAACAGTGCATGGAATCGTTTAAAATGAAAATTCTTAAGAAGCTTTATATTCCTAGTACAAAACTGTGCATAGGTTGTAGGTATCTACATACAACATATTTTTTAATATACAGTATAATATTGTGCATGGATGACTACTTGTGTAAAAGGATTTTACGATTTTGACCTAAATATAGTGTGGATTTTACTTTTTAAATACATTTATTCTCTGTGACGCGGGAACCGTTAGCTTCTTATCTTGATTTTTACTAAAGTGTAAATTGCATATTCAGAATCTCCAGTATATATATATGTCCGGGTTTCCCCTGGTCGTCAAAGGTGCAAGGATTTACAGTAGGATGATTTCAAAGGCTAATAACACCGAATCCTATAGTTGAAATGATATCAAGCAGTACCCATCCATGTAATAAACTAGTTTTCTCGTATTAACAAGTGCTTCAAACCTTGCAAGCACCTGCTTAAACAGTCGCCAATGGTATGGCTCGCCATACCCATAATTTGTATGTACCCAGTAACAACTTAACGGCTAGCTATACACTGACCGGGGATAGCAATGGATTAATGGGATTTTACCATGTAGTTTAGCATTTTTAAAATGACTTTCTTGCTTACGTCAACCTATTTTTTTCTTTCGGACATGCATTACGGACTAACTGAGTGGTTCCAAGAATATTGTGAATATTATAACTGAGAGATGCATCATTCTTAGAGTTTGTATGAAAAACAAGGAGGTTGTCATCATCTTCATTAAACCCAAAACTACATCAATAGTACTAACTTTCCAGCAACCTGCCTTGTTTGCATTTTATGTGATTTCAATGTAAATTGTGAATGCGCATCGGGTAAATGTAGCATTTTAACTGTTTTTGTATCAACAGGGAATTCCGGGTTTCCTATTTTTATCCTCCTGTTTTCATTCAGTAGTTTTCGTCTTTTTTATAAACTAAAACACTGGACTGGATTAATGAATGAACTGAGCTTGTTACCTGAACCGGAACGTCTCTGAGACGGAAAGCAGTATGGGTTTTCATGTTTTTTCCAACAAATAAGTCATGACCCTGTATACTTTACTCTCTCTGACGAAACAAAGGATAGAAAAAAATCATTCAACTCACCCTGATAGCAGGTCCTGGCATTATTCTATTGACAACGGCGATGGCTCGCTTCACCCCATCTGCTGCAATGCAGTCATATCTCGCACAATCTGAAGACACGTTTGGGCAATCATAACAAGCTTTGGATAAGATCCAGAAGTACTCAAGTGTAAAGTTATAACCACAAGTCATCCGTGTCGATGGATCAGAAGAGCATTCACGAAGGCATGGATGAGATTCCATTATGTCTAAAAATGAACAGAGAGTCTGGTTAATTGCATACATAATTCTTGTCGTCATAAATGAATCAGACTCATCAGATGTTGGTCGCTGATGTCAAAGAATGGTTTGGTTAGATACCATGTAAAATCATAGATATGCAAATGATAAACCCATCGGTCATAAAAGTATCAAGCCTATCATCATAATTTACAGGCATTTATTTGAGCATATCGTGTTATTATGAAAAAAATTAAGTAAGCATACGGACTAACTTGAAAGCTGCACATACGATAATACGTATTTTGTGCTAAATTGCACGCTAACAGCCCCCATCTTATTAACCATAACTTTTGATTCGATATGGACAATGGATATATATTCCATTTATGAACTGGCATACAGTAAGAATTGTGGGCTCCTTTAAGGCACATTGCGAAAAATGTCATCTATTTGGTGCTAAAGTTTCCAATAAATTTTTTCCGTCGGCAAGTCGTTTTTTACTACAGTGAACATTCCACTCCATTTGAACATTTCTGGTATATTTAAACCCTAATTATAGTTTAGAGATGCTATAATATAATGATATATTTTCTACTTCTGCTTTACTACTTTTTGCTTTACTTTCAAGTTTTATAAATTTAAGTATTATTGCGGACAAACTCGAGCATAAACTTGGTCATTGTAATGCTAAATTTTTTACCGTGTCCATATTAGTCATTTATAAGTACATTATGAAAAAAAATTGTTGTACAATAACAGATACTGAATATTCATTGATACCTATTAGTTTGCACTATCAAGGGACTAGGTTTTTTAAAATAGCTTATCACAATACTTATGGATATGGACTATGAAGTCCAAGTTAATGACATTGGTATTTCATAGTATTTACGTGTTTCATTAAACTGCAAATGTGTATATTTAAATTTGAATTTTTTGTATACTTTTTTATGATTCTTTCTATAAAATTTCGTTTTTGTACTCCTGTTTTGTAATTGAAGCCAATGTCTCTTTTTTAGTTTTGTTAAAGAACTTGAGTTGAACATTTTTTGTCGATTCTTTTTTACTCGAGTTAGAATTTCACACTTGCAACCTGAGATTGCTCAAGGCTCCATTTCATTCACATTTTCCCTTGGTTTGGTCAGTGCGTTCAAAGCGATTCAATTATGTCATCATAATAATCATTATGCTTTACGGTAGACGCTTACTTATACTCTTCTATCTATACCAATTACAGAGGTAGGGAGCAATAAAAAATGAAAATAAAGGCACTAATTTGTGACTTGTACCAATAATAGCTACCGTGATAGGGCCATGGCTGAGCTATTGTATTAATTTTTGCATTGGATGCTTTCTGAAATTCAACCCAGGCCCAAGCGAGGCATGAAGCATTCAATCAAACCATTGTCTCCAACATGCCAAGTACAGTAACAAATTATAAAAAAGTAACGAAAAATATATCGAAACAGCAATAAATAAGCGAAGGATTTTTTTCAGAATACCTGAACAGTGCGATCAAATAAGTGATCAGCAAGAAAACCTCAAGCAACGGGATTTCATTCATGCGTGCGCGTGAGTTTGGAAAAAAAATCTTTAGAACTGCTAAAGATAAGTTGACTATGGTTGAAGTGAGGACGCCTATTGCATTTTATGACGTTGTGTTTTATTATATAACGATCGTGAATGACAAGGAAAATTCAAATGTATATTCAGTGACTGTAGATTTACAACAAGAACGAAATCTGACGAGGACTTGAGAAATTGAGAGCAATGAAAGTAAAATTTATGTCAATTGTTATGGAAGAAAATTTCCTATCAATGCTTAAGGTTTTGATTAGAGATGAGCACGCTATATTTTTGTGGATGCTATCCAGCCAGATTTATGCCATGACTGAATGTTATAGCACCCCAACAACTGTAGTGTAAAGCAAGTTTCATTACCTGTGTTTTGTGGTTTTATGTTGCAGAAATGGTTATACTGATGACGTATAATAATGCAGAAAGGAATTTTGAATGCCTTTGCAATTTACACACTTCTGGTAATTGTGTAAGTACAGTCATTTGTTGAAACAAAACTCTTAAAATAAGTGTGAATTTTAAGTTGTTTTGGTTCAAAAATTTTCCTCTGTATTAGAGTATTGCTGTTGTGGCATGTCCATGCAAGCAATATAGTTTTGAATTCAGATGAATCTATGAATTGATTATTTTCCAGACAAATGGTACAAATAGTTTCGTAAATTGTGGCATCGTAAAGCACTAAAAATTTGACTGCGTCAGCCGATTATTCAATGACAGTAGTAATAAAAATTACCATACTTTCCGAGAAACAGAAAAACAACCAATACATGAATTTATAAGAAATTTTATATATACAAATGTTATAAAATATTTTACCTGTTGCAAAGCTGGTTGGTATGTTATGACAAACGAGTAGTATCACGCATGTCGTGACACTTGCCAGCCTAAAGACTGTTTCAATTTGGAAGGACGACATTGTGATGATGTTTTTAGAATATTGAGCTCCTTCTTTGCGTGAGCAAATGTCCTCAGAAGTTCCAGCTCTTTTTCAAACGGCTAAGGGAAATTAGTAAATCAAGTAGCATTGACTTTAGCCTTTAAAACTTTTGTTTAAAGTAATGTCAATTAAACATTTGTTGTTTTTTGTCAGTATTTTGGCAATGAAGAACTGACAACTACACGTGACGAAGGTCTCACTACATGTGTTATTTCTGTTGAATTTATTCCCTTTAAATGTCTTATATAATAAATTGCTTTATTCCTTGGATTCACTCTCACACATAATGTTTTATTTCAACTTTTGCACTTTTCGTCGAAAAAAATGTGTACCGTGCTGACTTGCTGCCCTCATTCCCATTAAAATTTCCTGATTTTTATTATTATAGCAGTAGAATTAAAAGGGACTCCACTCCAAGAAACTAATGTTGGTATTGCTGATAAATATGAGCTGGAGTTATCAGGATGATGAGTGATGCCATAAACTCTTGAATGTTGAACAAAGCTCACTCATGAGGCAACTGATTGGGTCTCTCTGAGAGCACATCGCGTAAGTAGAAGATATCAGACATTGGCGTGTGTGCTTGCATTTCATACGTATGCATTCTCCTCATTATCAAGTTTAAAGCAATTGTAACAAAGACACTGATGTAGACAGGTAGATGATGGTATGTATGCAGATTCAATATTATACTCTTGAGCTTTACGTGCTAACAAGACTTCTTTCTTTTTCCGTGAATCACAGGTAATTTAGAAATGTGCATGTAATGAACTGCTTTTCCCTCAGTTACCACGTATCAATATACTAACGATTCCGGAAGAAACTAGGATTCTGGCTAACAGTCGACACACGGCACGGCTTCACCTGAGCATCCATTTGTTTTGCGAAGAAACCTGAAAAACCAATAATTAGAAACTTTCTTCGTTTTGCCTAAGTATTTCTGTTACTCGAAATATACATAGATAGAAAAAACCCAAAATACGTCATATCAGAAAACTTGACCCTGCATTGATAATACAATGGCGACAGCAAATGTAGGTTTATGCACCAAATGTGTCCTAGTACTAATATGAAATACTTTTGCACGAAAACGAATAATCCTACAGAAACCAAAGCGTTTAAATAACATTGTGCAATCGGGATTATGACTAAATTTTAAAAAGGGTTATCGACCAATGGCTAGCCGTAACACACGTAATGCATTACCGAGACAAAATAGTGCAGAGATGGTTTTTATTGAGTATTATTTCGAGAAAATCCAACCAATTGTTATTGTTATTACACGAACAAATTAGTTACAGAAACGTCTATTGTGTCTACAAAATGTATGTTTCTCTTCTTTTGGGCTACTATTATTATGAAATGTTTACTATTAACGCGGCGAAATTAAGGAGCAATAATTGATTGTAGTAACGCGTGACATCATTTAAGATAATCATAAAGTGATAAGAAACCATTAATGTTGTGCTTCATTTATTCTCATTATCGATTCATAGACTGTTTACATATTAGCAGAACTATGTTGATCAGTGTACGAAACCACAAAATATTAGTCTTACTCTTGACGCTTGACCTATATTGCATACGTCTTCTTCATATAGGATAGCATTTTTTCTTTTTTATCTTCAGACATACAACGTCAAAGATATAAAAATGCAAATATTTTTCTACAAACTATTTGTCAACTTTATGCTTTACAGAAACATTGCTAACTGGTTGATCCGGAACTCGGAAGTGTATCTGTAACATTCCATTTTGTTGTATCTGAACTCAAAAAGAGAACATAAATACGAATGAAAGGTGAAGGTCAAGAGAAGCTGTTGGAATGTATGAAACTTTAGTGTTAGCTAACTATTATTACTTACTCGTTTTGTTCTGAATTTATCTTGGGGTTAGTCACTTTGTTTCAGTATTCTAATATTTGTCATATTTTGTAAATAAGCAGCATATCTAGATGAAATATATAACATTTTAACCAAATTTAAAAACATTAAAGATGCGGCTTATTTCATACTTTGTACTTGTGATGGTATTATAATTAAATCCTTAAAGTACTATGAAATTTTGACTTTCAAAAATATTCTTTACTAGATTGTACAAAGATTGTATAATATTAGTATGCTGTTTAAATTTTGGCTGACTTTCGAGCTTTTCTTGTCAGTCATTAACAAAAAATCATTTCACTAATTTCAAAGGATAAAAATCCCATTTAAAGTATTTTCCGTGCATTTTTGGTAAACAAAAATATGCATTAGTCAAGCTTCGGAACATTTTTCCGAAAATATCAAATACATATACCTATATCGATTCTTGAGGAAATTTGGGTCGTATTCAAATATCTACAAGGAAAAGCGGAAAAGTTGTTCAGTTGTCAGGTTTCAATTTAACAATTTGTTGGTCAAGGTTGACGAATTAAATTCCTACATTTTCAATACTGGAATAGAATCTCGTATCGGGAGTAGTAAAATGATAAAAACACTAAATTACATGAATTGCAAGTTTGGCGCAAAAATATAATTTGATGAATTTTACATCATGCTGATCATCGATGATAAATCATTTTTTAGCGAATAGAATTAAATGAAACATTTACATTTGCAATATTGAATTTGAGTTTGAGAATCATGATTTGTGCGGAACATATAACCGGGCTGACAATTCTAAAAGCTAATTGTTGTGCTGAAAACTGATGTACGTGCTTACTCAGTGTTTTGGATGGTCTAATGATCCAGATAAAAACAAAACACAGTGCATGCTAAGTGCTAAAAACCGCATTGTAACAGAACAAATAGGTCCATAGCAGCCATATATGTCAAACGTAGCACATCCTTTTGCATGTCAATACCAGTCAATCTCTCAAGCAGTTATTTTAGTTTCTATCAAACCCAGTCAAATGTTTAACCTTGATTGTAAGTATATATGAGCTTTAAAAACACGTCGTATTTACGTCAAAAAAACACTTCCACTTTTCACATTTTATTTTTGAATAGGAAACACTGTTGTGCTTCATCACTGTCGACACATTAAATCAGTTAAACGCGTTCCAGCGTAGAACATTCCAATTCATGCATACATGCATTATTTATACAGTACTCTACTAGTACATTCCTCAGACACATTAGTTGCTCTTCCTCGATTAAGTGAGAAACTTAAGTTATCGGCTTAACATTTTTTACCCTTCAATAAGAACACAGGTAATAACCGACTAAAACCAGGACATAGCTTTTTCCATGTTTTTCCAATCTTGTGATTTGTAATTTATCTGATCACTATATAATTTTGTTTCACTCATGTTAAAAATGATTACTTGTTTTTCACAATTACCGACCAACTATAAAATCAACTATTATAATACATCCATAGTACAGAATTATAATTTATACGGAAGCTTCATTGTTTTCACCTTCTACAAGAGTAAACTATTATGCAAGTATTAATGCAAAAAACTACTTCACTTTACTTTAACTGAACCAGGAGAGTTTCAGTTGGAATAGGTAAGTGTTATAAAGTAACCCTTACTACGATTTTGTCATAAATAGACACAAAATCCACTTGCATTGTAACTGTTAGAAAGTACTCAGAAATGCAACTATAAAATATCCGGTTTAAGGTTACTAGTAAAACCTCATTTATTTAAGAGTAGCACATGTCCGTGATCTTTCTTGTCGACGACTGATGCTAAAATGCTAAATATTGTCACACGATTAATCTATCGCACCATTCTTTACATAGTCATACAGAGAAGAATTTTTGTGTTCATAATGGACCATATTTGTATTTTAATGTAGGATGGTATATAGGTTTTATAAACTATTACGTTTGACTTTACTTGCATAATTGCCTTTTAATATTATATTTAGAAAGGAAAAGCAGTATTCAAAACTTAGGGTGACGCTTGAAATAGTTTGAATAATTTGCATGATGACATCCATGCCTATGACGAGGCAATGCATAGTTTGATCTTGCATCTCAAAGATCTGTCTGTTGTCTGTAGCTTCTAGTTCTAGATAGCAAAAAAGTGTGTCTTGATTTTGAATGTAAATATACGACTGGATAATAATAATGATAGGCCATATAATGAGCATGAGTACATGACATGACACATGAAGTTAAAAGTAAAATGCTGCATGGCATAACTGCGACATTCCTTTAACAACATCAAAATGTAATGCGTTTAGTATGACGTGATGACTTAATGGGAGCAGATGAAATAATATTGGACCATGGTTTTGTAATTACGGTTTTTATCGTCAGTTATAAAGAAGGAAAAAGGTTTTTACGCCAGCTACACAAACGGAGGATGGAGTCGGGACTCTATATAAAACCATTGCAAATTGGCATTTTCCCATTACCACAATTAAAGCATGCATAAAAGGGTAGATATTTGCCAATTTATCATCCATTCATGCAAACAAAATTCCGTCACCGAAAATGTCTATTATTCGCTTAAATACATCCACGAGACGCGGTAGGGATTCTTTACATAATATGATGTGATGTCATCAACAAAGGTTGAAAACAGATTCGTTAATCAGACTGCAGAATCGACGGATAGTATGTCTCGAGCACAATCCTTCGAGTAGCTAATTTTCCTTTTGCTTTACAGTGTGTTCATGATTTTTCTTATCATAAACGTGAAATGAAACCGAAAGATTTTTTTATATTATGGTACTGATAGCTGATTATTTGTCTTATTAATGTATGATATATGATTTATGTTTTAAACATCAATTGCATTTGGTCTGCATAATAACAAGTATCCATCATGAATTGACTACTGGATGTGATACAAAGAAAGTGAAAGAACAAATCAAATTTAAGGCATACTTTCACTTTATTTTATTATGTTGTTTATTACAACGGTAAATAGCTTACAATAACATTACAGGCTTATTTATCATAACCAATTGTTAGTATACATTTTTCCTTTATGACATTTTTTGCAGATACTTTTGAGTGTTGACTATGTTGATGAAAAGCATGTTAAGAGACCTATTATAAAATAAGTGCGACATAAAATATATAGATATTCTCTGTAGTTCCGGTAAATAACTTAAAATTAGCACCACTGTACGTGGTCAATATAATCTAACATTCAAGTCCACAAACACTGAAGGCAATTGCGAATATTTAGGCTCATTCACTAAGCTTACTTTCGTACTTAAAGAACACCGAGCCGGTCAAGTCAACAAGTATACATCTTGTAGTAGTAGGCTACGAAACGGGAGGAGCGGTTGGAGGAGGAGGTGGCGGATCTTGGGGACCGCTTGCATCAACATGTCCATGACAGTTTTCACATTCGTCATCAGTATCAGAGGAGGATTCTCCAAACACGTGCGGCTTCTTATAAATGCAGCAACATTTCGATTTGCGTTTGTTCATATTTTCATTGTCCACCGTCTCTTCAGTCCATACAACCTTCTTTTTCTTCTTGGGCTTCCGCAAAACTAAACGGACTGCGGCACCAGCTTCCTGTGTTTCCGAGCTAGAAGTGGTTTCTACAGTAGTCTGAGTTGTCGTACTAGGGGTTGTGGCGGTTGGACATGCCATGTTCTGTGATAAATTCGAAATTTAAACACATATTAGGAGATACATAATAGTAATATAGATTAACTTTCGGGAGCATTACAGACTTCGTAATTTACGTAAGTTTATTTATACTCATACGTCTTCATTTGTACTCAACATCTCGTCCCAATAATTACATATTTGTCCAGAATGAAAGCATTTTAATATATTAAACTGTTTAAAACAGGGATGTAGTAAAATTATCGGTTGTGATAACTTGAGAAACAACCCCTCCACCACCGTTATTGTTTATGTTTGTGCATAATGAACAATTTGATTACTACACTCTACCCGACTTGCACCTCTGCTTTCTGTTTGTGCTTTTAAGCTCATTTCATTATTATTAGTGGCGACTTAGAAGATTAAAGCATAATTACAATTACTTGGCGTTACTAGGAAATTTCACAAAACTCTTACAAACTTCCTCATTTACCCACTTCCTCAATGGTTCAACTTTCATTCAAGGTTAAGATGCTCGAATTGTTAGCACATATTATGTCAAACACTTAGCAATCAATTCGTAAAATATTTAGCGATGAAATGAAAGCATGCAATTTGTGTTTTGTGTTGCATTCCATGTAACGTTGTACTGAATACTGGACTCAGCTTTCATCGAACAAACCATTGCAAAAAACAACTGCTGCTTTTACATGACATGTTATATGATTTTCGCATGCAGGACATTTCTATTGATGACAATCATAATCGTAAACTTCTATATTTTAAATATATTGTACACTTATGACCTAGAACGTAATTTAGCCAATTTTCACCAAAAAAGTTCTACTTGAATGGTAAAATCAGCTTAGTTTCTCCAACATGAAACATACTTTTCAATTATTGAAACCAAAATGGTGTCTGCCTATTTTGATTTTTACACCTACCTATCCAAAATACTAAGCATATTATATATTTTTCCTAAATATCACTGGAAATGATATGAAAAAGCCGATCAATGAAACTAATAATTTGTGTTAAGCATTAATTACTACAAATTAAACAGATTGTATCTGTCTGTAGTTTTTACACACGGCAGGTAGTGGGTCGCATCAAATTTGCAAACAGTTAATTTCTAAAACTCCACGTACACTGTATTGCGTCTCTAGTCTCTCGTTTACGTACGTTTCACGTTTTTTTAGCAAGAAATTAACCTAAATGCAAAGTTATACGCCAACAGCCAATGAGCTAAAAAATGTTAATTGTATAAAAAATGTATACAAATTGTAATTATTTACTTTGGTCTCAAGTTGCTTTCCTTTGCAAAAAATCAGAACTTTTTCTGAAAAGTAGCAAACAACTCAATAAAGATCAAGACAAGCGTCGAAAAACTGCGCTTATCATGTCGATGAAAAGTTCTTTGTGATTCCAACTTTACTTCGAAATTTCGAACTAGCAGAAATTGAACTGGAAATACCGAAATTCAATTTTCGACTTTTTCTATTCGATTTTATTTTCTTGCGTAAACATTTGGTTCTTCTAAAACTTTCGTTGGCGGCTTTGAAGCTCTGAAAGAGGACAAGGTGGTTGGTGCAAAAGCAGACACAAAACCGTGTGCTTTGACAGTGCACTGCTGATCCAGTGGGATGCCGCTCTTTCTTTTTCACAAAATCATACGCTTTTGTGACGTTCTTTTGTTTTGCTAGTTGGATGTTTTGTGCACTCACTACAAATATTTTGTTTAAGGAAATTCTTTGGAAATTCGGCAAAATATTTGTAAAGAGTTAGATTTGCAGTTATTTCTAAATTTTTAGCGTTGGATAATTAGGTTACATCTCAACAATCAGTGACAGTTCATCTTCCGGAGTTTGTATTGAAATTTGGTAAGTTTATTTCTGATTCCAGTGATGATTTCCAATTCCCACTGAGATCACCGATATTACGGGATTTTGTAGGTGTTGACCTTTTTGTTTTTCATTTCTTTAAGATTGATCGGATTAGAGCAAGATGGATGAACACCGAACGTCCCCGCACCGTGCCAGGATCAATGCCAGCTTGCTGAATCAGTATCATTTAAAGCAGGTTTGCTTGTTGGGCACCATTGTCAAAGTAAGCTTTTTAATTATTGCGCATTATTCTAATTATTGTTGGGGCTCTGTTCATGATATTATGTCATTTTGTTTTTTAAAGGCTGATGGTGGAGGAATGGCGTTTCAAATGAAGGGGAGCGACAGCGCAAATGTTATAACCGTTAGGTTGAAGAGTCCTATCACTGAACCCTTATCTGGGCTTGTGGAAGTTTATGGAGTTGGCCAAGGAAAGAATTTGATCATTGCTGACTCATTCACCACATTTCCGGACACCATTGCGAATAATTTTGGTAAGTGCATCGAATAATGATTCAGAGGGAACAGTGCAGTAGTGGTGTCTTCTTGTAGCGATTGCCAAATAAATGTCCACTTATTGTTCTCTCTTGCAGATATGAACACGTATAACGAGGCGATTAAGTTACTGCACACCGTTGAGAATTGCGTGTGGATTCCTCCTGCTGCAGTTGAAAAATAATTTTGTAATAATGGTTTGTGATTGTAATTATACCGCCACGTGTTTCTTATTTGATGGATGAGGGATTTATCAATAGCATCGCTTAAATGTATTTTGCAAAAGTGTAGGTGAAACGGAGAAAGTAAACGTAACTTTTTTATTTGTATTAGTTTGATTTGTGCGAATAAAGTCTTCGATTTGATATTGTATTTGAAGATGCAAATTAATGATCATTTAATACATTTCAACATGTCAGTGTTTATATACGTATCCACTATCCACTTCATACTAACATTTAATTTACGATACGATGAAATTATGAGATCCAAGAATCTTGGAATCTGTGATATAGATGATAGATAGATGAACGATAACGAAACAATATTGCTGGCAGAAAACGCCAAAGTTAAGCTAATGACAAGTTTTGAATGATAAATAGTTTGCCAACATCAGATAAAGCGCTTAATTTAGACTAAAGACATGATTTTATATGATTCAAATGCACGTTTCCAGTATTATCCAGAGTTTGTTTTCTTTCTTTATTGTATCTTGTGTACTATTATTATTTGCTCATACTGGATTTGACCAGTTTCAAATTTTTATTGTTAAAGGTGAGACCATCTATTGATTGGGTTTCAGGTATGCTCTTCTTGAAAGGTCTCCGAGGTCCTTTGTTCCTCGTGTTGGGGAACGGTCAACATACCTGCCTGCCAGAAATACATATCCTTGAAGTGTCTCAGACTCATCACGCATTTGCCATTTGCAAAGCATACAACAAAGCAGGATTGAATTTCATTCACCGAAACCTTAAACCCCTGTCATCATTAGTTTGTTGTTGGTGCAGTATTCATTGCATAAGTACGACAAGTTCAAGCCTTAACCTCAACCTTTGTTGACACTATCATGCTTATTTTATCCCACTGGGCCATTCCGTACTTAAGCAAGGCTTAATCTTGCTAGCCCTTGAACAAAGTTCTAATGTCATTGAAGGTGCATTGCCTTTTTCAGAAGATTCAAACAGATCAAATTCCATTAATATTTTGACTGCTAATTAATGTTTCTTTAAACATAGTAAGGCTTTACGCGGATTGGCAAAATGTTTCTCTAAATGACTTAATTAAGATATAATTATGCACAATGGCAAATACCACAACATTGGCAGTGAAAACGATAGTTTTGGTTGAAACTTGGGATTCGACTCGACGCGTATCATTTAATTATGATTCGACATACTAACACCGATTCATACTTCATTTAGGTTGTTCTATTGTTATTTTCCAGCCTCACTTTTGGTTATAAATAATCATGACTATAATTGAACACCGGTGCAGTGCATCCAGAGCCAAGTCCATCGATATAAATTAAATTAACTCTTTCCTTTCATGATACTGGAGCTGGGATTCTATAAGCAAAAAATAAATACATTATGTATTTACGCTACACATTCTGTGCGGTATCATCCGTCACTTATCTATTTGCCACCCAGTGTGACTTTCCATTTCATTCCTTGATACATTTTTGAAATCCATACAGTCATTTCATATTTAAAGAGAGTTACAATGAAAGCACCATCAACAGTGTTCTTAAAGTATTGTGTCATCATAGTTTTATTTTATTTCATATTATTTCTATCCGTGGGAAGATGCCAGGATGAAGACGAAGATGACGAAGATACCTACGACGAGGAACTTGGGGACGGGGAAACCACTACAAGTTGGATATTTATCAAAAATATTAAATACTATTCAAATTATCCTTACCATCCGTTTTTGAAATGAACTATTACAACACAACATTTGATCAATTTAGCGACAAGAAGACCAAGAAGAACAAGTACGACCAGTGCTACAGCTTCGGGGCAAACTGAAACTTCCGCAAATAGGAATTCTACAAGAAGAACTGGAGCAGAAGCGACAACTCGAGCTTCAGTTCCAGCGTCAGCACAAGCCCCCACTAGAGCGACAGTTAGAACAACCACATATTCAGAATATGAGGACGATGAAGCTACCACCGAGGAGGAGGGTTACGGCTACGTATTTCGACCCCTGAACAATTTGATTGAGAACATTGTGGCTGGAAACGTGACAGGAATTGTTGATAATGCACTAAGCATTCGAACGCCACCGGAAATTCGTGCATTTGTGAACAACGTAATGAACAACGTGTTTGGTGCAGGAATTGGTAAAGCCCTTCAACAATTCATGCCAAACCTGTTCACGTGAGTTTTAATCAAAATTCAATACATTTTCATAGTAATCTATAAGTATCTTGGTAAGTCAGAATAACCAGCAAGTATACGATGTAAATTTTGTAGTACACAAGTTCCTCCAACACAGCAGCCAGGAAGAGATCCAATCCCAACGACTTCCCCAATTCAAGCAGTAATACCACAACCGATTCCAATAACTGCGGTGTTAACTGCCAGAACAAATGGAACAGAAGAAGTAAATAAGGCAGCAAAACAGAAGCAGCCATTGCAGATAGCATTGGCACATCCAGGAGCACCTGCAAGTCGCTTAAGATGTGAAGTCATAGCTTAATTTGAAAACATCGAGTATTAATTTATTATAGTATTATTTGTTATTTAATATTAGTGACTTAATGATTTAACTACACGTTCTGATTTTTTTTTTATTTTTGAAGTACTTATTCATCATCTACATTTTACAACACGAATGATTGTGTAGTTGTCAACCTTGGAATTTCTTATTAGTCATAGTTCTTATATTGTTGCATGCATGATTGTTTCAATGTTGTTATTTTACCTGATTATATGATTTTCGAACTGAGGTTCAAATTCAACGAAAGAAATAATGATGAAGTAAATATTTTGGGGTGACACATGGGACTTTCATTATCAATATCCTTGACATACCGACGAAGACTTTTTCATTACTCATGGCACTTGTTACACAAAATAGAAGAATGCCAAAAGCTCAAAAGTATTTCTTATCATTCAAAGCCAAATTCGTATCTCTCAAGAATTTGACTTTATCTGCATGCATGAGTATCATCCATGTTCACTGTTCAAACATCTTTAGCCGTGCATATTAACTTTTTTCTTTTAATGTAATTGTGATCTTTGTCGCACGGTGCACGCACATACTCCTTGCGGCTTATCATTATTCGGTGTTGTTGATTTTATTGATGATTTTTGTGGTTGAACTAGAAAAATTTGCTTTGTCGCAAGAAAACCAATAATTGCAATACAGTGAACAAAAATGTATTTTGAGAAATGTAATAAAAGCATCATATTATTCAATATTGTTATTTTTCTTGATACGATTTGTTTTTATTTTCTGTTATTATGATTAGCTAAAAAAAAGTTTCCTTGCGATAGGCTGGTTATTTCTAAACTGAAAATGCATAATAAGCAAATTAAATTATTTGCAGGAGAGTGAAAGACTGGCCTAGGAGTGATTGGAGGATTTAAATCTCAGTAATTGCTTCACTATAGCTTATTGTAGTACTGTGCAATGATTGGCAGTTATTTGCTAGGCTCTCATGATTGTCATTTTAATGTAATTGCATTCTCTTTTATAACCACGACATAAAAGCAATCTAGCTAGTAGCCAAATCAAATTTTTTAGTTTTGCAACTTTTAAGAAAAAATCGATTCGAGAATATGCATAATTTTGTTTCTCAATCATGTACCAAAGCGCATTGGTGGTTAATGCTCTGTCAAGAGCAATATGTGGTTAGGTAAGTTGCATTGAATTGAATATTGATTTGGCGGTGACGGAGACTGTTTGTCAATAGTGCGAGATATTTATCAAATGTAAGAGTAGTTATGTGCATGTTTTAATGACGCTTAATGACATTCATGGAAAATTTGAATAAAAAAAGCACCATCAAAATTAAGCGAAATGCTCAAGGGTTAAGGATGTAATAGTTATGCTGACAATAATTGGTGATTAGCATTAGAAAGGTTCTTTTGATTTTGTTCGTCTTCATAAAATACATGTGCTTAGGCAAATCAAGCTAATTTGTGGTATTGTGACACAGGCTTAATATAATTAATGAAGTTTCAAAGATGATAGGTGAACGAATATTTTAAACTTGAACTTTTTACTTTGAGTTCTTGGCATTGGTGATCACACATTTAACATTTTGTTGAAAAAATGTTGCGTTTAAAACCAAAAGATTTACATAATCATATGAATTTGGTATTTTAAGGCATAAAATGTCAATTATGACTTAAATTTAATAATGTATAACGACTCATCGCGGCGTTAAAAAGAAAAAAAGCTGCCGACTGTGTCAAACGTTATGTATTCATAAATGTATTATAGAAATCCCAAATTACCGAAATTGATGGAACTTTTACAAAACAAATTATCGTAATCCCTCAAGGGCCTTAAAGGGATTTGATGTTACCTAAACACATCGTCTCACGTGCTCAAAAAGCACAAAAGAGGATGAACAACATAACCATTTTCTTGGTACTACTGTGATGATAATGATAGAGCATGACTCGACTTTGGAAGTAAAAGTGTTCATTACTGTTACGTCTGTGACTTATTACGTTTAGTGTAATTACATGAACATGAGCATAAGCACGATATAAAAATCATGAGCCATACGTTTGCCAGAAAAGGACAAATATTATATTTTTCATCTTGCAACTTTTTACTCTATTCGCAACATTTGTCTGCAAGAGTAAAAGTCTGCAACCCAAATGTGAAAATTCTAAAATAATGAAACCACGATTTTATCTACGCACATATAGTCAAGTGCAATTGTGCAGTTTAGAAATTATTGGAATTTCGTAAAGTATGAAATCTACAAGAGCAACATTGACAATCATTTTATTTAAAGCCACGCGAATTAGATATTCATGCTCATGTTCTTCAGTGCAATTGGAATATACTAAGACTCACAAATTACATGCATCCGACAGTATTTCGTTAACTATGGATTAATCAAATGTGTATGCTTTTGATGATTTCTAAATAGGTACATAATCTCGACCACCAATATTAGCCATGAAAAGGGACCATACGCGTCACATTAATAGAAAACAGACATTATTAGCGCCAAGTGTATCTCCGCTACTATTCTCCCCATCCTCATCAAATCAGTATAGATCTAAACTTTTCGTACACTAAAACTAGGTCAAAAGGAAAAGGTTCCTTTTTACCAAACTATATTCAATATTATGCCATATGAAATAGAGGATGCACATATAAAAGCGCAATACTGCATAATGGTCTCTATTTGAGGCACAAAATAATCTCCAACAAAGAATTAAGGATCTTCTTCATTAGCAACTTAACTATCATCTAGATTGTGGCAATATAAATTTGACTTGCGGACACACGCCATAAACTCTACTGTATTTGTCTCTTTTTTTATATTTTTTTTTGTTTCAAGGTGTAAAAAGAGACTAGATAAAACAGTTCATTACTTTTGTTGTTTTGTCATTTCAATTTTATAAAGGACAGTAATGCCAACTTACTATAAATTCTAATTTCGGGAAAAAACATTTTCAGCCAATAGATAGTGGCTTAACGCTGTTGGGTTGTGCATTAGTTGCAGTTGGTAGCACTGCCACTACTATTCAACAGTTTACCAAAATTTATTGTAAGAAAGGGACCGTTTATAGTGTTGTTAAAAATCCTTTCTCTAATGTATCGTAATTAAAATTAGTTTATTGTTTTTATAATTTTTTATAAATCTGTAAATTCTTCTTGTATCCTTCAAAATGGTGTTTGACTCTAATTAGATTGAAGATTGCTTACGATAAAAGTTGAACCTATTATTACAGAACAGAGACGCTCATATATCGATCAATATTTTAAAAGTATCAATTATGAATATAAACTCTAATTATTTATTATTAAATAGCCGATTCTGCTAATTACCATTCAAAAGTTGTGTTTCATATTACATAAGAACAATCAATACAGAATAAAATATACATATTTGTAATTATACTTTTAAATGAATGCTCATTTTTTAGCTACTGCAGTTGAGAGTTTGCACTATTGTGGCTAAGAAATTAAAAGAAATTAAAAGCATTCTCATCTTTATAGCATTTTCAACTTGCACAAAAATTTAAACTAATAATGATAACGTTTTAATAGAGTTTGTGATATTTGTGATAATAATGATGATTCGACTGGTTATTGTTACAATAGATGTATTGATGGTAGGTGAATATTATTTTACGTAGTTTTTACATATCATTCAAAGGATGCCTTAAATCATAGATGGAAGTACCACGTAAAATCAAAATTGGACTTGCTTGAGAAGATTTAAAATGTTGATGAAAGATGCGTTAGTTTTTAAAACATTAAGTATGACTTTCATTCTGTTAAAGCTGTAGTAGCTGTACGTGGAAATTGTTATGTTTCATTGATCTCAAAGACTGAAATCTTTGCGTTTGCACTGATGCAACATGGAATATATTCCTATAAATGTACTAGAATAATAAGTAATTTCTTACAATAAACAAAATGGTTGAACTGTAAGCAAGCCACGAGTAAATGATTGCATTTGTACACTGCGAAGACTACATCCTCCCTCAAGTTCCTTTACGGAGCCACACAACCTACACAGTTTATACTACATTTACATGAAAGTACCAAAATTTTATAGATTTCTGCTTTGAATTATTAATAAGTACAGGAACAATAAAACGTAAATTTTCGGTAACTATATACTGTACCAAAAGTGGAATTATACCACTTTATACTTCTGCGCTCTATAAGGCGCTACATACTATATATATTTAAACTTTATAAATTTGCACTGTACATAACAAGTGTAAGTAGTGTAACATCATTTCATAGTCAGAAATGTCTAAAAATCTTTCTTAAAGCAGGCATGCAAAAGACATGTATGCACTTTATTTTTTACAACATTTAAAAACTGCAGGTGTAGGTGCTTGCGTTAGCGCGATGATAACATGCGTGTCTCACAAGTATCTTGGGATTAGGCATTCCGCAGCATGCATTTTCTTGCTTTCTTTCTTACCACTTCTTATCACCCCACAACAACCAACACCATGTCGGCATAATATGCAAGAAGGGGTACAACACTATACATTGATAAAAGGGGTTATATCACGCAAAATGCATGTAGCAAAAAGGACTTTTATTCATGTGCATCTCCTTAAGAAGGATCACTCTCAGTTTCGTCGAGCTGATGAAAACTTTGACCTTTTGTACTTGGTGGCAAATTAGTAACGTTTTTAGTCGTCTGTGATATCATCATTTTTCGTGTTTCCTAAAACTCGTAAAAAGGACATCTGGGTACTGTGAATAGTCACCCTCTCCCAACAAGTCGAAAAAGGACGAATACTCAAGGGACGGTGAATACACGGTCATCTCAATCTGCAATCTGTCTGGTTGAAACGTCTTCAGCTACGCAGAGGAAAGCGAAAGAGATTATGCAAGATTGCATGATGATGACTCTTCTCTTTGCATTATTTCTTTAAACAATCACATTTTTTCCTAAGTACACAACAGCAGCGTCATTGGATATTGGATAATAACGAGTAAACTGTAACAAACAAACTCCTGCCTGATTGCACATTTTTGCTTGCTGCTGCCTGCACGTAGCAGGTAACAAAGCAGTCAGTCTTCAGTACAGAGTGCATTGTTGCTAACACAAGATTGTTGCATGGGTTTTTATCAAGGCTCATCGAGGTGCTTGGCTCACTGGTCAAAATCCCTGAGCGAAAGGATTCTTGTCCTCATAGCTGTTGAGTAACTCGTTCACTCCAGACTTGCGTGTGCTGCAACGAAAGCGAAAGCGTTCATTTGCAGGCAGGCACACCAGTGTAGCAGCAAAACTACCTGTGCTCAATTCCCAAACTTATGTGACTGTGCACTTGAAAACAAAAACTATAATCTTTGATTTCCAGACTGAAAGTGACTCTGAAAGAAACAAAAAGTGCATCTTGAAAGTGGGTTTTTAGAGATAGACGGACAGGTAATTTGGTGGTGTGTTGCAGTAGCAGCAATGAGAACCCCAATATTAGCCCAGCTCATTACATCAAAAACTCTTTTACTTTCTATCTGAATCTAGAGTCTAATTGGTTACTTTTTCAAAAAAATGTTTGTCAATAATTAAAATTATCCAAATCATTTGTATTCCACTGGTGAGTGATTCATCCATCTTTTACTTTTGTACATCAGTTTTCTTGTATAATCATCATCAATTCAGCAAACAACGCGTTCCTCAAGTAGAAGTATGTAGTAAATACTTATAAAGCAAATAAGAAAACGAAAGTGTCGATAAAGAAGTTGTGTAATGAGGAATTCTGACTCCTTCTGTATTCTCCCAAATTAATTCGTTTTTCTTGCGAAAAGAGGAAACAGAAGAATTAACATAAATTGAATTGGTAGTATAAATAATATAAAAATATTATATATAGCCTAATTGTTGCCCCCTTAAAAAGGAAGAAACCAGAAATTATAATAATAATTTCTTGCTGTGCTGCAGTGGCTTTTAAAGTACTATCGTCACAATATCGGTAGCTAAACGTCTTCCTTTACCCCTTCAGTCTCTCCCTCTCTTCGTCTTACTTCCTTCCCTAAAAAGCTTGTTGTGTAACATTTTATGTTAACTCAAATATTTTACAAGCACCACCATCACCGGGACCTTTTGCCAAAATCTACGACGACACGAGAATAACAGCCAACTTTTTTGTAATAAAGAAACAAAAGTGACCGAGTTAGTAAATGAAGAACTTGATATAAAAATGTACTCGTAAAACTGTTCGCACGAATTGAAATACCTACTTGAAAGGAAAGATACAGCTTCGTACGAAGAAGCACCATCATCCAACTATAAGAGGAATCCAAAATCTAAAGCCACATCAAGAGACTGAATAGTTATATCCAAAATTTGTAAAATGTAAGTCATCTTATTTTCTTCTTTTCGCTTTTAAAAAAGTCAAATTTGCATAATATACTAGATAAGCAAATATAAATATAATGCAAAGTTTGTACTGCAAACTCGGGACACATGTTATAAATATGTTTATGCTAACCTTTGTTGGCTTCATTTTTTCGACGATAAATATGCTAGCTTTTATCAAACAACTAACATACCTTAGGTGTAGGTACATTTAAGTATATGTAGTCAGGAAATGATTGCGTGTATAGTTACGGGTAAACGTGCAATGCAATGTGGGAAGAGAATGTGACATTAGAGATTCGTTTGATTTGGTGCATTCAATTCTGCAAGCAAAGTGATGAGCTATTCTGGCGTTCCGTGCAGCATTTGGCATACATAATATTTATTTGCTTCACATCGATGTAAATCCTCTTATTGCACTTTGCACTGGTAGTATGAATTATTTATTATTTCCCCGGCGGATACACTAGATACAACTAGCTAAAAGGATTGACACAAACACATTTATCATTTTTTTAAATGGAATTTGATAAATGCGTCTCTGAGTTTGGCACTAATATACTCGAAAAATGCAAGTTAGTATAAGGGTGAGCTGATTTGGGCGCTTATTGCAAATGCATAATAATTGATAATAGGTAAGTTGCATTAATTGATTGTTGGCGAGATACAGGAAACAAAAAATACTGGTCCGAGTTTATTTTTACATCTCAATGCCTTTTCCTCATTTTCTTTAGGTATCAGGTTCAATTTTTTATTTTGTTTTACACAACGAAAACCGCCCACTAGTACCCATTTATACGTGTGTTCGAGGCCGTTTTGAAAAGAGATATAAATCTACTTAAAGTAAAACAATGATAATAATAAGGTATTTAAACAGTATCAAGTTTTCAGTGTTCAAATACTGTTTGCGAAAACAAAAAACTGCAACAAACTGAGCTAGCGTAAGTTGCACTTTCCGTAACCGCCAACGTAAAATCATTTTGTTGTCACAATTTGTCTATCGATGAAGCATATTGTGCAACAATAAACGGGATAAAAGCGGTTTGTATCCTATTCGAGTGCACACAATTAGGCAATGTAGGATAATTGAAATGAATAAAAGTTTCAATTTTGTATTGATGGTCGGACAATGTATGTATTCGATGTTGTTGCTTGATACATCTCCCAGAGCAAATTAAATTAATAGCAAAGATTGATCAACAAAGATGAAGCAATCTTAGAACTTAGTTTGGTTATTCATATACTTGGCGTAGTTTGGGATGATCACATAATAGCAATCCAACCTTCATCGTAATATAGCCGTAGCCGCTATAATATAATTGCTGCAAGTTTTGATCGGTTAGCTGCAAAGTTTATTCCAAAAGAATTCGAAAAAATCATTCATGACTGTACTGTGTTCAACATATTCTCATATTGTCGGTCAGTCAATGTTTACAAATTAGGAAAAGGAAGTGTTGTAGATATATTATGTGACAATTCAACATGAAACAGGTATTTTAAATCGTAAAATGCAAGTGTTTGCTTTTTGACTTGGTCAAAAATGAATTACATACTATTGAAAGACGTTGTTACTCATTTTTTTAGTGTTATTGCTATCATCAAAATAAATGCATACATCATAAAGTAGTACAAGTTTGTGATTGCATAAAAGATGCAGTGACACTTGGTGACACGATTACATGAAATAAAACAAATTTATCATGCGTGCGTATGATAAATGCAAACAATGCAGGTTTATCGTAGGAAGAAGGCAAAGTGTTGTAGCCTGTAGCAAAAATACTGCGATACAGTTTTACATCCGATTATATATTGATACTGGAAACTAAATATTTTTTTATTCTCGATTACCACCTAAACCCTAATTTTTTCATAAAACTTTTGGGATTCATAAACCATTTGTCCCATTCAATAATAGAATAGTTTAATTGTAAAATATTTCCACGAAATGCTCACTATAGTTTGTAGTTACCATGATATTATCATCATTGTAGCATGATAGAAATTAGAGATATGCAATAATGCATTTTGTGGTGGACAACACCATTGTAATGGAAAAGTTGATAAGCATGGCTATTACAATACGGAAATAAAATTACTTTATTTCGCCATAACACTATTTTCTTTTAGCTTCATGGGGTGCTCTCTTCTTACCAATAAAATGGTCGATGGGCCATTTTATATCTTTATAGGGAAGAAGATGAAAATGTTTGCATAATACAATCGCCCAACGTATTATATTTGTATGTAATTTGTATACCATGATGAATTGGGATGTTTCCGAACAAGTTATGTACGAGCGTTTATGAATAATAATTTTATTACCATCATCATGATCAGTTAAAGTAACGATATTTAACATTGTTCTAAATGACAGTTCGGAACAGAAACATAAAATTTTTATACAAAATATATGAATGAAAGTTCAGGCACCGAAAAACCTTAAAACATGAAATTCTGACATTTTGAACAGGAAGATAAGGCGGCGTTCAATGACACATGACTGCTCACACGTGTACCTTTACCCTAATGATCCGGTGAAACTACATTTTACATGCGGTTGCGCATTCACCTAGTAAAATCCGGTGCATATATAGATAAGACGATATAATATACATCATGTATTCACTCTTACTTTCGTTGCTTTGCAAGTTGAAGCATACATTAGAGTTCATAATTTATAACCGGTATAATCCGATTAGACTACTACCGCATATTTCTTGTTGCATCATGTAACGAACTACCATCTAGAGTGCAGATCATATTAATTACTTACATGATTTCAGTAAATGCAAGCACTGAGTTTAACTAAATCCCTGTTACATGTAACGATGTAATGTAGTATAAGAATCAACACAACTCAGCACAACAAAAATCATGCAAAAGTGGAGCTACGTTAATAATTTCAATTGAATGAAAAACTGGTTTTAATCTGAATCCACTCTCATTCACCAACAAAGTTCAAAGAAATCGTTTATCCAAAAGATTATTCATTAATATCATAAACTAATTATACCTGTTGAGAACCTGGGGTGAATCGGAATTCTGAACTCGACTCTGTTCGGAGGAGATGGAAATATCTCAATGTGTGGTTTCTTTCCGTGGTTGCAAAAAATCAATATGAATCATTATATGGAGTAACCGCCACCACCGTGTGAATCTTCCTCTTTCATTTTCTGTTAATGTCACTTTTGAATTGCATTATGTAATTTGATCTCCATTTGTATTCCAATTTATGCCTACAATCTGTAATATTCATGATCTAATTGTCATGTACAGCGATATGATAGCTTAACCTTTTGCTAGACAGGGCACACGTTTGCAAAACCACAACCTGCAGAAATCATTCATGCAAATATGAAAGTATCTTATTATAGGTTCATTCATTGTTCGAGATATATAAAAGTATTTTGTGAATTATATTTATAGGTATTCGTAGGCATGCTTTATGGTCAGAGACGGGGTCTTTGTCAATTTTTTAAACACGATTTCCTGTGTTTGACACCTGTACCTATACCCTAGTTTATTTATCAAGTCACACCTTACGCTAACCTTTTTAGGTTACTTTTTATATAGATATATGGTAAATCCTGATAATAGGAAGTAGCACGCTTAGTGCTTGTGTTTAATGGGAAACATCAACAGATGCCTATAAAGTTACGCCAAGCGTTGACTCGTTTGTAAGTGATTATTAACTGTTGTATAATATTTCATATCATGCGAAAGATTGACTTACAGGATAACTTTAATGTGGGCCGTGTTGTTTTTGTGTAAGTTGAGCTGTAAAATGAGAAAGTAATTATTTAACATTATGTAAGATTTCAAAATCGAAACCTTCAAGTGCTTTTTTATACTCATAAAGGGAGTTTGAATGGAATGAAATTTTTTAGATTTGCTAAAACAGTTTTGGAGTGCAAATGCAATGAATTATGGGCTTAGCAACATTTTGATTATTTCACTACATGATATCGTGGGTTTAAAGTAACTTGATAAATTCGCATAGGTTTCTGCATCTTATATAGCAATATGTTTGGATATTGGTACATAAAGATTTACTTCAGTTCTACTTCAATGATTCCGTTTTTCCCTTTAATGGATACTAGTAGGCAAATACATATTATGCTATTACAAAGCACATTTTTTATAAAGTTTTTGCTTGAACTCTAGGAATTTTGATTTAAGTACATTGCAAAGCTAACTGTATTTAACTAGGTAAATAAATAAAAATACAATGTCAGGAACCGTACGGTTAGGGTTATTGACATTGATACCAACAAAGAAATAATTTTATATGCACTACAATAAATACCATGCAAATATTCGTTAGATTGGACTGCGAAGAGTACAGGCAGCATCCAGTAAAAATGAACAAGAAATTAAATGGACCATGTAATGCATAAGATGTGATGACATCTTGATCTACCATTTAGTATTTAACTCCAGACTAAGATTCGTTTGCATACTCCGTGTAATGCATTTTTATAACCAACAACTTTTTGCATATTACCCGGTTTCTGTTTCATGTAACTGTCATTTTTCTTCCAAACCTCATCATTTTGAAAGTAAATCAAATCACTTTCTTTTGTAAACAATTTGATATAAGACTATAATATGGCTTACTATTTTAAATGAATTCGAAATCGAAATCACACGTACACGCACTTTTTGTACTTTGTACACACTAAGTCCATTTAAGCGTGCTCAAAATATCATGTGTGTGCAAGTGTAGATTTGCAATAAATAGAAGAAAAAATCAAATTTTCTAATCGAGCAATATATAAATTTATTCGTAAGTATGAAGATCTAAACAGATAGTTTTACAACACGTACAATCTATGCAACTTTTTTGCTGCAGTTGCATCTTAGAAAAGTAAACTTTATCATCAACAATCAACGAAGTCGAAGCTTAAAGTACTAGCGAAGAGCTTCATTTGCCACTGTTTTTTGAGATAGTGAAAGAGAAAGATGAAGTTACGTCTACTACTACGTGCATCATGCAGATGAATCACGAAGATTAAGTCTCTGATTTTGTGTGTTTGGTAATGCTGATCTTCTAGTGTCTCAGTTTTTGCTGCTCCTTTTGTTATGATTACAATTGTAGCCCACCACCACCATTTCCATTAGTGTGCCACTATCAGATCCCTTATTTATACCACCTGTCTACAAATACCATCTTCTTTAAAAATAATATAAACTCATCGACGCAACAGGCAGCTACACACTCGAAGGCTTTTTATTATTCTGTTTTTTATGCTCCTTTCTTTTTTATTGTTCCTGTAAGATCTAGAGTTTGTTTAGTAAGTAAGTAAGGCTCATCATCGCATCATCATGAATGAAATGAAAAGGAGTGCATCTTTCATTACTATGTACACTTTTCCGTTGACGATGATGATCATGTTGATTCATTCGTGCGTACTATTATAAGCATGGGCAATTCCCATGTCCAAATATAAAGCATCGGATTTCGTCTCATATTTTCTTCTCTATCATGGGGTAACTGACCACAAACATTGATGCAGTCTCTTTTGCATTGCCTCTTCCCGATATTAATCTTTTTATCGTTTTTGCTCACTTGGCCGCAATCAGCAGCGCAGTCATTCTAAAATTAAACGGACCTGGTGCACATCACGACAAGGATGATAACTTGAGATAAGAAGTATACTAGAAAGAGGTAACAGTTTGACAGTTCTCATAATACGTAAAAATATAGAAATCCTAGAGATATGCACAAGTGACAGAATACCAGCCTAAAGTTATGACTATTTTTGACTGCCTGAGTCTGCATAAATTTGCGATTGAGTGCTGGGAGCAGTTTTTCGCATTCATTTAAATCTGACAATGATGATGATGACTTGTTTTCTATTATTATGACTTGATTCGTCAGTACAACGCAACAAAACAGGAGGGAGGGCAATAAAAAATGAGAGTGAGAATTATTGTTACACGCTCATAAAAATGTGATTACGGCATTACGGATTTAAAAGTGCATATCCGTCCTTTAAATAACCGTCGTCCCATAACAAAAGGGGTACACGGACATGTGGCTGCTAGTGCCATGCCTGTAGATTACTGTGGTGTCAGCTTTGGTGTAGTTGAGTTGTGAAACGCATGCATGATAATTTTAATGTGCCTCATGTGCCATTTAAAAATCATTAGTTGACGATATCAGTTATAGGGATCAGACTTCTTGCTTTGCAATAGTTGTTACATAAAAGTATGAAATATATTCAGAGAGCATACCTCTAAAGTAGACATTAAAGTATTTTAAAATAAAAGGGGCAAGATGGATTATTGGGTGCGATTCTGATTATTGTTTTGCCAAGTGACTCAAGAGACTATAAAGCACATTAAAATATCTTTTAGTGTAATATGGCATATCGATAACACGTGCAGCTTACCACTACTGAAAATCTCATGGTTTTCCTTTTGCTTATGATCAAATGTATGAACTGATACAATGTTGAAAAGAATTAATAGATAGTTTCTAAATTAAAATATGAACAGTTTGGTTGGCTTGAAGGGCACATATTAAACATATAGGTTCAGTCAAAAAAATGTTCATGCAGTTTGTAAAACGAGATTTTGATTGATGGAGCCCACTTAATACCTACCTGCTCTAACAATAGGGCAACAATGAGCAGAGAGATGATGTATGAAAATGAAAAGGCTCTTTCTACTGTGTGCACTTTCTGATTTCCCTTTCATTCTCAACTATAGCCATCATCGTACATCAATAGCTATGCTGTAACATAATGTTTATCCCACGCCTGATTTTTTGCTACTTTTGAACTAAACATACATCAGTTTATCTTGGAAAATGCAACTCTTAATGGATTGTAAGCATTGATTTATTTGTTAAGTTTTATTTTTGCAAGACAAGAATCGGCGCGTGTTGAATCCTCTCGGTTTCACTCATCTCGCTGAGATGATCTCAGTTCAGACTATTAACGTGGCATTATTTGACAGCGGATTGACTAATCATTTTATATTAGCACATTAAAACTTATTCTATGAGTTGTACGGAATTTAAAAGAAAGAAAAAACGTTTGGGGAAACAATGTAAGAGTTTTATAAACAAGTTAGGGAGGAAGTTTTGTGGTTGCTTTACGCGAGTTTTAGGATGAGCAGCTATTATATCAACCATTAGTATTTTCGCTTACCAAATGCAAAATTAAGCGGTTTCGTAGCTTCATGTCAATTAACAGAAAGTATGTATCGCATGCATTGTCAAGTTCTTTGAAATCTTTGAAGTTCATAGGTCAAATGTACCCACGATGGTTGGAATGCATAATTACCCAATTTGCTTTGGCTTTTGAAAGCGAATCTTTTGTGATTACCTACTTTTACATACTACGTACTCACGTAGGTATCCTTAAACGACTATTTTATTGCGTGAAAATGTAAAAAACAATATAAAGCTAAGAGAGGAAGCTTTCACAGCTCTAGCGATGTTGTGGTCAATGTCAAATTTGGTAATAAATAGTGTAATTTGACTTAGATTTATTTCAAATATAAGTATTTTAGAGTAAACTCTATTAACTTACACTCCAAACGTTGGAGATGTTCTTCGCGATTAAATGGACCACTGAAATTTCATATTTTCAAGTTTTATGTACCCCACTTGCCCACTGTTGACTGTATATCCTAGTTCACGTCTCACGTGAAATTATAATGTGGAATTCGTAGACAAAGATAGTTTTTCTTATGATAAAAATATCTATAAATATCATGGCGTTTCTTAGAATAGTTTCGACCATAATGTCATGAAATACCACTTGCATGTAATTAAATACCTACCTATATATATTTACTTGAATACTTTTAGACTATATGTGGCATAATATGCCATGTGTCAGTGATTGCATTATTATTATTATTATTCGTGGTCAAGTTTTAGATGTCTGCCTTTCCGCTTCTGGTCTTCATTGTCCTATTTAATTTTTATATTACATTGAACAAGGAACAGAATATGTCATGGAGTAATTGATCAAGAATGAATGGAACGATTTAAGAACCAATAATTATGTGTCGTCTTTGATACAGTTTCAATCATCCAATAATATGTGAAATCTACATACTGATCGACCCTGGAGAATCTAACGCCAACCTCGACTGCCCTTTTGTCTCCTTATATATTCAGCTCGCATATTTCAACTTTAATAGCCAGTTATTGTTAGGTTGGCACTCTACAAAACTGACATTTTTGCCTTTCAACATCAAAGGCTACATCTAAGATCTTTGTCATTTGTCTTTAATTTTTAGTGATTCTAGCCCCATCCTTGTCATCTCATTCAGTTCCATCCACGTCTGGTCAAACTTTAAAAAAAGTCAATTAAATCCGTAATGCTAAATTCATGTTAAACACTTGCAAATAAAGTGAATGAAATGTTCTTGCAGCTGTCCGTATTCTAGTTTGCTTGAAGTTCTCAAGCCTGATCAATCGAGTTTATAATTGCTTTTCAGTTTCAAGTCAACACTTACTGCTTCTACTGGCTACTTTGCACTAATTCAATTTAGTTTTACGACCAAGTCTTCTGCTTTAGACCTGCTTGAGGAAGTTTGTACAAACTTCATGAATACACAAAATGCCACAAATTGCGATCAATTTTACAAAGTATTTGCAGTTCGTTTTATTTGTCAGTTGCCGCTTGTGCTGCAGAGATCTACAAAAAGCGTGTCTTGCCTGTCTACATTTCATCAAGGTGTCAAATATGCATGAAAATGTGTGAAAGCAAGCTGACAAGCATCTAACCTTGATTGTTGAAAATTGATTCAGTTAGGATTAGAATGGATCATGAAATATATAATGCATACCTTTATGAATATATTAAAGTAAATCAAAGTAAAATATTCGGTCGTTCTACTGTTTGGTAGAAAAGGTCATTAGTCATTGCTATTATTTAGGATTTTGGGCATACACGAAAAAATCTTAATGCTGGCTGGTTAAGTACATCGACATTAATTGGTCTTCAAAAAGTAAGTGTGAAATTGATAATAGAAAGATACATAAGTAAAGAGACATACGGCGACTTCGACACTTGCAAATGTATATTACATACGCTTCATATTATATTTTAGCTTATAACCTTGCGGCCTTTACTGAATTCAGATAAAACATTGATCATGAATTGATCATACTTTAGGAAATATTGACACAATCGACAGGGTCAGATAGGCCATAAATAAAACATTCTTTATAAAGACATGATTATCATTACCAATATGGGTACCCTTTGATATTCTACTTAGGCTCCAAATTAGTCACGTTTGAAAGTGAAAGAGTCGTATGCAAAAACTTCCATGGCCGATTTACGATCTTTCTCTTTTCCTAACGTTTCTTAGTGCTCACAGATTTTATTGCATTTGATACACAAGCGAAATCTTTCTTACCTTGCAAGGTCATCTGGTACAGAGAGGGGGAGGAATATAATCATAATTATTGAATCGCATCGTGTTTATTGATTCGATGGTACCGGGGATGCAGCAATGGGTGAATTCGTGATCATGAGTATTACATAGTTTTGAAAGCTTATTCTCGGACTTCTTTTTGTGCGCATGCAATATTATTTTATTTAGCTGTTAATTGAAAATTCAAGACAGACTACTTAGTCTAACATCCTTGTTAGGTTTTGTTGATACTAGATTTGATACTAGATAAGGCGTCTAGTAAAGCATTTCGAAGTGTTTGAGTCAACCCGTTTGAGGAGTTTAGAAACAATTGAATACGTAAACATTAAAAAATATCTCCTCCGCCCAATTAATCTGTCGTTAGATGAGGCGTCAACAACCATGAAAGTAATTTTTGTAAATGAGAGAGAACAAAGGTGAGCAATTATTGTTTGGAACAAACATAATGGCAAGTCAACCTACTTGACCTATTTGGTAACTCTACGATGAAATACTCAAGAAACCGAACTGCGATAACGACAAACTTGAGATGTTTGTCATTGCAAACAACCATCATCACCCGTGTAGTAATTCACTTTGTACGTGTACTTTGTGATGCACCACTTAAATTAATTGTTCTGTAACTATCTAGATTGTAAATAAAATTTTGCCAAATTTGCTTGGATGATCTATTCAATCTTTGCGTGTGCACCTATAAGAACATGACATATCATCTTTAAATCGTTTGTTTGATTCTGATGACTGCAGCTACCATTGTTCTTGATTTTTTTCTACACATTTGCATGATTGCTTTCAAGGCTCGCAACTCTACTGAACTTTAGATTTTCAACAAGACAAGAACAAAGAACACAACAGACTTCCAACGGTTTACCAGAATATAGAGTAAAAAAAGAAGCACACACCTTTTGTCAGACATGAGGAGAGAACGCAAGTAGCTGTAAAACAATGCACGTATAATATACCTTATCTTGTTGATATATGAAAGGATAACAAGGTTCAATAAGTATTATGCAGTCTGTGAATACTTGGGGACCTTTTGTCTGGGTGGCAATGCTGATGATACGATGACATACGGAGATTATCATTGGGGTCGTAGTATAAATATAGGAAGGAAGTGAGTACCATTGACTTGAGACATGAGCGAAGGTCTCTCAACCGAAACATTCTCAATCGTGCGAATTCCCAGACTTTTATGTTAATGGGCACTTGCCTGTAATAGTATGAGACTTAATGTTGCTCCCCCACATGCAGAAAATTGTTCTGAAGTGCAGCGCACAGATTCTCAGGTTACAAATTAGAATTAATCACAGTATCATTTGATCAGAAATGTGCCATGTGTACCTATTCTATAGCGTTAATGTGTGCTTTTTTGTGATTACCTACTTCTTATGCAGAATTTTGTAAAGTGCTCGTACTGAGTAGTATGGATAGCGTGCTGACACTTAACATAATGCAATGATTAGACAAAGTTGCAGCAAACTTCCAATAGCCTTGCTCTATTTATTTTCAAAAGTGAGGATATACGTTTTTATGCTTGTTTTTTGTTTTAGCAGTAGCGTTTGTAACATTATGATTCATTTACCTTATTTTTGTACTTTTAGTGGATTTTTGACGTTCGTAGGTAATGAATGATACCATCAAATCAAGCCGGTAAAATTCTTTCTGACCAGAGTGCCAAATAATGACCTAGGTGTTTTGCTTTGTCTATCTATTTTATTGACATTGCATTTTAAAGATTAGTTTGGCTTTATCTTTGTAACGGCTTTACTAAAATTTAACAAATCACATCATTTGCACTTGATTTGTTTGTTATAGAAAAAATATGTAATTCATATAAAATCAACTTTCATTACAAGTATTTGCAAGATATATGGTAGTTTAATTTATACATTCATTACATTATATGTATTGTGTATCTAATTAAGCACAATATTTTGTCAACAATTATGGTTTAACTTGTGGCAATTAAACAGTTTATGTCGGATTAAAGCAAAATTCTTAACATAATGGTATACTCGAATAGATTAATTAAAATCCTAAAGTTTACGTATTAATAACGCGGTAGCTCAAGAATTATGGATGCTTGTACAATTCGCATCCAACTATATAAGCACTAAAGTAACATTCGAATCCAAACACTATTTCATATCTTGTATCTGTAACTTGTAACTATTTTTGGATGTTTTGTGAATTCTTCATGGTTCACTATGCTTGTTGAATTAAAGTTCATTGTTCACATTAATCATTCAATGTGTAAACTTTAAACGCGCTTCTTTTTTGTATATAATTTTTCTTTCAATAAACATTTATAACATAAAACAAAAATATTGCATAAATAGAATAATATTTCTGGTACATTTGTGGATATTTTACAAAATTCAAATTGGTTAGGTAAACAAAAATTTGTTTTTAACAACACAGAATTAAATAGTTGATATTGACTAACCAATATCAAAAAATTAAAACGCTTGGTCCGTTCAGTATAAACAATACTGATAAATCATTAGTATTAGCTTGAATTTCTGTCGAGGGACAGATCAACATGAAGCCATGTTTATTTTAAATTAAAAACTGAAGCAGATTTTCTTTATTAAAACCTCGATTAAATTCAATGATTGTTTTGTTGTTACAAATATATATATGCCTAACACGGAATACTTAGCAAGTATGAAACACTGAATAACAGAGATTTGGTATACAAGAATGAAATAAAATTTGTAGTGAACTACAATCTTCCTTCAATTTGTCCAAGTTTAAAAAACGGTTTTGATGATGAGAAAATTTTCATCAAAGTCAATGTCTTCAGAAACCGTTTCAATGAAACTTTAGTTATGTAATGTTTCTCAATTTTCTTGTAAGCTACATTGTTATTTTACTGGCTTCGGAAGAATTATCCTTGAATTCTATTTGACATTGCCGAAATCTTTTTAAAAATTCGTCCTCATAAGGGTGGTCCTAATGAACTTGATTTAAAAATAAACAGCAAGGAATCAAGAATTTAGCAAGGAATATACATTTATCCGTTTCCTCTTACATTAAGTCATATTTTTACAATGTGCAACCATTATTTAGGGATTTATAATATTGCGTAACTGTTCAACATACCACAAATAAAGTAGTAAAAATATCTTGTGATTATGCGCAATGCCTTGAACGTATGTTATGCAGTCAGTATCGGCGCAAAATTCCATACAATTCAACTGATCCAATCCATGCCTGATTTCAAACTGAGTAGAAGCATAAATGATAATGTGCAGCATAGCTAAAACAAAGTGAAGGGCTATATGTAAAAGGCTTCAGTTAGCATTAAATTTCATTATGCAACCGGCTTGGACCCAAAAAGAAAGGACACAATGAATTTATCTTCCTTGTTCAAGATGGTAACCGGTCTAATGATACACGAGACAAAAAATGTTGAACGTCCTTGTAAGGATAAGGATGTGTTGTATTACGCACAGCTACATTCTTTGCAGAATAGAATCACTAATTTGATTATGTAATAAGAGAAAGCAGAGATGAGGTGAGGTGACCCATTATGGCAAGTCCAAAAGGTTTGTAGCACAGAGATAACGCTGCAATATGCATAAATTTTTCAAATTCACCATACCTAAACTACTCATAAACGACTTCAGTTATAGGTCATGTTTTGTAGTAAAATGCCTCAAAGAACAAAAATTTGGCATCATGCGTTTCGCTATTTGATGCCTTGTAATAATCACCGCCTGAAAATACAAAAGTATACACATGCCTATGTGAGTCTTTGATCAATGAAGCGCAACTTCCGATTGAATAAATCGTGCCTTGTTCTGGTTGAAATTAATACATATATCGTAAAGATGGTTTTTTACGAGATTAGCGTTGAGTAATTTTTATTGGCAATATATCAAATTTTGAAGGGATTATGACTTTTGCATTTGGCTGGTACCAAACTTCTCAGCGGCATGTTTCTTTTTTTGAAGCTTGAGACATGAGATGAGAACACAAAATATACTAGGCAACGCACTGATGAATTTATAATAAATTCCTTGTGTGAACCAATAATTGTCGTTGTCTGAGTGAACTAGATTCAGTCGTCATATCATGGTTTCATGACTCAACAACAAAGTTATCAAGTCATCAATATAGTATTTATGCTATGTGTTATGTATAGTTGATTAAATGTGCACCGGTCTTCCTATCACTTTTAACAAGATACTTAAAATGCTACATAATAATATTATTATTATTACAGCAAAAATACTCGGCTATTATTGAGACTGTTCGATTTACACAAATAGAGTATAACATAGTTTCTTTGCTGCATGTAACATAACTTTGATAATGAACGGCCATACAAACTTTTCAATAGTACAGCATATCAATCAGTCAGGTCAGACAGTTAGCACGAGTCGTAATTGAAATGAAACAAGTTTGCGGTCGTCGTAATATATTAAGCTAGACAGAATCTGTTCCTAAATGTCACATTTGTTCAGTACATAGCAATCATAATCAATAAGACAGCAGGACACACAATGATTTTGTCTATCACATCGCAATCGTTTTGAACGCAAAGTGCTCAGTAACGCAAACAGTTTGAGAGAGCGTAGTATAAAAATAGAAGATTCTTTGAAAAGGAGGATGATCTAAATTCACTTTCTCATTGATGTTAATGTTCGACTAAGCAAATGTAGAATCTGTAACGGTCGGCCACACAAAAGCAAGTCGTACTGGATGTTGAAATAGTTCAAATTGAAACGTTTTACAGATAATTCATGAAACTACCCACGAAGTTATTGCAAATGTGAAATACTATATGAACACAATGACGGATAAAAGAGTGATAGATAATATGTTGTTGTTTTTCTAAGGAAAAAGGACTTCCCCTTGTGGAATTGGCTGTCTATTTTTTACTTTTTCGAAAGGCAAGATTTTATGACATCACGAAACCACTTTATTAAATGCATGTTCCTTCAATCAAGTATTCATGTAACTACTCACAAAATTTGACGTTAAACTTTTGTACAGAACGGTTAATAGGTATTAGTTCGTCAATTTCTCAAAAGAGATTGTAAGTCAATGGATGAAAATTGCTCCTCAGTTTGGCAAGTGAGTGGTCAACAATAGTGAATAGAAACATATTTCCTATTGAAGTTCTTAAGGTGTTCCTTTCATTGTTCCACTTCGACACATGATCATCACCATTGTCAAAAGGTTGTTTGCTAAAACCTGCTCGGAGACTTGATGCGGATGAAAATACAAATGCAGCCAGCTAAATTGTCATTGACTTGTGTTTTTGTTTATCCTCTCTCTTTGTTACACTTATTTGCTTCCATTCAGAATTGTTTGCAACCACGTCAAGATTTCGATTATACTAAATAAATCATTGAATCTCGTTCAAATGCTATAATGGTGGATTGTCGATGTATATCTTCCCCAACAATATTATGTAATGGGTTAATCTACATTAATTAACGAATAGTAAGGTCCTTACATTCGTTTCAAACAACCAGCTAATCAATATTGGGCATGAAAGTATGCATAATTTTAAGTGACAAAGATGCAAACAACAAGTCGAGATGTCGAAAAAAATGCATGTCATGTAACAATCAGCTTTTTCAATATTATTTTTATGCCTGTAAGGTCATATTATGCCACAAATTTATCTTTGGCAGACATAAAAGCGAAACGTGCCTTCATTGATCAGATTTTCAACTGAAATGAAAATCTCTGCTTACATAAATAGTAGTGCTTTTGAATCACATATATATTACCTTTTACTTAAAAACTTGAAGACCGATGATTAATGATAAGTAATTGTATTGTCGTGACAAGGAAAGCTGGCATGTTGTATGACAGGTATAGCTGCAATGTAATAAGGAATATTATGCCATTTTTTATGCTGATGCTGATACGTGAAAGAAGATATTAGCTTGGCTGACTGCAACAGGTGGCCCTTGTGGCAGTGAAACACAAAGGATTCATATTATAAGTAGGTGCAAAATGTGTCTCATTGGTATTGGTGGATTGGACAGATTAATTGTTTCCTCTCGTAATAGATGATTGAACATTTTCTGAAATATGAAAGTGTTTGAGAGAGAATTTCATAAAAATAATTTTGGATACTACGTGTTTATTTACGTGGTTATTATAAACAATAAAAAACACGACATGACCTAGGAAAAACCGTTGAAACTTTACAATAGTATTATTATCTCGCTACTTCATACTTGCTTTTGTTAACAGTTTCATATTTTCCTGAAAAGATTTAGAATCAATGAGGAAATGCACAGTGTATCATTTTTCTCGATCGACACCCTATTTTCTATTAACGAAACAATAAGACAATTGGTCGTGAGTAATAATGGGCAAAGGCGTCACTAATTGAACGTTTTAGCTTCAAATTGAAAACCAATTCCTGAACACCCTTTTCAACAGCAAGATAAAAATGATGGATTTTGTGATATGTAGTTTAGGTTCAGTTTTTGCATGATGTGCAAAGCACAGACACTATATAATCATAGTTTCTTAATGTAAATCTGCTTCACTTCTGTATAAGGTCATATTTGTGAATGTTAGATGGTTAGGTACAAATGTAGTATCAGCATCTATTTTCCAAATTCCAAACCCAACTCTAGTATGAATTGTAACCCAACGTTAATACGAAATTCTTTTAAAAAGAATCATGAGTAAAAATCGGCACCACCTTCCTCTTTCTTATAACCTACAAAAGTGCATCAAATGGGCTTGGCCAGTTTCGGCTAACTGATCTATTTAAGTGTTTGTAATGTGCAAATCACTGTGCATTACGTTTGACTAAATGTACAAATTTCGGCTACTGCATTTACTTTTATGTGTTTTTGCTCTTTAACTTTCAACACCCTTTCATAATAATGCATAAAGTATTCAGCCGACTTGAATGGTGACAAGGTCTTTTTTAAACTGCACATTTCAGTTAAGTCATGTATAAATTACTGGCATCAAAATGCATGATTCATATTCAATAACATCATCTCGTTTTTAAAAGATTACATAAAACAGTATGAAAATAACAAACATGAAAGCTTACAAGTTTATAGGGATCATGGATTCATAATTATCAACGTTCTATTGTTGTTTTTACAGGTCACTTCATATATCATTGCTACTGCTCACTGCAGTAGGAGTGCTTGCCAATACGCAATCAGGCAACTCACAAGCTGCCATCGATCACGGGAGTAAAGGCGAAAGTTCATTAACGGCCCCGGCAGAGCTTGTTCCTGTGTCCGCTGAAAATTTGCGATTTTCAAGACTGTTGAAGGACTCTGCCAATGTTCTCCAATTCTCTTCCATATCCAATGATGCTCCTCCAATTTGGGGAATCGCCCGAGATGATAAGAAGGAGGCAAAGCAACTCAAGTTTGCAAAGAAAAATTCCAGTGCTGGTCCAAACTTTGGTAGGAGAGCATTGGATTACGATGAACAAATACAGGCATTTGAAGAAACAACCAGTGAATCGAGAATTATTGCTAATCCTTATCCAGGAAACGAGTACGTCTTTGTTCGCCCTGGCAGACTTATTGACGGTACCACTGATTCTGATGCTGCGGCCAGCGTTACCACCATCAACAACAAGCCACCAAGGGTCCCACTTGCTCTACTCCGACAAAAGAAAGGAAAGCGCGTGAACATTAGCCCTTTGTTTACGGAGGTACCACAGGTTAGCCAAGATGCTAAAGAATTCGTTTGGGTTGACCAGCCTGCTGCCGAACACGTCTTTCGAGGAGTGAACCGACAGGGACGAAAGCATGAGGAAGAAGATGGTAAGCTTAATATTATGACATGATTTACGTGACATAACATTTGTTAGTTTAAACCATTTCATATATTCACAATTTATTACCGCTTGTAGTTCAGTCGCGTGGATATGAAAATGAATATAGATGCTGATATTTGTACTTTTCAGACAATAAAAGCTTGGTAAAGTCTTCCATAATGAGCATTTTTTCTCAAGATTAAGCAGTAATTACAGTAAACAAAATTAGTATGCCTTCAGAGAACGGAATGAATACTCGTATTTATAGAACTGCACTTTCTGAAAATTTCATGACATGCTAGTTTTGCGATCTTCCTCCTTAGCCCGTAAAAAGTACTACAAACGGAGAGTAAAGTTGTAGGCAATAATATTTTATTCATTGAGTTCAAAATATCAAAATGGTTACAAATGTACTACACTCTGCCTTTCATTAAACTGCAACGGCTTCCGCCAAAACCAAGTGTGGAACATTGTTGGGGTCACCATCCACATTTAATGTGATTAAATTCAAAATACGTTTATTAAAGAGATGCAAGATTTATCATAAGGTACTTTTTCAAATTCACAATAATTATATCTTGTTTGTGTAGGCATTCATGCTATTTCTAACACTATTTAATTTTTATAAAATCTAAAGTGAATAGCTGATAGTATCATCGCTAATAGAAAAATTTTGTAGAATCTAATTTTACGTCCACAGCGTAATAAACAATGAATGGCACATGTCATCCAATGCAAAATGTTGTTGTCCACTGTAATCTTGGTGCTAATGGGATGCTGACGAGTGAGAAGTCGAGGAGGATGGAGACAAAGAGGCTGAAGTAGGCAGGGATGCAAATGTTTGAATAATAATAATAATTACAAGTTAATGCAGCATTTACGCATAATATCATCTTCGATGGCACAAAGCCAATTTTTTAAGTAGGTAGTCAGTCAATCCTTTAGATCTGTGGTGGGTTACGGCCCTTTATGTAATGATCAAATCAGATCGAGCGATTGTTCTAAGAATGAAAATCATTTGTAACCTGTCCTACTTTACTTCCTTATAACTAACATGTCTTGACTCTCTGAATGTGCAAAGTTGAAAGGGCAAAAATGGGAATTACTCCATCACTCCATCATCATTTTAATACGTGAATCATGTCATGCAAATGTATCCGCTTTCAATATTTAAAATCTGTAGTGACCAAACAAAATTATTTAAAGATTTAAGTTTTGTATGTTAGTTTGTGCATTCTTCCATCAATATTGAACTATTAAGCAACGTAAATTATGTTGCAAGCAAGTATATTATATACCTAAATTGATGATATGCTAATTGAATTACTTTTCTCAATTAGAGGTACTCGATAATTTCGCAATGATAAGTTTCAAATCACTAACAAACAAATCAATAAAATCTATATAAATACCGCGCTTGTCCTTTGTATAATGAAATTTTAAAATTGTATTCATATTACATAAAATATTTTTAGAATCCACTACAAATCCATCCTTCCAAGAAGAAGATCTCATTGAAGCCACCACAATCGCCGAAGATATCCCAATTGAAACAACCACCGCCAAGCATAACAAAAAATCCAAACTTATTGTCAACGTGGTCACTTCAGCACCTAGATTCAGTGTCGAATCCAGTGTGGGTGAAAGGAAAGTGAAACAAAATCGACCAAGAGCCAAGTCCGCTTCCACCACCACCGCATCTACGACAACTAGCTCTGAACCTTCCACCGAACCTTCCACTTCTACTACAACCTTGGCATCCTCCACCACATCGCAAGTGCCTACCACTGTAGAAACTCCGGTTCTCTCGTCATCACCAAAAGCTGTACCTTTGGATGATAAGGAAAATCTTGTTGCCGATGCTTTCCACAGATCTGGGTCATCTTTTCATGGATTTGAGGATTCACAGGCCAGACTTCAAACTGCCGAAAGTCAACAGCCAGCTCGCGTTAACGTTAGACCAGCTCAGAATGGAAAGGAATACGAATACGAGTACATCTACTATTATTACGATGATGATGATGCAGAGAACGGCGAGAAACAAGGCGAGTCTCAAGTGAAAGCTGGAGGAAAAACCAAAGACACCAAAACAGCACCAAGCACTTCCACCGGATCTTCTGCTGCTTCCACACCTGCCATCAGTTCAGATGACCCTTCAAGTGTCACAGTAGCCATTACCAGCTCCTCTGCTACTTCAACCACAACGCTTGCACCAGACGTAACTTCCGATACCGATTTTGAATATGAGGATGATGCCGTTGAAGAAGAGATCAAGGTTAACAGCAAGGCACCTGAGCTTCAAAAGAGTACTCCAACTGCCACTCGAACCGTTAGTACAGATGAACCTATTCACAAGGGTGTTTCTTCCGCAGAAAAATTGTCCAATTCAAGTAAGTGCACTTCTACGTATTTTTTAAAGTTTAATGTATACATAAATACAGTCTTAAATTTCGCGTTGAGACATTTAAAGATTTTTAATTCTTTTGAAATTTAAAGAATTATTATCGAGTTTATTTGCTGCATTAACCAGATAAGACTGACTATTAATTCATGCATGCCATTTATTGAAAGATTTTATGTTTTTGTAGTTGTTGCACCAATATTTATAGTAATGAAATGCTCTAGTGAGCCGAGAAATGATATAATGTATAATACTTTTCGATCACCTAAAACATTATAGCGCAACAATGAGTAAACCATGATGTAATATTTTGGTTTTACAGCCTTGCTCAGGTAGGGTTAATTACTTTAAATATCACATTTCTTACATACATACAACAACATATCTAAGAAATTGTGTATAAACAAGCAAAATTTTATTCATTTTAAAATTAGAATCTACTTAAATATAAAATTATATTGTATGAATTGGAAAGACAGATTGTTCCTTCGTGGCAAGCCAAAGAAACAATTAAAAACGACAGACAACAATGAATGAATGAATGAAAAAATACAATAGGCTTAATCGATTTACTTTTTACATTAAATAGACCCCATCAACCAGCTTGATCGCAGTAGGGGACCCAAGATTCTACCAGGAAAATTTGATGAATCTGTTGCTGATTACAAATTGGAAACAGAGGCTAGCCAAGAAGATGAAGTGATTCAAACACAATCCTTCTCCAAAGGTCAGCCACAACTGACTCAACAAACCACATCATCTGAGGAGGAAGGTCAAACCGCCGAATCTCCAGCCCCGGTGTCTCGTGAACCTTCCACATCCTCTCCAGGATCATCCACTTCCGGATTTGACACTGACAATATGTCCACCTTGGCAAAGACTCACAAGGATTCCGTTAACGTTCCGATTGTTCTTAAACAATCCTCGCTCTTAAAGGCAGTTCCTGTGTCTCAACTTCAGTCCCATTCAGCTCAAGAGGAGCAACAATCCACTGTGGCACTTACAACTCCAACCACTACCACTACCAATGCTGATGCAACTAGTGAAACCGTACCGGCGGGTCGACCATCAAGCCCAAGACTTCGTGGTCACAGACTGAGGGGCAGTGTCACTCCAAGAGCGTCTACCACCCCAGCAGTAGCTTCAGAACAACCAGCAGAGGAGAAACCACAACAGGCAATCCGTAGACCTTCAACCAGGTAATTTCTTAAAATATTTCTCAGACATAGGTCCACATTATATTTATCATGGAAGATTTTTCAAATTTTTTTGATTTCATGAGCAAAATAATACGAATATATGAAGACATACATAGGTAGCTGGGTCAGTGGCATTAAAAGACTACCTAAGTACTAATAATACACGCGTCATTTATGGCAAACTTAATGTATTTTTAAAGTAAAATTAAATTTGATTTAGAAATAAGAAAATCTGAGAATTTGAACTACTGACATGTCTACAAAGAATATCCTTAAAGAAACTCGTGTCAGATTTTCTTACACTTAAAAAATAATTAATTTTAAAAACATGGTACTTATTTTTTTACACATGAAAAAGAAGAGTTTCGTAATGTAACTATTTTTGGTTTTAAATGCTTTAAAGATTATTTCACTGTGAGTGAGAGCGACATGCTTCATAGATTTTTTATCTTTGATTCATTAAAATTCTTCATCCCTGCACTTACAGAATGGCCATGGCTAGCTAACATCATCAGTAACTAAATGTACGTGCGTATCATTTTCGATTTGAATCAATTTGCATCATCAGAGGTACTTGTCAGAATCGAATAGCTAGCTTCCTAACAGGAACATTAAACATAAAAAACGAGTTGCACTTGAACTTGATAGTGATTCTAATAACTTTGTACATGTACTTAGCACACCTTTGCATTGGTAGCGGTGGATGAACTTGCGAAAACGTGACCGTTTAATCTGCGACTGCAATGCGCTTAAATTGGTTTTATCAAAAATTTGTTGTAGATTTGATAAAATGATTCTTGCGACTATGCACAGTAAAATGTGAATCAGAAACCTATAAAAATTTAAATCTTTTATGGATGAAAATGAAACTTTCAAATGCTACAAACTTTTGAAACTTGTACCACGAGGTAATGTCTTATAAACAAATACTATTTTAATTGTTTGGCAGACGAATTCCCTCAAGGCGACCTCCACAGGAAGTCACAGAGAACGCCCCTGAGCAGCAACCAGCGGCTTCTCCAATAATTGAAACACACGCCAGACCACTCCCAATTCGTCCCAGATTTCCCCCAAGAACTGGAGGACACACTGCAACCACCTCTGCTGCTCCAATTGAAGTAACTGTCGTTTCCGATGCCCCAGTTGTACCAGTGACTGTTTCTGGAGCAGAACTTAACTCTTTGGATGACAAAAAGGCAAAGGATGCTCATGTTCGTGCGAAATCAGCAAACGACCTCTTTGCATTTGCCAGATTACAGCAAGCAATCAGCTCCAGAGCTCCAAGCAGTACGTTCTTACCATTCATTCTTAAAGTTCATCCGAATAAATGTAATACTCATGGTGTTGTCTTTCAGGAGTTCAACCTAAACTCGTTGCCGGATTTGTCAACTCTGCAGAAGTCACCACAGACGCGATCACAAGTTCAGAGGTAACCACCGTTTCATCCTTCAGCGGACAGTCTGGCGAAACCCTTGGGGCTGTTTCGGCTGAACCTACACCCACGACAACCACCACCACTACTACCGAAGCTGTGCAGCTTGACAAGTTTGGAAGACAGCGAGGTGGTCCTAGATTTGGTGGCCGTACAAGGAAACCTCTTGGAGGTGGAACCGGAGCTGGATCAACTACCACTACGGAAACCCCTGCCACTGTATGCGTAACACAATGCTCCTAACATGCAGAAAGATAAAGAAACTTTTAAAATGATTTTTCTCTTGATTTCTCTTAGACGAGAGGTCGTTTCAGTGGAAGAAGACGCGCTTCAACAACGGAAAGCCCTGAAGGTGCTGCTCAACAAACTTCTGCTGCTGTCAACAACAGCGAAGCACCAAAGCCACGAATTCCTGCTCGCAACAGGTTTGCCACTAGGAATCGTGGTTCTACAACTGAGGTATAGTAAAACGAGTGCAAAACTTTTCAGAATACTCAAAACCAAATTAAAGTAATTTGCTAACGTATAAACGGTTAATTTGTCAGGCTCCAGCAACCGCTGACCAACAAAAGACTGGGGAAACTGAGAAACCAGCTCAGCCACGCAGAAGACCAGGAACTTTCCAAGGACGCCGTCGCCCCAACCAAATCCAAGGTCAAACTGAATCTCCAGTGACACAAGATGAAACTGCTTCCACTTCTGCCGATTCATCAACAACCGCAGCTGTAACAACAACTGCCGCTCCAGCAACTGCAGGTTCATTGCTTTTTCATGACAAGTGTCATTATCATATGAAATTTTCAAATGCTTTATCACTAATTTCATTTTGAAATTCAAAATTAGCAAATCCAGGAAGAAGTCGATTCAACTTTGCTGCTGGAGGGGGTCGCCCTCGTCCAGGAGCAGCTGGTAACAACCCTGTTCGAATCCGAGGCGGTGGAAGACTCCGAGGTCCCACCACTACCACCACCGAAGCTGTTCCTGTAGAAAATAATGCTGATGAAACTCCACAAGAACAACCCGCCGATGCTGAACAAAGCCAAAGTATTCAGACCGAAAATTTGGAACAACCACTCCAAAGCACTTCTGCTCCTGAGTCTGTTGCCCCAGCAAGAGGCAGTGGAGGTGTTTTGGGGCGTCTGAAAAATAGGCCAAAACTTGTAGTGACGACTACAACTGCTGCACCAGATGGCGACAGGAAAGCTGGTCGTTTGAATGGTTTATTGAATAGGAGGAAAAATCTCGGACATTTGAATGGTGCTGTACATGTTAAAGAGGAAGTGAAGGAATCAACTTCCGAAGTTGCAGAGGAAGCTAATAATCATGGCCAAGAACAAGACGATGACCACAAGGGTGTTGTAGTTCAGGTAGTTAAATTTTCAAATAGTTTATTACGTTATGATTATTAGCCATTACATTAATTATGAATGATAGCATGACTTAATGACTGATTTGCTTTAATATTAGGTCTCGAGCTCAGTCACAGAGTCAGAAGAAGTGAACGATGCCCATGCTAGCGAAGTTGTGGAGCCACCATCAACAACTCCAGGATCAATTCTAAACCGACTTAAATCTCAAAGAAAGCCGGGCTCTTTGTTCAGGAAGAAGCCTGATCCACATGGAGAAAAATAACTCCTTATATAGCTTACATAACATTTCAATTGTACTAACCCGAATATCTTGTGTGATATTAATATGTTGTGAACCTTCTGAAAAATTGTCTACTCCACTCCAAGTCAAAATGCAGGAAGCAATTTGTAATACGAATTTGTAGTGAAGGTATAGGATCTTTGATTTATCAAAATCTGGCTTACTGCGGAACAAATGTGACAAAACGACAAGAAACTCGAGAGTTGTAATATTTTCCATACTACTCTAGCGCTAGGTTTAGATAATGTGTTAAATAAGATTCTGTTTGCCATATTTTCCTATTCAATGCTAAGTTTAATTTTATTCAGGTAGTTTCGTACTATAGTATTCGTACTATTTCGTAGTGCAGCAATCTGCTTTTCATAAAAAGTAGATCAATTCTAGCACACATTTGCAGATCTATAACAATTATCCATTTTGCTCGATCCAGTTCAAAGGGACAAGATAAGTACTGCTGCTTGATGTTCAATGGAGACTGGTATGCTTTGGATTTTTATACTCTTTTATATAGTGTGTAAGGACTTAGCAATGTATAAACAATCAGTCCACATTTTTAAATCAATGTCTAATTTTTTCGTGGTATTCAATTTAAATCATAATATCTGTTAAATGTGTATTTTATTTTTATAGCAGTTTTTATGAATGCACGATAGGTTATAAGTTCTAACTATATATACTTGTTGAAATGAATGCAAACTTTGAGCTACTTAGGAAGATAAAGTCATTAAAGGTAGCGTTATATTATAATAATTCCTTTTGTACTCTGCAAACCTATGTAACAAAATAATTAGGCATGTGGTTATGTATGTATATGTTTCCAATCAAGTTTCCTGTTGAACTGATGTTTTGAAGGTGTTGAATACTTAAATAAATACAAGTATCCCATTTTGTGGATGTTACAGAAAAATTGTTCTTGCAAGTTACCGAAACCCTTTTATTTGCCATTTGTCATTGCCATTGCTTCCTCAACCGTAGTAATATAAAGACCAAACCAAAGTAGGCTCCGTCATCTGTCATAAAATGATAAGCAAAGTCATATCAAGCCATCTCAACAGTTAACCATTTGGTATACTGATGAAAAGTTGGCATTCTACGGTGAATTTGGATTTCCCAATGAGTGGGACATCTTGATTTCCAAGTATAATTAGATGAAATGGAACCTTCTATTGTTGTTTTTGCTTTCCAGTAGCCAATGAAGCTTGTAGTACCGTGTTAGATTAAATGATGTTCTATTTTTTATATGGTAATGGTTCAGCAATTGCAATTCTCCTTCAATGAATATGCTTAGATTTGGTGTAAGAATGGCTTCACTGCGCATCTCCGTATTGTTGACCACTGACCATACATGTTTGGCATACAGCGTACGCAATGTAGCTTGAGAAATTTTGCATATTATTTCCCAATAAACCTCAATGTTGACCACAAGAAAGGGATGATGATTGCGTAGGTGTGCGTGCCAGGTAAGAATTTATCCATTCAATGTATCATTGCGAATATTCTCTAAATAATGTAAAACCATTCAATGTTAAACCCTGTTCAATTTTCCAGTGCACACTTACATATACACATCAACTGGAGTTGTTTTTTATTTACAGGATTTCGAAAAAATCCGTGCCCGTGATTTCTTTATATCGTAAACACAGTACAGAACAGAAAACATAACTGAATCTGAAAATTTTGGTAGATTATCAATTAAATCTTTTTCAGGCATAATGACATTTATATATCTTCCCATTGTGTTTACAATCACTACAATTATTGCAGATACACAAGCACAAGCGTCTGGTATATATATGTTTTTAAGTTTAAAGAAAAAGATTTTTCCTAACTAGTTGTAGTTTTTCACGGAATACAATTTGAAGTTTTGACTGTTCTAGGCATTGGATCCCCATGCATTGCTAATGGACGAGTTCCCGGTATTTGCTCAGACATTAAAAAGTGTCCTGCTGCCTTAGGGTACCTTCGAGCAAACGTGACACTTCCTCCTTGTGAAGTATGAAATTTTATTAACGCTTACACACAAAATGTAAATTTCAATTTATAAGCAATCAATTCTCATTTGCGACACTTCACTTGCAGGTTTACAGTTCTAAGCGAGATACAATATTTGTTTGCTGTCCTACTGTTGAATCTAAGCGAATTAGTGCAACACGTAAGAATTATTCTTATTCAATCCTGAACTTTTCTCCAAAGCCATGTATCGCAAATTATTGTAGAAAGTGTATATTGGGATACCGAATATTAGTTTGATAACTGCTAGCAATTTCAAATTCGCAGAATGTGAAACGTTCCAGAATGTACTTAGAAAGACCACAACTGTGACTCCACTGTTGCCACCAATTTTTTTACCCAATGAAGATGCAAGTTCTGATATCAAATGCGATCCAAATCTGAACGCTCTTATTTCTGGTGGAAGGGATGCCAAACTGGATGAAATGCCTTTCATGGTATGCAATTTAGCTGACTTCACGAATGTTTCAAAATATACAAGAACAACATTTATTTATTTAGACCTTTATAAAAACACTTTTAAATAATACAAGTATTTACAATACAAGTAATCCTAATATTTACAGAAGGAGGGTCCCTTTGAGATTTTATTACTAAAACCGTTCTTTGGTTGCATTCGTTCCATTTCAGGTGGCCATTGGCTATGACTTGCAAAATATTCCTTGGCGATGTGGAGGAACTCTTATATCTGAAGACTTTGTCTTGACTGCTGCTCATTGTGTACTTAACCGTTACGCGTGAGTTTCCTAGAATATCCGTACTAATCTTGTTGACCATCCAGGTTTAATCATAATCATCATCATCATTTGAGTCACTGTCACTTACAAGTCTTAAGTCATAATGATGTTTACAGTTTCTGTGATTTGATGTCGCTAATAACCGACGCTGTCTTAACTGAACATACACCAAATCTACTGCTGGCAAAGGAGTTGCAGTTGTCCATGCAGCAGCAACATCAGATTCTGTGTTAATGTTTTGTTCTCTCATTAATTCACTTAAGTGTTCACTTTCCCCCGAGGGAATTTCAGTTGTTCGTGACATGACTTGATGCTCCGTTAATTTTATCTCATTTGCACTTTCGTCTGCGGCCGTTCCATAAACTGAATTATTCTCTGTGGTGGACGCTACGAGGTCCGCTGGCGTCACTTCACTGGCATTCTGTAATGCTAGTGTACTAGAAGTTATTCGAAAAACACTTTCTGTCGTGCTTCGGAGTGCCTCTGGTGGAAAAGTTGGTTGAAGCACCTGTGCAGGGTTTATACCTTCATGGCTTGGAAGTTGTCTTCTTGTTGATCTGCTAGATTGGCCGAAATTTCTTTGAAGTGTAAACTGTCGTTGTTTTGGCATACATTTTTGGAACTCGGTAGCAAACACATAGCCTTTTTGGCACGTAGGGTGACCAGTTGGTACGATTGTGCGTTTCTGTCGTCTGGAAGGCGGTGTGGTGGTCGAGGCTCGAAATTCGTGATGAGAGTTTACTTCCAGGCGTTGCAAAAGCAATGTTCGTGTTGCCCCATGTACTTCCAAAAAGCACAAATGAAATGTCACAAGAATGACAAACACCTCAATATTAAATTGCATGTTGCGATACTAGTTTGAAACTGTTGAAACAACTGCTAATTTTTTTGCGACTTTACATAGTCGGGTCATTTTGTATTATGACCTAATAGCAGTCAGTACCTGTCTGGTACCTGTTCACGGACAGCACAGAAATGAGGAGCCACTAGCTGCAATAAATCGTGTTGCTCTTGCACCTTGACGAGCGTTTCATGCTTTGAACAAAAAGTTACTCTTGTGATGCTGAATACTTGTTCTACATGAGTTTTCAGCAATATGACAATTAACGATATTATAGAATCATTGAGAAGACAAAGGCAAGCAAGCATGCTCGTACGCAAATTAATCCATTATATATAGAACCGAAGAATTATAGTATCGGGCTGATATTATGCACACGCATACGCTCGTTCATTTGACCAGCAGCAAATCCGCAAAAGTAGTTACCTGTCAGGTACCTTTGTTGATAGGTTTGATTGCAAAGATAAAACTGTATGACGTACTTGTTTACTTTGAGACAGTTTCCTCAAGATTTGTTTTTGCTAAGGATTCAAAGAATAACTGGTTACATTGTCTATTGTCCCAAGTGCTAAGTTCTATGGATAGAACGTAGTCTAACGACAACTGCCTGGCTAGTGACATTGAATGAACTTCTTTGGCTGGCTCTGTTCTTACGTAGTAAATGGCCATAACAAGCTGGACTGCAGTAAATGACATTTACTTACGCATTTTAAAAAGTAATAATAAGAAATATACTTTTTTTAAACTAAAAAGTTTTTAGTAAAAACAAGAAAATCGATAATGCGCGCTATGTTAGCTGATACTTGTAAAACAAAAGGCTTTCAATACAAATCAGCGTAATACGTAGGCAATCAGTATCATACATAATATTATTGTCTTTCATCTTTGATTATCTGCAAACTTCCAGTCTGTTGTTCAAACACGAACAGGTTGTGCAGACAATAATTCAGTTTCTAGTTTCAAGACAAAGATCGTAGAACCCAGCAATTTTACTCGTGCATAATATTACAAAGATTCATTTATGTGTTTCGGTAGGTGCCAGAGACGGGATTTTAAGAACAAAAAGGCATAATACTAGTTTATACTAACTTGTTCCAAAATACACGCTGTCACTTGCTTACTCTTATTAATGAGATGTCTGTGATGCCAAATATGCCACCAGTACAAAAATTCTAACCATAATCCCACGTGTATCTGTAAATTACAGAAGCACGGCATATAAACGTAATATTATAATCAGCTTTGCTGGAGATAAAAGGTTAGCTCCCAAGATTCCCGAAAACAACTTGTCAAATTAATTGAGCCGGAGTTTCTTTATCAGAACACAAAAGCAAAACCGTTCGGAATCAAGCACAAACCCATCACATCTCAAGCTTTTCTCATTTCTTTAATGTATCGCAAAAAAACCTGATTTTACATTTTCACTCTTGTCTTTTAATACTCTTTGAATACCTCATAAATATTCATAAGGATTGGATGGTAACCACATAAAAAATGAAAGAATGTCGAAAATTCTTTGGAATTGCAGTTTAACTTTCGATTACGAGGAAAAGAAGTTTACTTACAGAGTCGAAGAGTCGCTAGCAATACAAAGATAGTCAGCAAACAAAAAATGCGTCTGCATGCTCATTTCTGGACCTGTTACTTTACTTCATTCGTTCATCCATAATATATAAAACAATATTATGCAAAAATTCTTAGTATCTTTTGCATTTTTAAGAAAATGGTTGTTGGTCAGCTCAATTTGTTACTTTTTTATGAGGCAATAATAATACTATAGTTGATAGTATATTATGATCATCATATATGATGTATGAAACTCACATTAATGCGTTTGCAATGATAAGCATCTAGACCGGTCGGTTACATCTTTAATTAAAAAGTGCTAAACTGTCTATTAAATTCGTATCAATGATGTATTTGCATCATCAGACCTTGCTCCAAGCAAGGACAAGTAAAAAGTAGTAGTTTGTTGTTCCACCTCCAATCTGCCGGACTTTTGTTTGCCTTCAAATAGATAATCGACCAGAAAACTATTAAATGACTTATTATGGAATGGTTAATCTAAACCTGGCGTCACGCTTCTGACACTTTTTAAATAAAAACTTAAAATATTGCTATTACAGAGGACGACCGACAAAGTTACTTCTTGGAGATATAACTCTTAGTAAAGCAACATCCAAAACAAGAGAGATAATTGGAGTCGCAAAAGTGATTGCACATCCACAGTATCAACCACCACAAACCTATCATGACATTGCGCTTATTAAGATGAGCAGAAAAGTTAACATTTCCAAGTCTATTAGACCGGCTTGCCTACCACAGGCAAAAGATGATCTTCTTAGAAAAATTGACTCTAAGAATTTTACCGCAGCAGGGTTTGGAATTACTGGAGCCGGAGGTTCGTGCCGAGACTATATGATCTATCAAATGTTCCAATGAATTTTATCATTCACAAATATTCCTGCTAAATTGTATGCTATTAGTCTAGATTGCGATCATTGATTCACTTTAAAAATCATTTTTAGAAACACAAAGCGACACGCTTCAAGTCGTAAACCTTCGTGGTTACAACTGGGAAGTGTGCAACAAGTATTATCGTGGCGTTCCTACTGCAGGCATCAAGTATTACTGTTTATTACTCTTATTGTAAACAAAAAGTAAATATATCCAGAGCGTTGTTATTTCAAGGTATTATTTCTCTTAACAGATTCCCAGATGGAATAACTCGCACGCAAATTTGTGCAGGCGATAATGATGGTCGTAATGATACTTGTCAGGTATCATCGTAATTAAAATGATGCACATCCAAAAACAACTATTCTACATACATTATGCATATTTATATACTTTATGATTAAATTAGGGGGACTCTGGTGGACCACTTCTGTTACCAAATGACCAGAAAAAATGCATTTTTTATGTCACTGGACTTACTAGTTTCGGACCGAGTCAGTGCGGACAGGGTTCACCTGGGATTTATACGAATGTGTTGTCATATTTAGATTGGATCGAAGATGTGGTTTGGGGGAACAAATACTAATTGATATCAAAACGAAATTCAGTTTTAATTATTATATATTTATTCTTGTCTAACGTAACAATACATAATGCAAAGTAAATTGTTCGTGTGTACCTATAATACGCTTTACTTCACATCTTTAAAATACTTGTATAAAGCAGTTCTAAAATGTATTTTACATAACTTTTCAACTTTCAATAATATTACGAATGTACCTGCTGAACTGCACTGACAGCATTAATAAAAACGAAAACAAAAAATTGAAATAAATCAAGCTTTAAACTTATTGCAAGTGCCAATGCGTTTTAAAATATGTAAAAGCTCTAAGGGGATTAAATGGTGCCAGGATGGATTTCGAGTCTGGAGATTTGTCTAAAAGTGGCGAGTGCACTTACATTACTTTATTCTTTCATTTTTGACTTGACTTGAAATAAAATACATATTCTCTTTGCAGGTCATACACTTTTCAATCCCTTTTATTTGCACTTTCATTTTATACTAGGGTAATGCAAAGAAATTTGAAATTATCTAGTTACCAGAAGATAAACCGATGCCCATTTCTTTTTAAAACTCTACCACAAAACCCTAATTATTTGAGAGGTCATGCCTTGGTCACATTCATTTGGTTCTCTTAAACCAACCCTTTCAGGTTTACATAAGGATTAAAACGCGACAATGTCGCCAAAAGTACGTTCAACTCCATGAAATTTCCTAATGAAACCGATACATTTAAACAGAATTTGTAAATGACACTAGAATGCCTAATTGACTACGACTTTCATTGTCAGTACTTTTGTAATTAGCTCTTGTTTTCGGTTTTCAGTTACACGAAAGTTTGCTCAGTCTCACTCTAGTTTCAGCTTTAGTGTGTTCACTAAAAGCACATTACAATAATATTTAAAATTCTGTAACTTTGAAGTTCAAACTTTGAACATTGAAGAATTATTGTGTTTATATATTATGGCACAACAACGAAATTCACTAATGCTAATAAAAACATTCTTGCTGCTATCATGGGCACTTACAAAGGTAACAACAGAATCGGAGACATTCCTGGAACATTATTGCACGACAGGGGGCATTGTGAACCTTCCTGGAATATGCACACCTACATTAGAATGTGCGTCTGCGTTATCAAACTTTCGAGCAGGCATTAACCCTTCAATATGTTACGTGCAGGTAAAATTACACTGCTAATGGTGCTAATAATTATAAACATTACTTTCTATTATTATGGTGGTTCTTTCAACTTTCAATGTTCTTGTTTAGGATGCGGAACCTTTGGTTTGCTGTCCTACCCAAAAGAGGATAAGTGAGATCAGTAGGTTTAAAATACATAGTTAAAATACATAATTAAAACTTCGGACCTCCGACTGAATTGATTTAATATGGCTAATCATATTAATTTTCCATAGAATGTGAGGAGTTTGTTAGCAAAATTAAAAGTGCCTTCTCAGTGGACAATTTGCCAATCACGAAAGGATGTTTTAGCAAACGACGCAATAAGGCAGGTACCCAGAAAGCAAGTTGTTTCATTTTTATGTAAGTATTCAAAACTTGTGCGATTAAATACAAGCGTTGATTATTGGGAGTTCACAATTTGCTTAGAGAGTAGGTATCTGGTGGAAGGGACGCAGAACCTGAAGAAATGTCATACATGGTTAGTTTTTGAACGATTATTATCTACTTACCTATATGATTTATAAAGCAACACAATTTAAAGCAGCATTAAAACATTTAATATTTAGGCAGCTCTTGGCTACTCCGATGAAAATGGTAACAACATTGAATGGAAATGTGGAGGGACTCTTATCAGCGAAAATTTTGTACTCAGTGCAGCGCACTGCCTTTCGGGAAGGTTCGAGTTTATCTTGATATTATTACTTACATCAAGCCATTTTCACAGCCATTAAACTTCTATCTTACTAACGCACTATACTTTTTTCTTATTTTTTTGCAGTAAATCCCCAACTCATGTGCTACTTGGGATAAAAAATCTTCGTGAAGAAGTCCCTAACAGAGTTCAGGCACTGATTGAGACAATTTATATTCATCCTGAATATAATCGCCCAACTAAATATCATGATTTGGGGTTAATTAAGTTGGATAGAGAACTAACAATTAGCCAGTACGTGTATCCTGCATGCCTGCCACAGCCCAGTAAACGTTTAGAGTTAATTAACGAAACCATTACGGCAGGTTGGGGACGCTTGGAATTTTTTGGTATGTAAAAGGTTTCATTGTCTCATGTTTCCCCAATGAATAGGGTAGTGAAACATTTCCAATTCGTATGTTAATTTACAAAACATAGGAAATCGTGCGGAAACATTACAAGTAACGACTTTGAAAAGATATAGCATGAAAGAATGTAATGCAATGTACACGGAAGGTTCGCCTGACCTAAGGTTGCCGCTACCGGAGGGTTTCATGAAGTCCCAGATTTGTGCTGGTGATAAAACGGGTAACAAAGATACGTGTGATGGAGACAGGTAAGGACAATGAAATACTAACAATAGCGACGGTGCAAGCCACTATTATGAATTTACACCACTAAGATTAATGAGTTGAGTATATTTGCAATTGATGAGCAAAAATGCTTTATGTTATAGCGGAGGTCCTTTAATTGTTCGGGAAAATATCACGGATTGCACCCAGTTTGTCGTTGGAATAACTTCATTCGGGGATCACTTTTGTGGCTCGGGCATTCCTGCTGTGTATACTAACGTTCAGTCTTACTTGGATTGGATTGAGGATATTGTTTGGGGAGCGTCTTTATAATTTTTATACTTTTTACTGTCAATACAATATTGTAAATATTGTCTGAGGTTATATATTTTGAAATTTTGTTAGTTTTCTATGAAGCAGTAATATGCAATACATTTTATATAGGGAGTATAGACATCCTCAACCTCAACAATGGTTCGTATATGTATGCACGAAATATACCTTTCACCGTTTATAAACTCTTAAAACTAGTATATATTTTTGAGTAGTATTTGCATTAAAACTTGGACTTTGTCTGGACGCATTAGTAGAGTGATACAATTTAACTTTTTTTAAATGAACACCTGCACCTCAACTATTAAAAAGTACATGAAGTGCGGAAAGGTTTTCCCCATTCATACCTTTTCATTGAAGGTTTTCATATAAAATCTAAATATATGCATGCATAGGTTTTACCACTTTAGTTTGGGTTTTTAGTAAAGTATCGGAACACTTTTGTTGTCTTAAAATACATGTAAATTCAACTAAGGAGAAGAGAGTTTTTGAGATTTGAGGTTACAACATTATCCCATTTATCATTTGAAATTAAATCATTTTTTGCAATCTTAAGTAAGCAACACGTTTTCCTGAAATTTAGCTTATTTTGCATAGATAAAAAATGTTCAAGCAGCACTCGGTTACTGTGAGAAGTTTCAGTCCAGATAAATGGATCAATTTGGTACTCCTACAGTTTATATTACATAATGTGCAATGTGCACAACAGTTATTCACGGGGCGTCCTTGTACAAGTGGAGGAGCCATCAGTGTTCCAGGAGAGTGTAAATTATTAACGGATTGTCATTCCGCATTATCAAATTTCCGTGCAGGCATAAGTCCTACCCTGTGCTATCAAGAGAACGAAGTTCCATTGGTATGTTGCCAAACAGAGAAAAGAATTAGTGCCAAAAGTATGTGAAATTGTGGTTTGCCATACGAATTTTCATAAAAATTCAATCATACACATTTTTACTCATTTGTTCGTTGTTATTCATGAACCGCAGAATGCGATGAATACTCAAAGCAGATCCTTGAAATACAGCAACAAAGTCCAGGCTTTGCACCGTTTTATGCTGGCAACTATGATGAATCTCCAAGATATGGAAATGGCGTACCTTCCGGAATTTGTAACTACACAAATGCTCAGGCATTTATCGTTGGCGGTAGACCGGCGGATCGGAACGAACTGTCATTCACTGTACGAATTTTACTAAAAAGCAATCTCAATAATCTACTTGCCGGTTTATGCTTGTTTGATTTAAAATTTCTTAATTAGGTGGCATTAGGATACGAGAATGCGGAGAATGGAATATCCTGGACGTGTGGCGGTACCCTAATATCTGAAGACTTTGTATTAACGGCAGCACATTGCGCTGATGGAAAAGCGAGGTATGAAAACTGAGAAAGAAGTCATTTTCAGTACACATTTTTATTTCTTATCGAAGTGTATTTGAAACAACATGAAGTGACATACGGCATAATCTGTATTTCACGTAGTAAGCCACCCACTAGGATACTTCTTGGGGATAAGCACCTCCATAAGTTGGATACCTTTTCCAGTAGCAATAGGATAGAGGCAGGAGTTGCAAAGATTATTGTTCATCCCGAGTACAAAAGACCCATTAAATATCACGACATTGCATTAATTAAGCTTGATCGGAAAGTAAAATTTAGCCGAATGGTGATTCCAGCCTGTCTTCCGCAACCTGAACAACGACCAGAAACATTCACTGAACTACTCATAGCCGGTTGGGGTCGCTTGGAATACTTCGGTATATGACCTAATTATAAACTTAATTATTGGACATGGCCATTAAAGATGTATATTTTATAGACTTTTATAGAAATGTGCTCTGTGTTTGCGTTTTTTAGGGAAACGGGGAGACGTGCTTCAAGTTGTAAATATTACCCGGTACAATATAAAGGAATGCAATGATATTTACAAAAGGCCCGAGTTACCCGATGGTATTATAAAATCTCAAATTTGTGCTGGGGATATAGATGGAGATAAAGATACTTGTGATGGCGACAGGTAACAAATAGAGCTATTATTTGGAAATAATATGTGACAGCATATTGTCCCTGCATATTATTCCAAAGCTTTTATTGTGATATTGTTCATTTCATCTTTTGCTTTAGCGGTGGACCATTGGTATCTAAACATGACAAAACAACATGCATGCAGTCCATTATTGGAGTTACCTCACTAGGGGATCAATTTTGTGGTTCAGGAATTCCGGCAGTCTACACTAATGTACAATCATACACAGATTGGATAGAAAGTGAAGTGTGGGAGAATAATACATGATAGATTTTTGTCGAAGACGCCGTATTTTATTTTGACTCATTATTCTTTCTGGTGTGCAAGTAACTTTTAACGAATATAACAGTAATAATAATAAAACTTTAGCTTTTACAAGGCATATTTCTCATAAAACTTGTCTGAAAACTGCATTGAGCCGAAAATAAGGCACTTTTAAATGGCATAACGTTGCAATAAGTGTAAATCTAATTCTTGTAACAAACTTAGTGTACACACCGCCGCTATCATTATTTATCATCACGGTTGCTAATTTGTCCTGAATAAATACAGAATGGATATAAACATGCTTAAACTTACAAACATTCGATTCATTTACAACATAAATAGGAAGTCTAAAAACGTTCTAACCTAACTTCTAAGCTTCAAGGCTGACAGTTGAAGGTTCTTGCCATTTATGCATATATTATTTATAAGCTACATTAAAATGCAAAATTTTGTACAACTGTTCAATAAATATCTTGAGAGACGAGGTATACATGTTTGTCTTTGTCCTTTTGTCATAATACATATTGTTAAAATTGTTCGAGTAAACAAATACACTTAAAAATAGCAGAAGATAATTAATAAGTTATATAACATGCGAAGGAGATAATTTTACAAATGATCTTTGTGTCTACAGTAGTGTTTTACTAAAATATTTCAAATGCGCTTTATTAAAATCAAGATGAATAGGCTTGTTTACTTTGGCCTATTTGGACGGACGTTTCTGGATAAACTACTGGATATTTCATTTTCGAGAGTGGCGAATCTACTTAAATACTCTGAAATGTCTCCCAAATTTCCACGCCTTGCTTCTTGCGTGTTGACATTATTATCTATAGGAGATGGTGTATGAGCTGAGTTTACTCTACTACTGTGCATCAGCGTTGTTCTTCTTGGACGGATAATATTCGTATCAACTCTTGTCGAATGCCTACTCATTTTATATTCGCTATCTGGTGACGTTTCTCCAGGACGTTTCTTGTTCCATCTACTTACCATATATTTCATTCGTAATGTTGCTATCACTGAGAGTACACCAATCCTATGATAATCATAATAATTTCAATGAAATTATTAATTTCCGAGAGGGTAAATTGAACCATTTGAAACTTTTACACTGTATCAAAATTTACCGAAATCGTGTCCGCGGGCTTTGCGTATCCAAATATCCAACGGCACCCGGAGCAATTGGTATTTGCGTCTGCAGTAAATCTGGATGCTCACTCCCGTGTCCATTCTGACGAAGTATACTTTTGTATCCTAATATTACAGAAGATAAATACTTTTTCTGCCATGCTAATGCTTTCCTGTGACTCTTTGCTCTCATGTAGTTTTCAAAATATTCGCTCCCACTTCCCTGTAAACAAAACATGATTATAAACGATTAGGTTAGGAAAATAACCGAATTTTTAAATCTTGAAATGTCATAAAGAATACGTACCGTCGGGGGACAATTTTCACTATTGCGATTAACCTGGAAAAGAAATTTCAAAAGTTCTTATTAGAAATGGATATTTTATATTAATCTTGTTAAACTACTATACTATCATCGTCACTTACATTTGCTCTATCCAGTTGTGTTCGCAGACGTCGAATTTCATGAACTTGCTCTTTATTACTGGCTGTGAGCTCCCTTCCGTGTTCTTCGCACCGTTTCAACATTGCTATTGTATTATTGAGACGAATCGCCAGTTCCTGTTCATGATTATCTTTATCACTTAATTTTGCTTCATAATCTGTAATTTTATTCTTTAGACTCCTAATTTCTTTCTCCTTTTCTTTCAGCATTTTCCTTCCATCCTCGACCTGCCGAGCAAGTTCTCTTTGTTGCATTTGATGAACTGAAACTGAGCTGACAATATTTTGTACTGGAGCTCTAGACATTGGACTACGCGCTCTTAATGCTGCTTTATCTTCTTCACAAACTTTTAATCTTTTAAGCAAGTCCTCTGACTTTTTCTTCTCATCGTCCAAAGCTCGTTTCAGCTGCAGAATATGAGTATTTAAAGTAGCTATTTCGATTTGCCGGTCCGTTTCAAGAACGCGTCTTTCACCCTGGTCTCCTATGTTTTCTAGAAACACGGAACACGGTTTTCTTCAGTTTTTTGATTTATTTAAAAATTAATATAGCAATTTTAAGAAGTTTTCACTTGATACCATTTTTAGGGCCTTGATAAAGAAGCTTAGTTCCAAGGTACTTTAAAAGGTCACCGTCCACTTCATAATCATGAGAATAACTAATTTCATACATTGAACTGTCACCACTCGAGCCTGGACCACGTCCCTGTTTATTCCAAAATTCAAAATTTTACACATGCATAGCATAAGAAATATCTTAACTGTGCTAAGCGTGCTTTGTTCAACAAACTTTTAAATCTTTTATGCCTTACTTGCAAAACTCCTCTTTGGGTGGTACCCTGCTGACCAGGGTTCAGATCCGTTTCTATTAAAATTTCAATGAATTATATAACAAACGTTTTATAATGGGCAATTTTTAAAACTATATGTATTGTGAAAGAAAGCAAAACCACTTACCTAACACAATAGACTCTTGCTCACACTTGTTACTTGTTTTTGAGTTATCAACGCGATTTTCAAAACAATCTCTTCGTTGTTCTGCTTCGCTTAACCTCTTGTGAAGGTTTTGTATTTCTTTATCTTTCTCATTAAGAAGATGTTGCAATTGTAGGAGGCTATCGTCCATTTCTTTGATCGTCACCTCTCCTGTTGAGGATTCACTGAAAACATAAAAAATCACGCAAAATTATTAAGCTTGAAGAGATAAACATATAACGTGCATAAAAATTATAACAAAAACTTACTTTGCAGCACAGGAATCTCCTCCACCAAATGCTACCCCCTTGCCAGATCGACCCTGCATGACAGAACAGATTAGAACAATAAGTTTACTGCCATAACCTGTCCCATTGCACCTTAATTAGGTTAAAGTACCCCTTTCTGTTAAATGCTAACCAACAATTCTTCCATGTAATATTGTCGACGTTCAATTTCACATGAACACCAGGACCGAAGATCTACCAAAGATTCAATACTGTGAAGAGTATTGGTTGAAAGCTTCTTCTTGAGAGGAGCATGTCGGGTTTTCTCCATGCAAAAATTTTGCTTGATACAGACAGCATTAAGCGAATGGAGTAAGGCCGATGCTTTGTTCGGACTTTGACTGACCTTTCCAAGCCATCCACGGATATTAGTTGAGGGAACCCAACTACTACTATCTTTCCAAACATCGTTTTTTTGGCTTTTACCTTCTGTTTCGTACAAACGCGATTTTTTACTGTTGCATACTTGATTGATGTATTCTTCCGTAGTGGTAGTACATTTTATCTTGCTACTCTGTTCCATATTGTTGTTTATGTATTGCAATTTTGAACTCGAAAAAAGGCTATCTGGTCAGTCATTGGATTTATAATGTCACTTTGGAATTACAAGGATGGGAAGTCGCGTTGATTTTTTAAAAATTCCATTAGTCGTGAATGGAAAGAAAAAGCTATTTTTATCGTTTCAACCGTTTTAAAGATTTTTTTTTTCATTTTAGTAGTATTTTTTATAATGAACCTGAACCTAGTAAAGTTTTGTTTTATAATAATTTTGCGAATAAACCTACTAATCCTAATAACCATATTAAAGTTGTTGGAGCAACATAAACGTTAAGAACTGTTCGCTTGGCTTACCGGTTCGTGAAAACTTTCCAAAATCGATATCTCTGGTTCAAAACTGATGCCTTGAGAATCCTTGCCCAAGGTTCTTGAAAGTGATATTACAGATGCATTCAATTGATTAACAGTATCCATTCTTCGTATCTTTTCTGGACTAACGCCTAAAATTTAAAAAGAAATCAAAAGATGAAAATTTTTCAGAGGTTTATTTAGCTACTCCACAACTTGAATGTCTCTCATACCTTCATATGTCAAATTATTGTAACTAATTGTGTCTTCAAAAACTGGACATGTTTGCACAGAAGCTTCCTTTTTCTCAGTTTCTCGTTCCAACTGTTTTGTCCTGAGCATATTAAACTCGGCTCTTACCTAAAGAAAAATTAAAAACAAACAAACATAAATATTAAGGTAAAACCTTCAACCTTATGTACCTACATAGAAAAGCTTGGTTTAATTGTGCATACCTGAGTTAATTCCTTATCTTTGCTGGCTAATAAAATCCTCAGCTCGTCCAACTGCTTTGAAGCGGTTGCTAGACGTGCCTGCAGAGAAGATATTAAGCCTTGATTTGAAGACTCAAAACGAAGAGCGTCAATTTTGCCCTCTAAGTCGGCAATGGTTAGCATCTGTTTCGAGCATTTTTCTTGGTAAATACCAATTTGATTCTCCAACTCCTGTAACATTAATACATGAGATGAAGTATGGCTGAAAACTGAAAAGATGCTTGGAATTTCAAGCAAAATATTAAGCATCAGTACCTCTATTTTATTCTTTTGGCCTGCAGTTTGGAGCTCAGCATCTTTTAGCTTCTTAATAAAAATATCGTCATATCGTATCAAATTTTCCACATGTGACTCCAATCGATGAATTTCATTAAATATAGCCGATCCCATGTGCTCGTACGAACAACTTTCTAAATTACGAGAAGTTCTTCCGGCAACCTCGCTATAAAACAAGAGATATTCAATATTATTTTCTTGTTAATGATATTCATTTAAAAGGGAATCAAGCTTGGTTGATTAAATTATACCGGCAAGAAATGTCCTCCGTTGAGACTGCTGAAGTTACTCCTGAACATGAGCTGCCCGGTCTCACTTGCACACTGTCCATTTCCGTCACCTTGTACTCAATACGCCTAGCTAGTTCTTGAAGCTAAAAAACAATTCATTTTGAATGCTATACATTTTATATTCAAAATCGCTTATAGGCACTCGAGTAATTATTTACCTGTTGATGAATCTCATCAGTTACATCCAATGGAAGTGTGCCGTACGCATCCTGTTCCTTATAAATTGGTTGCTCTTTTTTGCTCAACAACTCTTGCTTTTCCAACTCGTCCCGTAGAATTTGCTTTTGTTCTTCAAGCTGAGCCACGTTTTGAGTCATTTCATCCATCCGAGCTTCTTGATCTCGAACAATTTCTCGCAGCTCGAATACCTGGTAAATTTTATTGAATTCATTTGCCATTGAGAATAGCTACTCGATACGAATGAAATCATTTTGAGCTTGCATCTTTTTTATACCTTCTCAACAGCAGATTTAAGTTCCCCGTCCGATTTTTCCCATTTCTGGGCAATTTCCATTTCGTTCTCTTCTGCATTTTGAAGGCGTGTTGTCAACTCTTCAATTTGATACACGAGTTGTTTCTTTTCTTCCGTATATTTTCCATTTTCCTTTTTTAGTTCCTCAATCTGAATTAGGTGTTCCTCGGATTGTTGTTGAAACTCCTCCCTTTCAATTTCACGTTCATGAGTCATGTCTTCCAAATATCGCTTGTTGGCTTCAAATTTCTTCTCCAAATCCTTAAACTAAATTATAATACAATTGTTATAAAATGCAACTGTGCAAAGTATATTTTTGAATGTTAAACACAAACCTTTAAGTCCTTGTCATCGAGCAAGTGACGAATTCCATCCGGTATAAGGAAAGTATCGATAACTTCGTCATCCACGTACTCGGAAGGTGTTAATTTTAGATACTCGGGATTTGTTCTCGTCAAATTTGTGAACGTTTCTTCTATATTTGAGTTACAGGAACTGAAGGAGTCATCAAATACGGCGTGGTTTTCTGGTGTATTTGCAACCAAGTTTAGATTACCTTCAGCCACGTTTTCATTGTTGTCGTTCGTCTAAACATGAGCACATTTTCATTATTTGCAATTTGAAACAGCAATCAACCTTTGCTATAATACAAACTGGAATTCGCTAAATTATCATACCTCTGGTAAACGGGATTTTAATTCTCGAATTTCCTGTTCTTTGTGTTTCTTCAATTCCTGGCTGCGCATTTTCATAGTTTTAATTTCATCTTTTAAATTATTTATTACCTCCTGGTAATGTTTTTGATCTTCTAGCTGTTTTTGCTTGGAAGTGGATAATTCATTTTTGTAACAACCAATCATTTGCTGAACAACTATGAAAATAATGAAAAAAACATGTTAGCTAGCGTGCTTTAAATATGTCTTAAATGAGAAATTAATTATATTCCCATTCACTTACTAATCGTAAAGTTTTTCAGTTCTTTGCTTGCACCAGACAGCTCTTGTTGAGTCGTTTGCTTGAGACTGAACCATTCCCGTTTATATGCGTCAATGTATTCAAATATAGAATTAAACTTGCTATCATGGACGTCTTCGTCGGAGTCAGGGGGTACACGGGATGGAGTTGTTTGCGATGATCTGTTTTCTTGAAGAATTTCTGACGTATCAATATTTCTGTCAAGCTGTTTTACATAGGAACTAAGGTGAAAACCATCGGCGGTGGTATTTGGACTAAAGTCATGCTCCAGGCTACATACAGATATTTCGATGTTTTCTCTTGCCGAGCGAATCTATAAAAGAAAAACAATATGTAATCAAAATGCAAATCTCAAGTACGCAAATAAAGCAGCGCTTACTTGTAAAGTAATTCTTACCTTGGGAATGCATTTCGATGTAATTCCGGAAGCCTGTTTAATAAACTCTTCTTGCTTTTCCTTTATTTCCGATAGACTTTCATTTCTAATTTTCAACGTTTTGTTTTCTTGGTACGCTTTTATTAGTTCGTTGTGTAATATTTTAACTAGTTCATTAGGATCTGTGGCAGTGTCGTATTCAGGTAGAGATGTTGTACCAAGCTGATATGCCTGCAACAAAAAATACAAATGTTTACTAGCCCACAACGATGCTAACTGCATACAAGTTACAGATTGCTTTATGTAGTACTCACGATTTCATTGGATTTCTGTTTCCAGCACTGTAAGCTTTTCTCCGCATCTACCAGCAGGGAACAAGATAGATGAGACAAATTTGGGTTTGTCATTGAGCCCTCATTAAGCGTATGATGGTAACTGTGACTTAGAGACTTGTCCATATCTGTTGACAAAGAGCAAATGGAATGGCGCATATCTAAAGAATCAAGCAGAACTATCATTCATTACATCTAAAAAGATTCCCAAGCAAAAGAGTCTCATGCCAGAATAGAATCAATGTCAAAACACCCTGTGTAAATACCTCCAAAGGTCTGATCACTCAGACCCTCCGCATTCTTGAAAAACTCGTCCAGATCATCCTCCGTGTGCTCCTCTTCCTCCTCCTCGTCCCTAACACTTTCCTCTGATCCACTTCCACCATCACTGCAACCCTTTCGCGCAGGTGTGCTCGTGTTCTGCGGAGGGGATTCAAAGTGGGGTTCGGGACTACTACAGTGTCCATCCATCTTGTTTCACTCAATTTTCTCTTAAAAACTCCGCTGCGCCACTATATTACATTGTTGCACTTTACGCAGCTGAATTTCTCACCAGTTCCAAATGTTCATACAAACACAAATACTTTGATTCTGCATCACACTGACAAGAAAAACAGACTGGCAAACTTATTTCCAAATCGAAAGCTCAGCAAATTTCAACACTCAATGTCACCCCAACAAGCTAAAAATAATACGCTTTCCTTCCACACACACAACAAGGCACACAGGAAGTAGCAGAAAGGGATCATAAAACGCTTAACACGCTTTTGTGGAAACAGCGAAAAAAACTGTACGCCAAGAGCATGTAAATGCAGCAGCACAGCGTACTTTTCTTCAGAGCTGGTTTCCTCCGAGTGTGTAAACATTAGCGATTGTGCAATAACAGAGGAAAACAGCAGCAGAGAGCACAAGGAAGGAGTTGAATATTATGGAAACGTGAGAAGCTCCATAAATATTTATGTCTCGGGTGCACTATACAAGTAAGTGGTGGTGATATATGGAGCACTTAAAGGAGCAACCTAATACCGCACATGATAAGTATTTTGGTTGAAAACCACTGCTGCTGCAGTGCAAAGGAATGCAGATGCAAACCCCGAAAAGGCAAACATGAGCAGAGCAATAACAAAAACAACAACGGATGAGCTGTGCGTGTTCGCGCGAACCTGTTTTCTGCAGCACTAACCCTTTCCGAAGCCAGTCCGGAAATGCCCCATCCCCTTACTCTTGCACGAAATATCGACTAAACTCTCGGCTTGCAACAATTTTGTTGGCTTTTTTATGAAGATAGTAATATGTAATAGTGGTTGAGACTTGGCATGCGATTTCTTATTCTTGGCCTATGCTCCACCAAAGCCATTAATTTGTAAGGAGTATTATTATAATGCTAAGCATGAATATTCAATGGTGTGATGTACAGAAATACTCTGCTTAGCATACAGCGTTGCAAATGTGCTATGTCAAGTCTGTCTTTTTGGCTGAAACTTTTGGAGAATGGATTGAAAGGAAACTATCAAGCCAACAATCTTTCTAGATAATGAGTAAAGCAAACTTTTTTTGCCAACAGGAACTGAATTTTCATTCCATGTGTGCATATTTTTCCTATGAAAATTATTGAAACATTCTTGCAAACTTCATTGCAGAATTGGTTTCTCAGTTATTTTTGGAATGAAGCTGAATAACTGATACTGATGAGCAAGGGTGAAGGAATTAGGATTTTCATGCAATCCGGAATTCCAGGCTCAAAGTCGGGAAAATGAAATTCTCGCTTTGCCCCAAACAATTTGTTGCTACATTTTCCTTTGGTATTTCAAGAAATCATGCTAAAAAGAGCCGATAATTAGCAATAATATGCCAAAATATTCAAAAACACATGCCCCAACAACAACCGACGAAATTCAATTTTCATAAGGAAAAATCAGTAAAGATACGTTTGGGTAAGAGGATTTTGGGATACGGGTTCAGAGTTCAGAACAAACTAGACAATTTGTCATTCGACGCTTGAAAATGAAACAAAGCCATCACTTTACTTCTTCTGACCATGGCATCATCTTCTTTCATGCATTTCTTCATGACTTCATGACACATTGACGCTGCTGAAGAAACGCTGCGTTTGTGTTGCATGTGATCTGAGAAAGTGATCTGCTGATCTTTCAGCTTCCCATATCATTTCACCTGCCAGCTCAGCTGTAGTAGTGTGAAAATCATGTACCTACACAATGGATTCTCTTCTAGCAGTAGAGTTGTAGACCTGTTTGCGTTAGCTACACTGTGTCGAGTCCACACGTTGGACAATGGATGAGTACAAGATAAGGTGACTCTGACTCATACTATTACTTTGCGTGTTAAATTGTCAAAACGTACAAAAGCATCAAAAGTGTCAGCAGAGCCTTGTCAATAAACTAGACAATCAATAAAATTATAATGTAAAAATTTACGTTATTGTCAACATCATTATATAGGGTAACGACAAGAGACTTTTTGCCTACAATTTTTCATAATGTCTAGTACATACACATAAAACTTAATATTAATCCAATTGTCAACTGTCAAGCTCATCTACCAATTGCTCACGTCTTTTGTTCGCAGAGAAATTCGTCAGGGTAAACTATGGGCGTCGATATGCAAATGAGGGAGCTATTGGTATTGGCCTACGAGCAAATTCATATCATTTTGTGTCGTTGAATGAATCCTCAGTGGGATTCCAGGAATTACCCGGAAACCTTGAAAAGTCTATTGATTAGTAGGGCGTTTAAGGAAAGATGTGGCAACACGTTGTCAGCATTCTTGGTGTTGTTTCCGGCTTATTTTTTCTAAATGTAACGAGTGCCAATGACACTTCGGGGTTCATGTCAGCATTTGCCCCGATTAACACAACATCAGAAAGCCCTCACTTAACACCCACAGTTATCAATGGAAAGGATGGCGAGATTTATTCTGAGGAGATTGATGATACAATGGCGTTCATTTATGTATATACTTTCAAGGAATATCGCAGGGTTGGCGACATGAAGGTAACTTTTGACATGACATGTGTAGTAGTATTGAGTATGTTGAAGAGTAGTGACGCTTGCTTGTACAATGATTTTAGAATGAAGACATCAGAGTCCATGTTGAAGTGGATGAAGGTTCTATCGACTATCCCATCACATTTGTAGTGAAGCAGCAGAAAACATCGTTATCGTGGCAGTTACCTGTGCTGTCAAAGATCGATAGGTTTGCCTTTTTGTAACAGTTTTATAATTCATCTTGAACCTTTTGGAAATTGTCTCGTATAACATTTTTCTTTTCTTTTATGAAAACAGCAAGATATACAATACGGCTAGCAGAACGCTGTGCACCGAAAATGATTTTGCTGTTTTCCGAGGAAATAACAAGTCATCCCTGCTAAAAAGTTCCGGTCAGGAGAAGACAATCGTCATCAGTGTTTATACATCTAGTCTGGAGAAAGTCCGATTTTTCTTAAATGTCAGTCGGGAAAACAATTTTATAATGAGGTTTGTTAATGATAATGTAATACTGTAATGTTTATATCTGAGAAATTTGTAAAGTATCTGCACAAATTTTTTTCTGAACTTTAGTTTGGATCGGCCGGAGATAGTAGATGTTTCCCCGTTATCTCCCAGATTCTTTGAATTTGTATTTCCACATTCCAATTCTCGATTTGTCTTACTCGAAGTAAACTCTAATGACACCAGTTGTATGACGGTTTCGGTGCAAAATGCATCAGTAAGATCAATTTAAAATAGCTTTCCTCAACCTTTAAAAATACAACCTCTTAATATGTTAATGCACACTTTTTGTTGTAGTGTCCCATTTTAGACCAGGAAAATAATGTTCAGTTTGAAGGATATTGGCAAACCATGTCAAAGAAAGCAGGAATGACTCTAAGGGTTAGTGACCATTCATATAAATATCGATTTTCCGTTTCTTGTGAAAACGTGTTTAATTTTGGAAGTAATAATTATTGAATCACTGTGATTGCTCATTATGTTGTAGAAAGAAGATTTTCCAAATGGCTTCTATGTAGTATTCGTAATGCATGGGGACGATTCTCGTTGTAAGCGATCCGATGACTCTGGAGCAATCGCACCCCTTTTATATGAATCTTCAAACAATATCTACAATGATAGAACCAAACTTGTTGAAGTTGTTATTCATGAAAAGATAACTGATATTGAGTACCTCTCAGCAATATTCGGAACAAGTGGAGTCTTTGCTCTAGTCTATGTTTTCGTACTCATTATTTCTTGCACTTATGGTTGCAGGTATATTTGTATAGCACATTAACTGAAAAATGATGTGATGAAGTTCATTAACTTTTTTCCTTTCATAAAAAGATCGGGACCACCTTCACCGTTAGTGTTTGCCGTAAACGACAATAACAGTGAAGCTGGTGGTTCGTCAGCTCATCCGGGGGACCATGAGCCTATATCTGATACATCCCCAATCATTACTCAACCGACTCGACTACCTCATACATCAGCACAACCACCACCTACGGATGACGTGGATGGAGATGGAAGTCAGCATTGGTTGGCAGATTCCGATTCTTCGCTTGATGAAACAGATATTGACTTTATGGATGACGCAAACAGAGAGAAAGATGTTTATAGGTACGTAGTATGAAAAGTTATGAATCAACCTAAAAGGTCTTGACAAAACGAATTAACCTCTAGTTATGTGCTTAAAAAAGGACATCCCGGAGGCTTTGCGTTGCTGCTCTGGCACGAAAGAATCCAAGGATTCTAGCCAAAAAATCTCAACTCTACTTATACACTTTACTTACCGTTGCAGTCTTTTATGGGTTACCCGTGGTCCAATTAGTAAGCACAACATTTTTTCAATTTTGAAATACAGTTTTTGCTGTGCTTCTTGTGATGAACTTGTGGTGCAAAGTATCCACATTCTTCATGGCTTTCACCTGTATATTGTATATTATGCGCCATTGTTTTCCCGTAGGTTTTTACATACCAAAAGGTACTCCATACAACCGGAAACCAGGATCTGTGTTATTATAACTACTTATGTTCTCACCCATTGTGGCTACTGAGCGATTTCAACCATGTTTATTCTAACATTGGGTACATCATGCTGGGTTTGCTGTTTCTAATTTTGGTTCTAAGAAAAGAGCGAATTCATGAAAGACTTGTTCTCCAGGACATTCAGATTGAATTGGTAACTTGATTTACAATTCCAATTCAAAATCAAAGAAGGCATGGGTTGAATTTTGCTAACAACTTTCACTCTTTATGTAGAAATATGGAATTCCACGGCATTTCGGGTTGTTTTATGCTATGGGGTTTGCATTAATTATGGAGGGTGTTCTTAGTGCCTGCTATCACGTTTGTCCAAACCACCAATGTTTCCAGTTCGGTAATTGCTCGTTAATGATTCCATAATTTTAATAATACTTCAATTTTCTGACCTGAAATAATACAAAAATAAAATCATTTACCTTTGAATACTAATTGCAGATACTTGCTTTATGTACGTTAATGCAATATTGTGCATGCTGAAAATTTATCAGACAAGGCATCCAGATATAAATGCCAGCGCGTAAGACAAGATATCTTATTTGAAAAATTTGTTTTTTAAAAAATATTTAAGTATAACATTTCATGTATTATGCTGTAGATACATGGCTTTCACAAGTTTAGCCTTTGTCGTCTTGTTGGGAGTCGTCGGTGTTATGGCTGGAAATTTGTATTTCTGGATTACTTTCACCATTTTCCATGTTCTCTTTTGCATGTTTATGACAGTACAGATTTACTATTTGGGAAGATGGAAATTAGGTAATTATGTTTTTTTTTACAAAGTGGGCTAGAAAGTCGTATATTGTGATCTTCTTGATCTTGAACATAACCAAATGCTATAATTTCCAGACTGTGGTGTTTTCAAGAGAGTTTACCAGACTTGGAAAAATGACTGTATAGCAAGTCCATTGCAATGTTTGAGACCGCTTTACCTGGATCGAATGGTACTACTAACGATTGCTAACATTAGTAATTGGACAATCGCTGGTTACGGAATGTGGATGATGCCCAAGGATTTTGCATCTCATTTACTTCTCATTTTCATGTCCAACTTGTTCCTATATTCAAACTTTTACATCATTATGAAGGTGCTTTGATAATGAATTTTCAGTGTAATAATACTGTCATTACAGCATTGAAACGTAAGTATTTTTAATTGTTTGCATTTTCACATTTTTAGATGACTCATAGGGAAAAAATCTTATGCCAGCCTGCCATATATATACTTCTCTCCATTGCCTTTTGGGGACTTAGTCTTTATGTATTCATCCACCGGTCAACATCTTGGCAGTTGTCGCCTGCGGAGTCACGGACGTATAACCGAGAGTGTATGCTACTTCGATTCTATGATACGCACGATATCTGGCATTTCCTGTCAGCATTCAGTATGTTCTTTTCATTTATGGTAAGCACCACGCAGCCATTTGTCAATAATACAAGAGAAATTGAATGAACTTTTTATGCCCAAATCAAAACTTAACCCTTTTTGTTTCCAGATACTACTAACGCTCGATGATGATTTAATCCTCGTTCCACGCACGAGCATTGCTGTTTTCTAATATATTTCACTTTTTTAAATATAATACATTGTTGAGGCTGTGAGTATTTTGTTAATTAAGTCCTTTAAAGTATATATTCCTTAATCGCTTTTCTGTGCGCGCAAATGATCAATGACAATGTGATAGCCACTTTCACTGGAATAAAGTATATTAATGTTACTCTCCTTTGTTCCTCATACATTTTGCATTTGTGTACTTTTTTATTTTATTACACACAATATGCATTTTTCGTTTTCAAAATTTCATATCCAATTGTTAACTTTATTTGTATCTCAAATAATGTTGAATGTAATGACATGAAAATAAATTGACTAATGGTGCTCTACATCAAAATGGGATAAGTTACTGCATGCAGCCAGCACTTTCTCCACCGACGCAGGAGAGTCCATTCGAAATGTGGATCCCCATCCAAGTTGCTTCCGGAATTGTCTTACAGCATCCTTTATGGCAAAGTAGACGGAGTTTGCAAGTAAAAGTGGCGGTTCCCCCACAGTCTATTTGTGTACATAAAAAAGTTAATAAAAGATATTATCCGTTGCAACAATGATCATACATTAAGAAGACAACAAACTTTAGAAGAGTAAATGGCTTTAGCGTTTCCAGACGAGGGCAAGAACGACACATTAAATTCCAGTGGAATATCCAAAGCCGTTGGAATCTTGTATGTCAATGGCCCAGTGGTTAGAAGATGTCCTTGCTTATCAGTGATTAGTTCTTCCAATGTGAACAATCCCACGCCTTGCATAAATGCGCCCTCAATTTGGCCAATATCAATTGCAGGATTCAGGCTTTGCCCCACATCCATAACGATGTCTGTGCGTAGAATCTATCAGAAGAATGTTGTTTATCAAGTTCAGCGTTCAGAAAAACATGAAAACTACCAATGACGCTAACCTGGTATTCTCCAGTTAAGCAGTCCACTTCTACTTCACTGCAAGCAGCCCCACTAACAAAGTAATTGAAAACATCTCCTTGCTTGGTTTCATTGTTCCAGTTGACGTCAGGAACTCTGTTTCAGAAGAGTATAGCTTTGATTAACTTTGTGCAAGTTTATAACGTGTTTGTTTTGCCCTAATTAACTTCTTTTGAGTAATGAATGACAACGTAGACTCCATATTTTCTTATACTTACTAATGACGCGTACTATGTACGCCATACGCACCTGTAAAATCCATTTGCAGATAAGCTAACGCGATCAGCATAAGCCCGAGCAACTATTTCTTCCCACGATCCGCGTGGCATTGACTTACGATACGGCTCTAGTCTGACGGAAAGTTGTTGACAAGCATCCTCAAATTATTCACAAAAAATTGTTGTAATGTAAACAGGAAAATCCATTTTGTACATATGCAAAAAATTATGAACAAAGTACCAGAATAGCCATGCCGTTTAAGTCAGAGCTTAGACTTGCAGACGTTGGTGTGGTGTTGGGTATCTTGTCTGTTGAAGTGTGATCGATTCGGATTTTTGAAGCTGGAACATTTAATTCTCTAGTGGCAATCTATATCGTAGAGGGGTAAGTTGACACGCATGAAAATGATGTCACGACAGGACATTAGCAAACTGACTTTCATGAGATCAGTACTAAACAAACCTGAATCATTTTTACATGTATGCCTTGTCCTAATTCAACTCCACCATGGTTGAGTAAAATGGAGCCATCCTTATATATTTGAACTAATGCCCCAGCTTGTGCAAATGCCAAATGAGTATAACCAACTCCAAAGTGACAGGGTGTTATGTAAATGCCACGTTTTCTATAAAGCTGCGTGCTACGGAAGAAAAGAAAGTCAAACCACACGAAAAGGTTTTTACCTTCCAAGATAATTCAGTCAGCTCATTAAGACGAGTACCTGTTGAAAAACTCTGCACAACGTTTCCTATCGAAATATTGAGATATTTCCAGGCATTCTTCCCAGCACCGTTCTAGGGTGCAGTTTTCAAGGTGTTGTCCATATGGGGTCACATCTCCCTCTTGGTACATATTTATTTGACGTATCTAACAGAAATATTATGATATGTCAGTACTACAGCTAACTAGTAACATAAGTAGTTTATACTTCCGTTTTCTGTTACTTTCATAGAATGATTCTTACTTCGGCAGGTTCTTTTCCTAGATGCGCAGCAATCCTATCCAAAATGTTTTCAATAAAGTAAGCACCTTGTGTCGTCCCCGGACCACGAAACGTGGTATTCGACGGTCGGTTTGTTCGACAGAGTTTTCCTTCAATTTCCAGATTTGGTATGTTATACGCATTGTCAATGTTGATAACAGCTCGTTCAATTGCCTGCATCAATGTAAAACAAAGGATTGAGCAAGCTCACAACATTATATAATTAATTTCTTACAGATGGTTTATGAAAGAAAGAATAAGATGTATTTACAACAAATGAAGCGTCTAGTGAGTGACCAGCATTAGCGTAAATGTACATTTTCACAGCAAGTAATTGTCCAGCCGATGTAAAGCCAATCTGATAGTTGGCAGCGTAAGGTTCTCTCTTACCACTGATAATCATATCAGTTTTTCGACTCAGAACACATCTTGCTGGCCTACCAAATCTATATAATATGCAAAGTCAAGATAAAGATTGAATCAAATATGAGGACTTGAGGACATGAAGCACGAATTGTTATTCATTAACGAACTATTATATTATATTATGTACTTTTTTGCTGCAATAGCTGCTGGAAGTGCAACCAAAAGAGATCGCGTGTCCTTACCCCCGAAACCACCTCCAACTCTTTTCACTGTTACAGTAACCTGATTTGCCAGCAATCCTAAAGCGTTTGCAACTATGAGCTATATTTTTAATCAGAATTAAAACTATCAAATATTATTGTCCACTTAAATATTAAAAGGTATGTATTAATGTATGTTTCATTTGACTTTTAACAAATGGTTATATTAGTATTGGATTAAATTGGATTTTCGTGGTCAACAACATTACTTGCGTATCTGTAAGATTTTGAGTGGAAGAAATAATTTCAATACATCCATCTTCTCCAGTTGGAACAGCAATGCAACTTTGTGTCTCCATATAAAAGTGCATTTGACCTCCAAGTTGCAACTTCCCGGATAAAATATTTGATGTGCTTTTGAAAATTCTGTCACAATCCCCTTTACTCAGCTTTGCACCATGATCTTCAAAATAAGACCCATGCGTCATGGCTTCCTGAAAATTACGTTTTATTATATTTTTGAGAGCTCATATTGAGTAGAGCATCATTTTATCAGTGTTCAACATGATGTTACAAATCCTCACTTCAATGGTTAAAATGCAAGGTTCTATATCCTCATATTCCACTACTACCACCTTTGCTGCCTTCTTTGCAACGAATCGGTCACGAGCCACACATGCTCCTATTATTTGTCCGACGCAATTAACCTTGAATTTAGACAATGATTGTGAGTAAACAGCGAATCAAATGCAAAGCGGAAAAGCATGCTAGGAATAAGATATTTTATGATTATAGCAAATTGTAGTGGTTGAGTAGATTACGACCTGTAATCTGACAATTATATTTGGTATGTAGCTAGTATAAATATCTTTCTCGAGAGACCTTTTTCGACGCAAATATTTCCTCGTCTTCAACCTTTACTCCAAATTGATTTTTTCCTGGTGCCAAATCATGATGAGAAAGAAAGCCAACTACGCCTTCCATCAAAAGAGCTTTAGTAGGATCAACTCTTTTGATAACTGCATGAGCCCTTTCGCTGAGGACAAGAGCAACGGAAAGTTCATTTTCGTACTTTGGAATGTCATCGCAAAATCTTGCTTCGCCCGTTGAGTGTTTCATTGCCGACGCATGAGGAATGGGTCGGCCAACAAGGTCGCTATAATCTTGTTCTGTGTCAACCTATCATAATACTTACGATTACAAACGCACTGTTCAGTGAACAGCAATTCTTATAATACTTTCTAGAGCTACCTTTCCAAATACTTGAAGACTGTTAAATTCCAGTAAAGCCACGTCATCTGGATTAGAGCTTCCATCAATGATACTTGGCGATGGATACAGACAATCTTGTAGATATTCATAAAATTTCTTGAAAAGGCTATAAAACAGATATATATGTACTGCTTTCCATTTATCATTATATTTAAGCATTGGTTATATTACATCAATAATATCCCATGTAATTATACAATGTATCTGTACTTACTTGGACGCAAGTGCTGCCAAGTATCTTCCAGAGTAAATTGGCGTGTTCACGTTGATGTGAATAGTTTTTGAAATTTCCTGTGTAATTTGACTGAAAAGGTCTGCCGTCAAGTTACTGTAATTAGCAGGCATGCAATTTAAGATGGAAAATGAATTCCGAAGCACTTTTGCTGATAATTAATGATTAGATTTTTTCTCATAATTCATTCATACACGGGATTCTTATCATATGAAAACTGCAAAGAAAATCGTCTGATAGTGCTTCCCCCAAATGCCATGCTGATTTTTGTGATTTTTGCATCGTTTTCCGCTTGTGGGTGACAAACTTCTGTTTTAATTGCAACATTCATAACAGCCCTGTCAAAGAATCTGCGACGAGACAGTTTATAGGCCCATGTATATTCTTGCTAAAATGGTAATTTTTAAACAAAATATCATAAAATGTCATTGTTTAAAAATCGAATGAATTAATTTTGTGGTGTGCTTAGTTAAGTATTAGGATTATGCATTATATTTATAATGTACTTGAGTTGTAAATGGTATTTTCACATTAACAATTATGCTTCGTGCAAACGACTGTGGAAATGCTGCCTTGATTTCCATATGCGCTTGGGATACTAGCATTAAAAAGATGATCTGCATTAGGATGAAATAACCCAAAGTTGCAAGTGCGGTTTAAAAACGGTATTGCTTTATGTGTTTTTACGCACCTGGATTAAAACACAGAGCACTGAATTCAAAAGCATTTGCAAGTGTTTGTAAATCGGACGCATTGCTTTCCACAGAGAGGCAGCCGCCAATGGTCTGTGCAAAAGTCAGCAAAAAGTTAATTAATAAGCTTGTCCATTTTACTGCAAGTTTTTATGTATCATATCGTATTGCGTACGTACCGCAGCGTTTCGTATTTGAAATGATGCAAATCGCCGTAGTATAAGAAGTATGGAATTTATAGAGCGACATTTCCAATCTAGATTTTCATTAATTTCAAAATAAGTAATGCTGACATCACGAACAAGTTTTTATCCTTCTATCGCAAGATCAATTACAAAAAAGCTTTTGCAACAATCAATTAGCTTTTACCTGGTAGCTTGCTCACTGTTTCAGTAAGATGCTTGTCTATCTCAGTGACAGTCAATCCAGCTCCAATGCACACGTGGTTATCGTAAACCTCAAAGGAGTGCAACTCCTTTAATCTACTGATTTGTATGACGCTACATTTAAGGAAACCCGGCTGCTCGGGACGAAACTCCTCGGATGTACAACCAGACACTAGGCGAGCATCGGGATTTCTTGCAAAACACGCCGTAAGCTCTAGCAATGACGTTGGTTGAAACCACTTGACTTTAGGACCTTGAAACTCCACTTTTTGAAAGCTGTTTGGCTTCTCCCTTCGAAGTCGTTTCTGAAAAAATATTTATTGCGCAAAATTGTGTATTTTTTAAAATATTATGCAAAACTAAATTTTCACAAGTTGTCTTTTACAATTAGCTCTTCTATTTTCTGCAAGCGTTGTTCATTAGAGTCGCAGTTAATGAGTCTCTGCTTCTCTATGCAATTTTCACTGCCAACAAAGTCAATATCCTCAATGTCGGGGATGCTATGTGTCACTTTTTCTTGTGGTTTGCATTTCCGGAAAGCTTCAAGTATTGGTCGATAACCGGTACAGCGACATAAGTTGCCTAACCGAGATTCAAAGTGTGTGTTTTAGATTCATATAATTGCATAGAAGAATAATCATTATGATAGTTTGCAAATGAATCGTTTCAAAGATTGAGCATATTATTATATAATGATGTGAGTTCACCTTGCAGTGTCTTTTTTACTCGAGAAATATCCCACGTTGCATTATTCATTGCCATTCCGTACATTGACATAACCATACCTGGAATGCAATACCCGCATTGCGTTCCATGGCCCTTGGCAATCGCTTCCTAATAAGAGGCAGCATTTTAATTCGAAACCAAAAATTTTGCTATAAGAAAAGCATACCTGAAACACGTGATACGTATTTGTCTCATGGTTTGACAAGCTCTCAATTGTCGTTACATGACAGCCGTGAACTGAAACAATCGGTGTGACGCATGCATTTGCAGCGTTGTGTCTAAATTAATGAGTTCAATTAATTATCATGAGCATTGTACATACTTAAGGTAAAAATGATTGGTTTTAGAAACTCTTATTAACTGAAAGCTGTCATCTTCTTTGTTGTATCTTGAAATGAAAACACAACATGAACCACATGCACCTTGTCCACAAGCCATTTTTGTCCCAACAAGACGTACTATGAAAATACAAAATGATACCTATTGATTTACAGTTCATAAATACGTCATTCGTAGGATAAACAAAAATTTGATTGGCAATCATACACTTTTCCCGCAGAAAATAAGCCAAAGACCATTCAGGGTCGATTTTTTCTTCTCGTACCTGAAACCGCAAACCATTCCTCATGTAAATTTTATGATGACCTTTGGCTAATTAGAACAATATACCTGGCTCATGTCCAGTGAGACTACCACTACCACTGACCAAGTTTCCATTGACGAGCAGTAGAAACGGAGGCATGTTGGTTTTCCGTTTTTTCCTGGGAATGTGTGCGCAATTGAATGTATCTTAATTAACTCAACAACTGTATAAATTGTTTACTTTGTTTTGGAAATGATTTGCAACAATCAACAATCTTGTATACTCGGATTTCCGACGTTAATTAACCAAAAGCTACAGGAAAACGAACCATCAATATTTCCTCAGACATGACTACATGTTGAGTTTTGAGTTAATTTTATCATGTGCAATAATAACGTAATATTTTATCATGCGCATTTTAAAAATGTGTTTCGTGTCGTATTACAAGAAGTAGCTTAAGATTTAACGTGATGGATTTCAAAGGAGTAACGCATTAAATTGATCTTAAGAATAATAGTAGTACAGGTAATAAGAATAATATTATTTTACTAGTGTCACATTTTTTGCAAAGCATTTTAAAGATGAACGCACTTTCGAATATACATAAAACCCTTCTTATGGCTGTATTTTAAAAATAATGGAATTTTTTGGTATAATATGATAACCTCGTTTCCTTTACTAGCTTGATACTTCTACCTGGAACATTACACTTCGTCATTTATCCGCATCTGGTTTCGAGATTAAAATACCAAATAAATGTTATGCCTTGGTTCATTACAAATCAGCACAACAGCATAAGTTTGTACCATAAAATATCAGAAGAAACAATAATAATAAGATTAAAAGCACGTCAAGAGTGTAACTTAATGAATGAAATTATTCGCATATATTTTGTGGGAATAAAATAACGTACTACCAAAACAATGTAATAAAAAGATACTGTACTAGTTATATACGTTACTTGCCCACACTCTACACGAATCCTTTACTACATTTCCTTTGCCTAATACCTACAGTTGGTCACAGTTACAATGCATCAAATATTAAATTTGATATGGTTGGATTATGTATCCATACACAAGACGGCTACGGTCAGATAGGATTAAAATAATCATTGATGTATAATAATAAAATACTAGTAGGAATGTCAGGGAGCGATTCCAGTATAAATTTCATATCGTTACTGTTCCATATTGATCTGGAAGCACGCAGTAACAACATAATGGCAAAACCAATTTGAATGCAAGAATCGTGAGTATGCATGGTCGCCTTGCGTGACATTATTCAAACTTCTAATGCATACCCAAATACCTGCAAACTTGTCGTGTCATCTTCATTCAAGAATAAAAATACCTACTAAAATGACAAGTGATATTGAAGCGTTTTGTCTTGAATGCTTTAAATCTTTTCATTCGTATTCTGCACATCTTTGTGATTTCCCCAGTACACAAGACTTCTTATATGTCCGACCTCTTCTGTTTCTTATATGTCCGCTCTTTCGGAAATTAACCAAGCTCACGTAACGACATAATGATAGGAAAATTTAATGATCATCATGCAGTCATCATTGGTACCACTGGACCGCATAAAAGCAGTTCCTCCTTTTGTTATGAGTTTCATAGGTTCCTTAAATATACTATTGCATAATAGTCGAATGTATGCAAAAAACCACATCGACCTTTCTATAGACAAAGCGTCTTTCTATTTCATAATCTTAATACATTTCTCTGTCATAATGTACATAATGAAAAAGTGATGAAAGCTTTGATACGGACACAATACTTTGGAATAAAAGGAATGTTTTTGTCATTCAGAAAATGATTTAGCAGAGGAATAAAGAACAATGAAAATATCAAGACATGTCTGTGGGTACTATTTTGTTTCATCAAGTAGATTCATTTCTCAACTGATTTTCTGTAGAAAGGGTTATTGGAAGTTGTTTGATGCATTTATTGTGTATCCAGTGTCCAGTACCAATAGTATATGTTATTGAATGTAATTTGTAATTATAACATAATCGCAAAGTTGTCGTGTTCAAGTTTTTCATGCTTCTTCATAATCATAATTATCGATGCAAAGTTGTTCAGGATGATTTGTATTGATAGGTAAGAAATATTTAATAAGTTGGGCAAGTCTTCTCTGGAAAACCAACAGGCATGGATGCATATGGTCGGAGAACACGTGGAGAGCTAAAAAAACATTTTGCACACATTTTCACAAATATTTCTGAATGATCCCTAGCCTCTTCTTTGGAAATTCTAACTAGGTATCTGCTTTTAACCCATCTCTTGATGAAAAAGACTCTTAAAACATTACCTGTTCATTACAAATCATTTCGTCGACGTCGGTACTCTTGCTATCTAATTTCTAATCTACTGACTTTTAATGACGATCATAATGAAAGGGATTTTTTCCATGTTTTAGAGCAAATCATTTTGTAAGACATAGTTCATATCATAAATAAGAATGAGAAGCTTACACGCGTTTAACTCTCACACTACGTCACTCGTTTTTACGTGAAATGCGCAACGAAGATACGCGACCGCAATTAACTATTATGTTGTTTCGTCATCAAATATATTACAATGAAACATCCACATTATATGTCTGTTCCTACACCTTTTCAGAAGTTTGGATATCCTGAATATTATGTGTGTTAGGGTCAAGGGGATGTGAGTCTTCCAGAGCTAGATAGAGTAGTTATGAATAAACGTATGAAAAATGCATCCCACCACCAGTTTTATTATGATTACATGACGAGGCAATGTATTTATGAAAGCATCTACACAGTTTACTTTGCTGCAAAAAACCATAATTTTCATAAACTTAAATGTCCTGGGAAATTGGGTGATATTTATTTCCACGACTAAAGCACAATGGTGTCTAAACATTTAATGTACAAGCTGCACAATGCAAGTACAGATATCATTGTGATATGCCGATCATCACATCCCGTTTAACACACAGCTTACTTCTCACTACTGACTTCGATTCATCTATGACAATCATAAATTTTAATTCAATTGTAACGGCAAAAAGCGAATTTTACGTGTGGAGAGTCCCGGCACGTTATAAATTGCGTACCTACCAGTAAAATTTAAACAAGCCTTCCTTTTAGTTATATACGCCAAAGCTGTTGTTATTCCGTATTTCAATTATTTTTTAGTCATTATATATTTACCATGATACTCGATAATGATAAAAGTTTGGGATGTAATACTAAATGTAGCGTACACCATCATACGTCATAGTATTCTTGAATTAAAATGTAGAGCCTTTTAGCTACCTTACCTAACTTACCTTGCACTAACATCTTACTCACATAAGTGTTGAAACCGCGTTTAACCATTAGAATAATGCGCCTAGTTTTTATATTCTTCTTGTCTGCGGTTGTAATGTTAACAATGATGATACATATAATCATATATATGTTGAAAATGTCCGTCTTTGAGCGGAACGCTGGATACGAAAGCATGCAGGTAACAGAAGCAAAAAGGCTATAGCTTGATTAGTAGCTAAATCTGTGTAGAACTAGTAGGTTGTAAATGATCAAGCTTGCAATTATGTGACGTGACTTCCCATTGTATGTAATTTTCAAGTTTTGCTATAAACAACATTTAGCAGAGTCTTTGCAAGTAGTTCACTGGTTGACTTGCAAAAAATCAAATTGTTGCAAAGTCGAACCTTTTTTTTACTGTTGCAAGAAAAACCATGTTCCTTTAGGACTTTGAGCAGACAAGTAATCTTCATGTGCGGCAATAGTTGTCCAAGTGAGTTTTTATAGGATCTGTTGCTCAAACTCAGGCGTGGAAGTGAATTCGCATGGAATATTATATGAACAACCAAGCTGCAAACAATAAAAGTGACAACAATGATAATGATAGGTTGGAAAGGGGATTGATGTTGATTAAACGCAAGTTTGCAGAATCACTGACTTCTGAAAAATTGAGTTCTAACTAGTTGTTAAAGCCTCAGTTTACGCCCGGTGCCAGTGGAAGAAGGATTACTTTATTGTCGCATGCCGTGGGAAAAAGATTCACTGTTCCCTTTGTTTGGATCATGGAGTGCAATTTTTAAATTTAATAAGTAGATTTATTCCATCTTTGACTGGCGATTTGTGCAAATTCATCGGAAAACAAGTGAGCTCAGTCAGTAAGTGCAGTGTATTTCGTGCGTGAAGCTTACGTAGGGGTAACGTGCGACCATGGATCGACGGCAAATTCTTAATAATGCAGACACCCAGGTTGATATTGACAAACCCGTGTTTGCAACTCCTGCAGTATCCGTACAAAATGCATACAAAGCATATGCAAAAGGCACTCCTATTCTTAACGACTTTAATATGACCGTTCCAAGAGGAACGATGTAAGTCTAACAAAATGCATCCCAAAGATATACATCAACTGTAGTATGCAGGACTATCAATAAGCTTATACAAAACTTTGTTTTAATGTAACATTATAGTTATGGCTTGTTGGGCGCTTCAGGATGTGGCAAAACGACCATGCTGTCATGTATTGTCGGATTACGACAATTAGACAGTGGGGAAATTCGGGTGTATGGTCACAAACCCGGAACAAGGGAAAGTGGAATCCCCGGAAAAAAGTTGGGTTACATGCCACAGGATATTGCACTTTATCCTCATTTTACAATCAAGGAGCTGCTGCAATATTTTGGCAGGATTTATGGCATGAGACAACTGGAAATCCTAAACAGAATCGAGTTTCTCACAAACTTTTTGCATTTACCGGATAGTACGAGATTAGTAGCTGCTTTAAGGTATAGTCTGCAAAAAATAATGTCATTTATTGTTTATTTCATTGCTACTTGTTTTTGGCAAAAAAATATTACCTTGTTCTCCAATGCGCAGTGGAGGTCAACAACGGAGAACTTCTCTTGCTACTGCACTCATTCATGATCCTGAGCTTCTAATTCTTGATGAACCGGTATGAAATGTGAAATAACAATAACATGAACACCACGCATAATCAGTGATTATTATCGCTATATTATTGGGTACCTCCTCAAATTAATAATTAATAACTAGACATGTAACATATATTTTATGTAAATTCACAGACGGTCGGTGTTGATCCCTTATTGCGTGAAAAGTAAGTAGTCTAGTAAAATATAAGTTTGATCTTAAGGCTTATGGTATAGGTTTTTCATATGAATTATCATTTTTAGCATCTGGGACCATTTAGTCAGTCTTACAGAAAGAGGAAGGACGACGGTCATTATTACAACGGTTAGCCTCAAATAATTGAAAATATTACTATGAGCAAAATGAGTATCAGAAGCATATTTATGAGTTTAATGATTTGTAAAAATATGTATTTAACTTTTAATATTACAGCACTACATTGAAGAAGCGAGACAATCACACACGGTAAGCTTGCTTTGTAATGATTCAATTTTCTAAAATCTTATATTTTGCACAAAAATCATATCTTACCAGCATAGTGAGAAAAAGATAATTACTAGTGTATTTTCTGTCAAGTATTACGCTTGTAAGTTAGGCGTAAAATCTTACAAATAGCCTGCTATCGTGAGAACATTTTCAGCAATTTGTTATTTTATTGTTGTCTGCATCACCTCTACCATAACATCATTTCATACAGAAACGTATCCGTACCCAAAATTTATTAATATACCTACCTAACTAGGTATTAATGTTACAACATAATACATTTACCCCCAAGTCAAGTCTCACTTGAATTTAGCTAAACTCCGAGTTCAAATATCATCATCCTGTCCAACACCAGAGATTTTCACCTTTATAAATCGCTTATTGTTGGAAACAACCAAATCCATAACATTATACTATTGGGTTGTGCGTTGTTTATTAGTTTTTCTCCAGCACACTAAACATCTATTATAGTTGATTGCTACATCAAGCAAATAATTACACGTACGCTTGTTCCATTCATCCATTTTTTACTTGGTGGTCATTAGATTGTTTTTCTACTAAAGTCTACCTTGTTGCTCAACTGAACTCACACTCCAGCTCGAAAATTATAGTTTTTATAACACTTAAGATCTTATTTATTGGACGTGCTTAGGCTATCTAAACAACTTGTTGTGACCATATTTTACATTTATTACAACAAATGCAAAACCGCGTTTGACGTTGAGAAATCAACGGTGTAAAAAAGATGAGCAAACAAATATTTCTCTGATTGAAATTAAAAAGCTTGAGTGCACTGTCTGTTTGTTGGCTACGAACACAGCACGTTCTATGACGTAACATTTTCTATTGCTCAATCGCTCAATCCCTGAATTCTATACATTTACTAAATATGCCAATAACTTTTTTCCAATATTATGTGGTCACCTTCATAAATGTTTTCTTTGATTTAGGTGGGCTTGATGAGAAATGGAAGACTCCTGACAGAAAAGTCTCCTGATGCCCTGTTATTGGAACATAATGCTAATTTACTTGAAGATATTGTTCTTCAGCTTTGCAAGAAGGACCAAAGTGTACTGGAAGGGTCTGTCCTTGACCAAAAAGCCGGTGATCCGGTCAAGGCAACCCTGTCCGAGATTTCCTTCTATTCAAAACGAAGAATCCTCCCAAACCTTTCAAAATCGAAGGGCGAGTACAATCTGCATACCCAGGAGAACATTGAGGGCTTAAAATACAAAAGAAAATATTCGATGAAACCGCAAGATATGAACCTGAAAAGGAGACAATCAATCATTGAGATTGTTAACGATGAAGCCAAAGCTCAAAGAAATAGGATAAAGGCTTTAATTATCAGAAATACAATCAACTTTTTTAGGAACCCGGTGTAAGCAAACTATGCGTTACCTTTACATTGAAAAGAAAGGGATGCTACCAAGAATTTCAGAACTTTATCATTTTTTGTAAACACAGGTTTTTGTTTGGAATGATTCTGCTTCCTCTCTTCCAATGTGTGCTAACGGTCCTAACTGTAGGGCATGATCTAAGGGAAATGAGGGTTGGAGTGGTAAACAATGAACTACCTGACTGGGCGGATGTGTGCCCTTACGATACAAGTGGATGTAAGTCAGGAAAGCTAGAGAACATCAGTTGTCGATATTTGAAAACCCTTCCTAAGGAAATATTGGATTTGGTAGGACATTTTTGTCTCATTTTCTTTGTGTCCATATATTTATTTAGTATCGGGAAAATTTGCAAACATGGTATTGTTTGTACTTTCAGGTTCCGTATGATACACGTGAAGAAGCCATGTATGACGTATCAAGAGGAAATTTATGGGGTTACCTCACTGTTCCAGCAAATTACTCCCTGCACATGGTTGAAAGGTCTACCGATGGAAATTTTGCTACAAATACCACTTTAATTGGAAGTACAATACGGGCTCAGTTAGATCAGTCTCGTGAGTTTTTAAACGCTACACATTGCAATGCATTTCTTGTTACACGTAAATAGTATTTTTTAGTGTTGCATTTTCAAACAATTTTAAATTACTACATCATAGATTATATGGCTGCAGTACTGATGATTCAAACATTATATACTTCCTTTGAGACTTATGTCAAAGATCTGGGTGTCGAATGCGGTGGCCATCCCAAGCAGTTCCAATTGCCCCTTAATGTATATAGCATAATGATTTTCAACGTACTGGTAATGGTGAATAGTGGATCAGTACTAAATTTTCCAACTTTTGGGTTTTGTAAAACAGTACAGGAAACCGGTATATGGAAAAAATGAAGCTCAATTCATTGAGTTCATAGTTCCAGGAGCTCTAACCATGCTGCTATTTCTAATTCCAATGTGCTCTTGTGCCTTGGCTTATATTTCTGACAAGAAACAGGGCACTATGGAACGTTCGCGATCTGCAGGTACTTTTGGATTTTGGTCTGCATTGTAAACCAGTGGCCGGTTTCTACATTGTAATTTTGGTAATATTTTGGTCTTGTGTGAATTTTAGGTGTCACGACCTTTGACTTTATGATGGCATTCTTTTTCACGGAAGGACTTGTGATAATTATTCAGACCACTCTTTGCACAGTACTTTTAGTTTCGTTCTTTGATTTCCATGTTGAAGGATCATACGTACTATATACTATTCTGTGTATACTTGCTGGACTTTCTGGTCAATCATGGGGTAACTTGAAACGCTTTATTCAACCTCATGCAAATACAATCTTTGAACAGCACTAGTTTAATGTGAATTTTCTTTATAGGATTTATCTTAGGACTTATTTCTTTCGACGAAACTTCTGCGTTGCTTACTGCCTTCTTCCTTTACATGCCCATGCTCGTTTTAACAGGTAAAAGAAACTAGATCTCTACATTTGCAAACTTGGTTAGGCGATACCATTTACAATGATGTACTAAATGAAATAAGGGTAGCAGTATAGTAGTAACATTTTAAAATTCATATAGGTATTACATGGCCACTGGAGGCAGTTCCATACTGGCTGAGATACTTTAGTTATTGCCTCCCTGGAACTTTGACGACAGCTTCCATGAGATCTATTGTCCTGAGAGGGTTGGGATTTACACATCCTTTGGTTTGGCCGGGATTTGCTGTAATTGTAGCTTGGATTGTGTCATCCTGGTTCGTATCGGTTATTGTTTATCGACTTACAAAGTAGATTATTTAACTATTTATTTCACACGCAAAGTGGTACTTATAACGCAGTATTGTAAACAATTATAAACGCAGTTTGATTCTGGGCAGTTTAGTCCAGAAAATAAGTATATGACACGTGTTTAGTGTCTTCATTTGCATATTAAATGTGTTACAACTTTATAACATTTATGTATTGTACATTGTATGTGCTCAAAAATAAAGTATTTTGTGCTGGTTGACAGAAAGCAGATGTAGCCAAAAGAACGTGTACTACTTTTTTTGCAGAACCAATTATGCCAAATCGTTTCTTTTTATACGTATTCTAATAAGCTTTGATCAAGACAGATGCATTTTAAAAATCATAAATGAATGGGAAAGGTGAATAAACTGTGAAAAGGAAGCTAATAAACTAAGGATTATCAAAAGTGGTCAAAAATTTGCAAATCCTCAAATACTAAAATGTATTAGATGGGGTAGTCTAAGTACTTGTCTACTGGCATAACATTTCTCATTTTATTGACAACACCCAAACGCGAAAGAATTTTTAATAACTGGTATCCTCAAGTTTAAAACACTGAAAAATGGAAATATTCGCACAGTTCCATTTAAAGTGGCTATTCTGGATTTTAATCTCATTTGGAGAGGTCCACGGGGAAAGCATTTTGGCAAATGTCACCAAAACTGTGTTTCCCAAATCACTTATTTCGAAAAACCTTACTACATCTCCACCAAAATCCACAACCAGGAGCGAACAAACTCCACAAAAAGATTTTGCACCCCCAAAAGTTATAAGGTATAATTGATGTAATATTTTTTTTAAATAGACATTAATGTGAAAAAGTACTGAATTATCATAATGCCTATTATAGCCTTAGTGCTGGCGAAAATAACGATGAAATTGGATACTTTCCTTTGCCATCTGTATTTCATATTCCTGGTAGTGACGGTTTGGAGGAAACTTTTACTTACCAAGGTACAGTAAAGAAAAAGAGATATAAAAATTTAGATATTAACTATCTGATTTTTACAAAAGCTAATGGATTGTGATGAAGCTTTATATTTTAAAAATAAATTATCTTTTTTGCGAGACTGAATATAGTTTGAAGATGTATTAAAAATCCGCATATTAGAGTACAAATGTATTTTTCCACAGTTAAGAAACAAAGACGACCTCCTAATGATCCATTGACCATTCAAGTGAGCACCATGATTTAATTGTATTAAAGTTTGTATGAATGGGGGTTAGTTACTATTGTGAGTGAGCCTTCGTAAGATGGAACTATCGGGGTAAACTAAGACTAAGAAAATCCTGTCTATTTCTTAGGATGAATTTAAGCTATTGCAACAACGAGCTAAGCGAGAATCTTTTGAAGCCATACAATATTTCACAAATGAGTTGGAAAAAGAGCTGAATGAAAAGGTGAGCTATTTTAAATAAATATCATACTTTTCTAAATTCCTTTTGCAAAGTCATTATTATCGACAGTGATATTATCCGTTTCACTTTAGATCCATAACTTGTCCGCGACTGTTAACAACTTGAGCAATGCAATGATGGGAAATGTCAGCGCTTTAACCTCGGCTTGGGATCAATTAAATCAAGATGTAAGTCTAACAGAGTGTCCTGTTTGCACTTACCTCCACCAGTTTTACAAGTGCCTTACTTTGCTTATACCTTAGGTTTTGAACTTGACAAAGACATCGAAAGAAACGTCCCGACTAGTAAAAGTCATGCAGTTTAATCATGAACAAGAGGTGATTGAAAATAAAGTTCTGATGGAACAGGTACACTTCAGTATAATTTGTTTGGAATATTTGTGCATGTTTTCAAAACGAAGGTATCAACATTTAATAATTTATCAATTTACTTAATTTTTGCAAAGGTTGCAAATATGACAAATGAATTGGCCAGTCTTAAACGGGAAAGAGCAGAAGATAACGATAAAATTTTAAGTGCTATTGCTAGCTTGCAGTCGAAGGTAATTTGTTGCATCAAATATTCACCTTAGAATCGAGGTTTACACAAAAAATGTACATTTTAAGCTGGATAATACCACGTACGAAGTTCGAATTCACGAAGCACATTTAAGATATGGACAACAATTTGCGGCTTCAATTAGGGAATCTGTAGATCAAAATATAGACAGAGTAAGTCAAAACATGAAAACGAGAAAAATGAGATGATAAAGTCATGAAAATGAATGATTTTTGGTATATTTATCCCACGTCCAACGTTTGCAGATTATCAGATTAGAAACGGATGGTATGTTAACGTAAAAACTATCCATATGGCTTACTGTTTTAATGCATAACATGACATAATATGGCTAATGAATAATAAATTGTTTGTTTTAAATCATGAATTAGGAGACCCACAATGGACTCAGCAAAGTAATCCTACTTTTTACATAATACTTTTTGCCACCTATAAATAAATGAGCTTATTTAAGATAAAATTTGGGAATAGTTTGTATTTATAATTAATTTGTATTTATCTATTCATGTATTTTTACCAGCGGTAGGCTGCGGCGGAGTTGTAACTGCCAACTCTGGGATTATATCGTATAAATTTCGACAACCTTACCTGGACAATGAGAGGTGCGTTTGGACAATACGTGCCAATAGGCGATCCAAAATTAATCTTCAACTTTTGGAAGATGGTTTCCAAAACCAGACCAATACTGACTTTTTGACAGTCACTGAATTTGCAGAAGACAAGCATCCGGTGACTTTGATTACCAGCAGTCGCCTGTGAGCTGCATGAAAAACTTATGATGTTGCACAAAGTAATGATTGCATTCTAATTCGTACATTTGTAAACGCAGGGAACACGGAAACAATGCGTTGCATACATTTCAAGGCCCGGTCATCTTTGTTACGTTTTATTCGGATGGAGCTATTCCTGGAACCGGATTTACTCTAAAATTTACCGGTGAGGGGAACAGAACTGATGCAGCAGATGTTAATGCCCTCCGGTATCTCAACTTACATTTATCTGCACCTGTTGGGGTCTTTACCTATCCGGACGAAAATGCTATAACTTACCAACCAAATGAAATTGTCACACTTGCCGTCAACCCAAACAATGCAAACTTACTAAAAGTATTCATGAAACGTTTAGACTTGGAAACTGACGAGCATTGCGAATTTGATTCATTAAGCTTGTATGGAAGTGTAACGGGTAGTTATGCTTTAACTAAACGGTATGATTTCGGATCACATAATATCAAAAGTATATAATATTATTGAATGAATTATTTAGTAATGAAATGAATTAATTCTAAACTACTAGCTACTGCCATCAAGGGGAAGATTTCGCGACCGAAATGATTCAAAGCAGTGACGGAATATTTCTGATCATTTTTAAATCTGATGCATCCACACAGTTCTCCGGATTTCAATTTACTTGGGAAATTGAGTAGAAACAGATACAAACAATCGTTTAATTTTTTTATGAAACATCAAAAAATTTTAGTACCGCAAAACTTTTAAGTATGATTTTATTAAGATGTATTCATATATTTATATAAACATTTTTTAGTTAAGATGTATTGAAATTCTGTATTCGCTACGAATAAGGTTAGGTTTTACCATGACTTGTTTGCTGGACATTATTAATCTCACTAGTATATTTGTTGGCACATGTAAAGAAATCTAAAACAGAATATGTAAATTTTAAGTAGAATTTCTAAAGTTATGGAATTTTCGCTAATGAAGTAAATAAATTAATAACGATATTATCAAATGCATACCAGCTCGATCTAACATGCCGTCGAAACATGTAGATGCGTTGTACTGACAAATGCAGTTTCGAAAGTCGTAAACTAAAGGTCCATTTATTCCGGATTGGCAATTCATTTCCACAGGTTCAGTTTCAAAGCCAGATCCCACTGGAGAAGGAGCACAGGAGTAAAATTTTGTGCAATCGTTAGGGTGAGGTACGTTTCCAATCATCCAATACCCCATATCCCAGCACCGGACACTACTGGGAGCTTTTTCTATATCTTAGAGGAGGAAAATAACGATTCATTTTATGAATAAGAAAATAACGATCTAAGTTTTATTTTTAAGAGTAACCTTTGCTGTTAGGCGGACCAGTTGCCTGTATAGTAGCATTAAATGCTAAAAGTACGACAAGTCTACTGATTTCGAAATGCTTTAATAGCATTTTGTAGGTATTTGTTGAAATTGAAATTCTGTAAATAAACGTTTTCTATATTTTTCTTGTATTATACAAACAAAATTGGAATGATTCACGTGTTTATTCGCACAAAATCGTTTGTAAAGTCTTCATTATATCATATCAGTATGGTGGGTGGTTTTATAATACCCCGTTATCTGAATGACGTCAAAATGTAATTATGATGACTTTATAATTGCATCTCCATCATGAATATGTTTAAATCCTGAAACGCTATTTGCAAATTGGGCGACTGAAGAATTCCGCATGCAATAATTTTATTAGCTTATCAATGTCTCGTTTTCACTCCCCATACATACTCCCATGAATTGATCCCATATATTTTTTATGAGCCTGCTGTAACCGATAAGCGACCGGATGAGTCTCATCAGATGAGGAATTACACGATTATTCTTTTGTTTTGGTCAATTTTTGTTTTAACAACTACAACATCAACGCTAAGCAAAGCATACAAAGATTGTAGAACCAAACAAGCTTTAAAAATTCTGTTATTTCACTTTCATAAGGTGTCACCCCTTTATTGGCCTCGAACCTTGATGAATTGTGTAAGGATGCATTATGTGTTAGTTATCTGAAACAACAGAATTTTAACGGATGTACCGGTGACGAGAAAAGGGCAATTATTTGCAGCCCTTTTTTGCATAAATTACGGTAATCCAGAGTACATGCTTGTCTGAATTTTATCTACATGTGCATGGAAGGACAAATGAGTACAAAAGAATCAATTGGTAGTTTCCTCAAATATTTTTAGGTAAGTTTAAGATTTAAATCAATGAATACTCTCTTTGGATCAAAGAGAAAGTCGTCGTGGATTAACGGATTCCATGCATGCTTCGAACAGTGTTTTCTCATTTTGCACTTGACTTTTAGCCTAGTGCAAGTGCACGAATGATACAAATCTTGCAAAAATTACGTGTTCTGCCAGGGAATTCGCAACGAAATAATATGGATTTTTCTCTATCCTTCCGAAATCCAAATATAGAGATGCCAAAAATGCCAACATAACAGCAGTGAGCGTGCTTTGCTTCCATACGACCAAAAGACAAGCGAACATATTGTATGGACGGCGGACGGACAGTAGGCTAAGAACAGTCATCAACTTTTGTATTGCGTGTATACACGCCGATATTATGCGTCGTGTGTAAACTACAGGTGTAACCCAATGCTCCCTCCTAATCATCATTAAAAACCGATTAATAGATCATAACTAAATTACAAATCCATTAGCCACTCATACACGTGTCTTAAGTCTTGAAGTTCTAATCAAGCCTTGCCTTCCAACTTGTCTTTATCAGCTCCTTGATCAAAACCGGATATATTTAAAGTTTTTTTGTGAGCAAGTTCGGATGCCGAATTTTCATTTCTGAAAGTTCAAAACTGATCAAATGTGAACTGCGTATAAAGGCTGCATATTAGTGTAGTTCAGCTGATAGCTGATCAACTCAGCTGATGTTATTATGACAGATTAATTAAGTTCTGTGCACTTGAACTGGACAGTTGAGTGTTTCTCGAGAGTGGTGCAGCTTTTTAATCGGTGTGCTACTATCAAGCTGTGTGCAGCAATTATCCTGGAACAATTCTAATTGACTTGGGTGTCAGTATGCATGCGCATTTGACTCTACAATTGCAGTGTTGACCACGTATTTACTGACTTCTGTTCTGTGGACAGAGAATAAAGATGGAATGTAAACAAGGTGGACAGAAGAAAGCGATTTGGGAACATACTTGACACTTTATTGGCAATTTCCTCAACATACTTCAATTTTAAAACTGGTCATAATAATCCAGTTGATAAGATACATTTTCTCTCAAAAACGATTTATAAAATGGCGATCCGGCTAAGACTACTCACAATTGTGAATATTCTGATAGTGTTCGTTGCAAAAAGTCCGCATGATGTGGGCGCTAGAAAACATACACTCCATTTAACGGTAAGATGATTATTCTCGGGTTGAAATGGGAGCTTGGTCTTGTTTATTGTGACAAAAGCGGTGCTCATCTTGAAGTAAACTGGGTTATCTTATTTAATGTATAACAGGAGGATAGTAGGCGGTTGATTCACATCACATCCTTCGGTTTCTTCAAGGGAGGCTTTATGGAGGTGAAGGTGCATGATATACATCTTGAACCGGCTGTGGACTCGGGGAAAGTAGCCGATAAAAGAATAGTACGAATTTGACCACTTGAAGAAAATATTGCGTTTTCCAGTATTCATAGGTTTGGTTCATTAAAACTGTTTTATATTTAGGTCGGGTTTACGGTTGACAGAACACTCAAAGACGGAATTAACCCATATCCTCATGACATAGAATCGTCGTGTGCTTTAACGCCTCGCCAATCTCAAGATGAGAGTTTGTCTAGCATTCTATTCGCATTGGATTTTGGAAGCAAAACGTAGCTAGCATATTATCTAATATATGTTATAACTATTATTAATACATTAAGGTTAAATTGTACTTGGCAATTTCTTGCAGTGTGAACGTGGAATGTAGCCGTACGCTCATGCCGAGCGTGTTTGTTTACAAGAGTTCGTCCAATATCCCATATTCCCCGTACTCCAGCAGAGGCTCGAAACCCCTAAACCACTTTCGGAACCCAATGACTCAACCTCAACGTAGGAAACGGAATGGTACATCCCCAATTAAGGAATACAGTGATTATGATGCATCATCTTATCTTTCTGCAGACAATAATGACACTGAGTCAGATGGAGTAGAAAGTATCTGATTTTGAATTTATCCCTTAAGATAGAGAGAAGCAATCAAACAAGTTATTTTTAGTTGCGTCAGTGTCGGTCTTTTTTGTTTTATTTGTCTGTTTAGTTCTGTGATTTATTTCAGTTTGTAATAGAAGCTTCCACGTTTCTCTCTGTGTCATCTTGCTAAGTAGCTTAAACTGAAAGTTTTTCTTCAATGTTATTTGTAATTTAGCTGAACCTGAGCATGGGCCAATAGCAGGCTTCATGGATGTCTCTAGCCCACTAAAGGGTAATGACGAAACTGGTGTGAAAGCAAGTAACCCTAAACAGGAAAGCCTCAACCTAGCATCCAGTGGAGTAGCTAACGCTGATGCTAATTTAGCACAGTCAGGAACTCAAGAAAAGCTTGAGACAAACGGCGACAAGGCTAGTGTTCTATCTTCGGAGAAACCTGTGGGCCAAGTTTCAGAAGTTAATAAGAAGGCTGATGTCGATACCGATAGTTTCAATAATAATGGAAAGATAACGAATGAAAAAGCCGTTGATTCATCAGAAGAAAATGTGGCAGATGACTTCTCTCAGAATTTTCCAAATTCGGATCCTGCCATAACCTGTAATGGAGTAACATTACCACTCAATAGCACAACCTCAGCAAATGGAGTAAATATATACTCGTTTACCGTGAGTCCATGCTTTAAAATGAAAATATCATATTCCATGTCATGAATTATATGTCAGCCTAATGATTGTTCTTTTTACAGTTTACTGTATATATCGCTGGAGAAGATTGCGAAGGACTTTACAACTTGTATTTTCATAATTGCGCGGAGGCTTATGACAGTCGGGTTACACTGAATGTAGGTTCAAAGATTTTATAAGTCACACATATACAATACGTTACAAAGTAAAAAATTGTATATTATCCATCAGATAAGCCTAACTGAAGAGAATTTGAACAAAAATTTCTTATCGGCTGGAGAAATGCCTCTTCCTGCTCTTTATTTCATGATGTCTGTACTGTTCTTCATAGCTGGATGTTTTTGGATATTCATTTTGAAAAAGAGCAAGTAAGTATGAAAATGAAGTACCATAAAATCTCATAATATACCTAGCTGAAATGTATATGCCTATAACAAAATAATGAAACTCTTTTTAGGAAAGAGACTGGTGTTGCCGTGTTTAAAATCCACTATTTGATGGGAGCATTGGTATTTGTGAAAAGTTTATCACTCTTCTTTCATTCTGTGAATTATCATTTCATTCAAATCGAAGGAACTCACGTCGAGGGCTGGGCCGTATTGTATTACATTGCTCATTTGTACGGTTTGATCTAAACTACCCTAACCCTAACTATAATAATAATATTGTTACTTAACATTTAAGAATAATGTTATGTTGTTTCTTTAGATTGAAAGGGGCTCTGCTTTTTATCACCATCTTACTGATTGGAACGGGATATGCGTTTGTGAAGCACCTGCTGTCTGACAAAGACAAGAAGATATTCATGATTGTAATACCTTTGCAGGTAAACAGTAAAAATATAAAGTTTGAAAACATATTCCTACGCTCGCGAGTACGACATCTAATTTTTTCATGCTTTAACTTTATTTAGGTATTAGCCAATGTAGCTCAAATTATCATTGAGGAGTCAGAAGAAGGTGAAGTTGTTCATACAACTTGGCAAGTGATTTTCATATCAGTTGACTTGCTTTGTTGTTGTGCGATCTTGTTTCCAGTCGTGTGGTGAGTTAATACATAATATGAACTATTAAAACATTTTTTATGTTTTATCCCTCCGTTTTAAAACCCTAACATTACCTGAATTTCAACAGGTCGATTCGACATCTACAGGAAGCGTCTCAAACCGATGGCAAAGCAGCTTCAAACTTAAGGAAACTTAAGCTGTTTAGACACTTCTATATTATAGTTGTGTGCTACATATATTTCACAAGAATTATCGTTCAGATGCTTCTCAAAGTAAGCTACATTACATAATTCTCAATTAAAACAAAACTTGGGTTCTTTTAACTAAATGCACTCAAAACGTACTTCATAGATAACAGTACCATTCCAGTACGAATGGTTGGACGATATGTTTCGTGAAATGACTACCTTTATCTTCTTCGTGCTCACTGGCTACAAATTCAGACCTGCTGTGAATAATCCATACTTGGAATTGGCACATGATTCTGACGATGAAGATATGGATGTTGCGTAAGTGAAAGTTAAATCTAAATAACTTTTAAAAGTTTTTAAAAAGTATTGTTGTTTGCTTAACGTTTAAGATGTATTTAAAAAATAAAAATAAACATAATTTCTTTGCAGTATGACTGAATCAGGTCTCACAGAAGGTGCTGTAAAACGAGGATATAAGCCAAAAAAGAAAACTTTGAAAGAAATTGTTCTGTTTGATCCAAACGAGGAAGAAACTGATGATGATGAAGAAGTTCTCCTGGAAAAACGACGAGAAGCTAGTCATGACCTCGACTGAACATTTAAATTATATATATATTATTTAAAAAGTAGCAAACATGAAGCTGTAGAGTGTGTAGTACGCTTCATTGCATTTTGTAGTCGTTAGAATTTAAAAGAGATTTATGCTGGAAACGCATCAAGACTATCCAACAATACCTTTCGATTCAACGATTAAAATGTTACGGAGTATATTTTTGTTGATTTGGAGTATATGTCATGGTCCTTTTCCCATGAATGATGACATGTCTCATAAAGTATTAAAATGTTATCAATGAATGAAGCAAGTACCTGTTGTAAGATTTTCCCCAAATGAATGTATGTAGAATGTAGACAAATGGATTTTTGAGGTTGAATATTGGTCTTGAATTTGATAAATGTGTTTTGTCTAAGTTTCAACTACCATGTATGTAGTTAGTTAGGAAAATATCGTATAAAGGTTAATGTTGAATGTTCATTTATTTAATTTGTTAAAATAATATGTACAGTCAAGTGTAACGACCTCCCGGAGCTGTGATCTGATAATTATTGGTCGTTAATACAATTTGTCATTTATGAAATTGTTTGGTGAGTTTTAATTTATTTAAAAAATGCAAGTATTCAATTAATGCAAGGAAAATTTAAAATTAAACTATTTACACCAATAAATCAAAAAGCAGTAGTAGTAGGTATAAAGAAGCAGTAACTGTCTCGATTTCATTATGACGTCACGCATTTTTTACGCGTCGCGTCGTCGTTTTATACTCCTAATTATCCTAACCACTTGAGGAAACAACTACAAACTAAGCTGAATTGATTTGAAGAAATGTCTCATATTTCCCCATCATCTTGCTGCATAAAATATTTGTCATTCGGTTTCTTCCTGGATTCTAGTTTTACCGAGATTTTCATATTAGATTTACCATTAGAACTGCCACAACGCAATTATTTTAATTACACATAGCCTGTCATTCCATACGATAAACCATGTAATGGCAGCATTTATAAAGAAATAAACTATAATTTGTTTTTTAAAGTAATTCTGATTTCAAGGACCTTCAAAAACAAGGAAGACATCTTTTGAGCATTTTTCATTCACATCCGCATTGTTAACTTTATGAGCTTGTGTTTACCAGTTTACTAAATGTTATTTTCTTTCAGGAGTAAGTAAAGCGAGGAAGAAGACAGCCAAAAAGTCAAAGCAGGTTAAATGCAAAATATGCATAGTATTTAGGCAGTCAAACAATTTCAAACAAAATGTTTTCTTAGCCCCAGCACATCTCGCAACTCACATTCACAACATTCCATTTATCGCATCTTTTGATGTAAAAGTACTTCTGCACCTCATTACACCTTTTTCATACATTAAAAGGCTACAATGCTTTAGCCGCTGCGCTCGTAAGTCATGATGCACAGAACATTCCACACATTGAGGTCTTTCGACTTTCTGGGATATACAATGCAGCCTTCATCTGTCAAACACAATATTCTATTTTTGCAAGATAAAACATCTCTCTCTCTTCCTATCAGACATCAACTAGGAACTTGTCTTGCTCACAATTTATTCCTTATCTACATATTTCATGCGTATGTCTACGCGTACCACAAAAAGCTTTATAATCCATCATCTTTCACTCTCACCTCAACAAGCTTTCCGACAATCATTGTTGCGTACTTTCAACTTGCGTTTTATTTGATATTACTGCTTTTTACACACACAGAGGGTTTATTTACCCTTTACCTTGCCTTTCTCATGTTACACCAAATACTAGTACATATTATAAAGCATTTCAAAGTTGCAATCTTCCTGTTATTCCCCAAAAAAATGCTTTGCAATTGCAACAACGTTTAGCATCTAAAGTAGTAGTTGGCATGATATGCACCCCGATTACATTACAGTTTCGTCGGTACCGTTTTCAAAATTATATTATTAATAACACGGTACAGCACGTTATACGGTAAACTTTTTTTGAAAAGGGTTCAGTCAACCATACTAGGCTCAGTAGAAAGAAGATTCTCTCACTCGCACACATAATCAGTTTTCAGCTTACTACAACAGCAACAAAAATTCTAAAAAGTGCATGCAACATATTATCTATATACAACCGGCGACCTTTTAAAGGGCAAAATGGTCTTTCCTTTTATCCCTCTCACCTTCTGCATATCCTTTACCTTAGCATCATCATCAACAATCAACAACATCCTTTTTCTTGTTTTTGTTGATGTACCTACCTGTCTGTTCTCGTTGCACAAGGTAAAATTCTCTTTCGAATAGCCATTAGCTGTGCAGATTTTTAGGTGGCGTGGAAAGAAGTACCTAACAGAGTGGCGGTGGCAGGTACTGCTGGCATGTTACATAGACTTTAGCTTCTATACAATATATAAGGGATGATGTACATGCATCTTTATGATGATGATGATCATGGTTTTGACGGTAAACTTGAAGTTATTCTATAGCGGATATTTGTATGTATACAAGTATGCATGTATCGTGATGCACAAGTGGGAGTACAAAAGTAAAAAACAGCAAAAAAATCCCCGCAAGCTCACACGATACATCTATCCACATAGTCAAGTCACTTTCTTACCTGTGTTATTTATTTGCTTGTGTACATAGAAAACAGTGTTTTGCATGTTTGTGGTGGTGGTTTGTGGAAAGCGTAACTGTCACGAGTAGCTCAGAGAGGAATAGTGAATAGTCGTTCAATAGTTAGGTGAGCAAGCATATGTATGCACCGTTCTAATAAAAATATTTTTTTGCTTACCTGTAAAATGTGAGAATATCTTTGCCCATTAGATTACGGATTACGATTTTTTACCAGTAACGTTGCAAAGCTATGAATTCTCATGATCACCGTAATGTAGCCTAATAGTACACGTCAATTCAATTCGTACAGCTGAGAACACTCAAAAATCTCGTAGATGAAAATTTTACACGCTACCAGTTACCATTACCATTATATCGCATTGTTCTCTCTTTCTCATTGAATTAGATCTATTATTGTCTTACGTTACACACTACACTTTTTCAAGACGCTCACGTACATTACTGTGGATGAAACAATATTAGCATGCAGTCATACACCCTGTGTTTGTGAAATGATGATGATAAGAGAGATTTTTTGCGTATTCATAATCTCACTACTATAAAGCGATATGGTTGTCTCTCCCTCTCATCAAATCTTCTTGAAAAAATAGAGATCAGTTAATAGTTTAAAATGAATGAATGTGCCAGTTAATTGGTTCGAGATTTATTTTAATTAATGAGTGTTGTGTAAAGTGCAGACATTACAAAATGCAGTTATAGTAGTACTTTCAATGGTCTTTCCTTCGTGAATGAGACCGTTTCTGGAGACAAAGTGTTGGTGCTAATAATGTGCAATAAGTTACAGGTGCAATATGAAACCATTTTCTCCATACACATGAACACCTTTGATAATGTTGATGTGCAAAATATTCATTTTATAAGCCTTGTACTTACTTCTGCCTGATTCTGCAATAAATATGCATGCAATATAACATCAAATCGGATTCAAACTACAAATTGTGAAGCTGCCCTCGAGAAAGTACGAGATTGATACTTTGACACAAGGTATACATGTAAATAATGTTGATTTTTTGAATGTATGCTCAGTGAAATATTATAGATTTTGGAGAACGATAGTCTGATAAAGGCTAATCAGAGAAGTTCATATGAATAAATCTTCATGCAAAATTAATGTGCTCACAAGTTCCTCCAACGTATATGAATTTTGTTGATTTTTACTTCAATGCTTACTTTTTCTCTGGAACATTTCCACAATATTTTATTTTGACAAATCATTTCGGATCGTTGATTCTATATTCATGGATAATGGTTAAGTTTAAAAAATGCCAACTGCCTGTTTATTTTTAAGCTATATTTGTACGGTAAAAATGTGCGTGAATTTGCAATGCTAAAAAACCAAAATATATACAGAAGAACCGCTAGTATTTCGAGTGATTCCCATGTGAAACATTTTTTGAGTTTGCATGAAACAGACACAGGAAGCAATGTTTCAGAAGCATGTAGCATTCCAGAGAAAATGAGAAATAAAACACAACTCCACAGAAGACAAAATGCAAGTTTTTAAATTAATATGAAACTTCCTGTAAGGCATGTAATTGTCGACTGTGTAAGTTCTCATTCTTTAAGCCACTCCAATTCCAGTTTGACACTCTACAGCCTTCTTAGGACTTCTTACATAACGCTATGACGTTTATGATATTGTGTTTTTGACTGTTGCATGTAAACACACATCGTGTAGCATGCATAGTTGCCGTTGTACAAAAGTGTACTCATACTTTGTTTTTTTATGGTGCTAGAAGCAAGCGGATGTGATGTGATGTAACGAAGATAAGAATGAGGAATGCTAAATATTATCCAGACATTTTCTCTTTACTTTGACTTTCTAGAGCAATAAAAAGTTATAGCTACAACATTACGCATCTTTCTTTACGCCTAAAAAACTCCGGCATTCTTTCCCACACATGTACATAATTTATTATACAGTATTTTTTAAAAATATTTTGTACGGACCCTGCTTATGCTAAAAGTGCATTGAAATACATTTACACGATTACTTACAGTTTCCCAAAGTCACAAATTTCAACATTCTAGTTTGTCATGAATCGTGAAATTATTGCATATTAGCACACATCTTGTTAGCATTGCACTTTTTGTGACAACATTTTCAGGTTTCAATGCACAAAGTAGTGATGTTGCAACCACTGCCACAATACAGTGGATTTTAATGAAAAAATGCTTAAGAAATTATAATCTATAACTCATTCGATCCTCGTTCAATCACTCGAAGGCTTCCTTATACAAACTCTCAAAATGAATTTTGGTAAATGAAAAAAATAATGTTGAATGTGTAATTCAGCGAAGCTTGCAGCAATAGCTAATAGCTTTTGGTGCTCACCGCATACGCAATGAATGATAATGGTACGAAATGTAAAAGTGGTGAAGACACACCGGTTTTTGAGGGCTTGAAAAATGACTGCTGCGTACAAACATGCAGTGATGCACTCATTCATTATCGTGTCGTTAACAATATTGAATGCGTATTGCTGCTGCATTTTTATAAAAAATATTATTTATGCATTCCCTTCGTCTCACTGCCCTCGCAGCCTACTTTTAAACGCAAATATGTGATGTACGAATACATTGTATCTTTGCATCTTAAATTACTGTTGGTTAATGTATGCTCTTTATTTTTTAAAGCAGAAATCAACGTGAAAAGACTCTTGCAAACGTTTATACACACAACATCTCTCGACTGACATATTCTCTTTCAAAGAAGTTATTCGAAAAGTAGTTGCTATTTATGTACCTACCTATTTGTTGTATGACAGCGGTGTAACAGCGGTGAAATGCGTTTTGCATTGTTTGAAGCCAATGGACCGCTTTTATTTACTTCGCAGCAATGTGTAAATGTTCATCTTTCATTTTTATTGTTATATGCATTCAACTTTTTATAATGTTACAATGTTTGCAAGCAATCTGGTTTCTTCTTATGACACTCTTATTGTGTACTACTTATTAGCACTATCTATTATACGCTACCCCAGTTATTTCGAAGCCGTTTTCTTGCAGCACTTTTATAACATGAAAATAACGCGTGCTTATTTTAAAAAAATACAAAGTACATAAGTATTCTTAAACAATCATTGACAAGCACGCATATAATTTGGTGTCACAAGGCAATAATGTATTATAGATTTACGGAGAAATAAATTTATATGCTACATTGTTTTTAAAAATGTATTCCTCAAACGCACTTACACTTAAAGAAATCTAGTACAAATACGATATGAGAGTGATTGAAGTATCTAAAGTACGTAGTAGAATCACACATGGTTTACGCATTTTCCGGAAGCACAAGATTGCCGACTTTTGTCTTAGTTAATTGTAAGTGTGAGTAGTCTGTAAGTACAGGGACTAGAATGTAGTGGCATGCAAATTCACACTTACACTTAAGTGGATGTGCAAGGAAAATCCTACGTACTTCATACATACCATTTGGCGCATTTCAAAGTTGCGGTATGGCGTTGCTTTAGTTACAATAAATCCTAAAAATCTATTCATCGCTTTCTAAACAAACCGTGTTGGGCAATCACTTTCGATCGTGTTGGACAATTTCGTTTCCAAATAACACCGTACATTATAGCTTTCTGTCAATCATAGAATAAGAAAAATGTAGACACCTAAAGTTGCAAACAAGATCGAAAGATTATATTAATGTTTTCCAATTCCAAAATTCATGTAAATGCAAATATAATTTGTCATGTGATTTTATATACAATAATTAAAGTTTAATTCTCTTTTTTATTGATTTTAGAGCTAACGAAATTGGGACTTATACAATATGAAACGAATTCGCGAAATCCACATGATGCCATCCTGATGCGTTAGAGTTGATGTTGATGACTAATGTTGTTATATACGAAAAAATAAACTGGGTTCCCGATAAATCATTAACTGTATCTGGTTTTGTTCATAAGTTCAGAGTCTGTAGAGCTCAAGACAATCTCGATACATTCTTCGCGGGGACGAATTTATATTCACTAATTCAAGCAACAATGATACTATTACCTCAGTAAATTTTAAACTTGAAGTTAATGAAGTGAATAACTAAATGTTATTTTTGTGATTGTGCAGTTATAATTACAAAAGTGTCTCGTGTTCACATTTGAGTACATCTTTAACAAAAAGTGTCCCACCTTCTTCATTCTAAACTGAAGAGGTTTAATGGATACAACAACAGAGGAGCCCAATGAAGCCCTTCAAAATAATGTTCATTCTCCCGTGGTAAGTATTTTTCATTTATGCTGAATAGAGAAATCTGTTTACACAAGCCTCCAACATATTTCAACAGATACGGTACGTAGTAAAAAAAATGACGGACTTGCATACAATCAAGCATTGTAAAAACCACGGTATGTAAATCTATAAGATCATTTATGTGATGCTTAAGCTTTTACTTCATGCTAAGGCTCAGTTCACAAGGATTTACCAGGAAGTTTTTTTGCTTAGCTAACACTCCTGGATTTTGTCCTCCTGAATGAAGTTTTTGGTTTTTGTACCCTTTGCTTTTCCTTGACCTAAAGGCATAGTCACTCTGATAATTCCATTTTTCATAGCCTTCTGTACAATGAACAATGAACATGATACAGTGGTTGAAATTTTGTTTATGGGTGCAACGTGTGAAATACAAAGCAACCTTCTTCTTTACCCAAGATAAACGAATATGCCAACCAATTTTCTTATAAAACAATGTGAATAAACAATGGTGCTTCTTTCAGCATTTTTAAATAATAAAAACAGTGGCTTATCTAAAAACATTTGCATGAAAGAAACCAAACTGATGCATACAATAAACTCAGGCATAAATGAGTCATAGTCATCCTTCACATCAGTACATCACATTTATTCTTAAAAGCTTACTACCTAGTTGTTATAATGAATATTATGGAGCTTTACCATTTCCAGACAAATATGTACTAAAACCATTAAGCCTAGGCTAAATCATTCTCATACCGGGTATAATTTAATAAAAAGGTTCACTTACTTAGTTCATGAACGTTTCGGATTATAATTGTCCTTACCTTATAGTGTAAGGCTTACACTCAGAACTCAGAATGAGTCATTCGTCCCCACTATTGTAGATTTTTAGGACTTTGTATGAATACCAGTAAAAGTTTTATTGTCCAACTAAAAGGATAAATACGAAAATTCCGTTCTGAAAGAACTATCGATTCGTAAGACAAGATTTTTTGCAAGTTTCATGCTATCAAAGCAAACTTTCTTCAACAACGTGAGACACATAAATGTTTGACTGATTTTATGTAAATAGACAATAAATAAATGAAAATCAGTGTGTGTGAACGAATAAATAAGTTTGATAGAAGATAGGATACTGACAATCCAGACAATATGGTAGCAAATTCGAAAATCACATGATTTCTTGCCGTTTGTGCTCAAAATTACATTATGCGCTCCATTGGGAAATCCATTTGAAGAAACAAAAAATAAAACCTATAATTTGGTTTTATTGTACCTTTGTATTGTATTGTGTCAATTTGATTTTCATGCACACAATATTCATATGAAACAAAGCCTTGACATTCGTATAGTAGTAGGAATTAGGCATAGTAAAAAGTTACGAGTCAAGGATGATCAATGTCAATAATGACTATTCAATTTCTAGTGTCAGCTAATCAGGTAGCAGTGCTACACAAATTCAAGAGTTACGACAGGTCCAGGTCCTGTCATGCTTTTATGTTTTACAAATTATACAATCATGCATGCGTAGTTCCGAATAAATCCAATAAAAAACTACAAACAGCAGTATAGCTCTAGCTCTTCGTGACCCACATTACTTGCGTTTCATTTGATCATAACATTGAACTGAAAATAATAAAATAGCAAATTTTATCCCACAAAGTTGAACTCATGTTCAAATGTTTGCCTTAAATAATTTTATGTATTTTAAAGCTTTTACGTTTCAATCAAACAACCAATAGCCAGCTACTCCAGTTACGAAATATCTTCCCTACTACAAGTGGTAAAAGTGGAGATAGATGTATCATAATATTATGTATGTTTCAGATATGGAGGTTGGACAAAAATTCCCTCTCGCTATTATACAACATATATTGACGGAATTTCCATATTATTTGCTTTATTCATTGCTGCTTCAAATAGTAGCAATCACCAATTATTATTTTTAAAACCAATTACACAGAACTTCCCTTTATGATGTGAAACTGAACAAGAACAACCCGAGATTAGATGATTTTGTACCAATTGTAAAAGATCATATACTAAAGATTATACACTAAAACTAGGGTGGGATAATTTTAACAACAAGGTCAAAGGTACAATAAATTAATTAATTAGTCTTTTACACTTCATTCATATTCATCAATTCTGCTCGCAAGTGTTTCATTACAAATCATCATAAGTCTAATAAAATCACATTTGATTCTGTAACTAGAAAGTCCATTAATAAAAGCAGTGAAAAATATACATATAGCATTTTCAATATAACCTGACCTTTAGTATACCGGGCGGGTTTAAAAGTCTTCTAGGCAAAACAACTTGAAGTCAAAGTTAATCTTTTATAATACAAAAAAAATTGAAAATGACAAGAGTTGCTGTATTATTTGCGCAAGTTTGCATTTCTGTTATTCTGTTTCTCTAAAATCAAAGTATATGAACTTAGGAGCAGTACGGCATTTATCTTGCATTTGCATTACATAGGATCTCTATTAAATTAACAAGCTTAAACTGGATTACATTTTGCTAAAAATGTACGTTAGCGTATCATGATTCCGGCTCCAGTCAAATCGATGTCTTTATTAATTTGACTTTTTATCTGACTTTTCCGTGTAATACGGTTCAACTAACTTCGTTCGTGCTCAAGTTACATGACCATGGCTAGTAAAATTTGACCTCAACTGCAATTTAGAGTATACGATTATGACTATTGACTTATGCTAATGTTCGCTCGTATTAGTTACAGAAAAAAGACATATTCCTCTTCAGTTCAGTACATAACATTTAAAAAACATTATATGGGAAGCACAAAATAATATGCAGATATACATGTCATTATTTCGGTCAATAAGGCGTATAGTAATGGAGAATATGTCTTGACAAGTTATATCAATGCACGAATTCATGTAACGCAAATGAGAATCTCTGTTTAAATTATTGTGTGCAGAGTGTAGTGTTATTGTTGCTTCCAAACACGAATTCCAAGTAAAATAGTATCTCTACTTCCACAGCTTGAACAGTTAGTCAATACCAAATAATAAAAAATGGAGCTTTATAATAGACAGCAAAATCTCTGGGTTCAATCAAACAAACATGCAGCTGAAACGCTGCGAAATATTTTTTGTGAACCAGCAGTTATTGCAAACAGCATACTGCACCACTACGGTACTGGCGCAATTGGTAATTTGATTGACTTAATATGTTTAAACTTTTACTAGAGTAAATTTACATCTCTAGCACTGCTGTCAACTTTTCATTTTGCATCTACCTACTACCATATTATTGCGATCCAGCCGAGTTGGGTTTCCAAACCTCATACCACCTGAAAAGACGACAGCTTCTCTCACTCTCTGCGTCAGTAAGGAATTGGAGCCAATTTATCCGTATCATCATATCTGTAGCTCTGTACACAATTAGTTCTATGTGTTTCCAATTTCACCATTAGAAGCAACCGAGACCACAATACGAAAAAATCTTTGTCCGACAATCGTTGGTTTGCAATGTACCAAGTTATATGTGGCCAATTATTTCAGTTGGTTTTGCAAGAGAATATTTAGCAAGATTAGCATGTACAGGTTTACAGACAACTGTACTAAATTGTTCATTTTAGCTGGATATTGAAGAATATTACAGAGAGTGGAATGTGGAAACCCCTCACGTTATAGGAAGAAATGATCATTTAAATGTGCTGATTTTCTTGATTTGCCTTGTTTAGCAATCTTAGTGCACGATGTATGCACATGCAAATCACACTTGTCTAAAAATACTATTCAAACTACATACTTTCAACTTTGGACCTGTAATCAAAGTTAATTGACTCAAGTTCACAAATGCGAAAGCTCTTTTCTGCGGAAATGATTTTCAATTTACTTACACAGTGTAATAATTAAATACCTTGCATTTATGTGTTATTAGATGTGTCGGTCTAATATGTTCACGGTCACTATTGCTTTCTTTGAGTTAACTAGATATTGTGGACATATTTGTTGCAATTTATGTGGATATTTTTCTACGTTTACGATTGAGAGAGGAAGGAAGCCATCCATGTTAAAATTGGATTGCAGAAAATAAGTAATACGACCAGGGCTTCTGACAGTTAGAGTACAGTTCAGGAATAAGGAAAAGGGAATGAATGGTTTTCATTCTCCGTGTGTTCCTTGTTTGGACCCAACTTTAGTAGTTCAATAAAAGTACTCTGAAGAGGAAGACTAGAAACAAAGAGTGAGTCTCAGCTCAGCTCTTTTAACTGAAGAGTAAATCTATTGAGCTGTTGTGACGTGAAATATTTCTGGGGAAAAATAAGATACTCATTGTAAACCAAAATGTTCTAATTTTTGTAAGGTTGAGTAACTATCTTATTTTCTGGTTTGTGTTTTTGTTACTTTACTATGAATGTAAAGCACAGGAAAATTTAGTCTGAATGAGTGTCTGGTCAGCTTAGCGCTATACTACTGCTGGACTAACAAAGTCATAAATTCATAGTAGATACAGTTTTGTATTGATTGGATTGGGATGTAGTGGAATGTAGTGTTACACATTAAAACTCACTCAAGTATCAATTTGTTTAATAACAAATGATTCCAAAATATTTAACTGGAAAGTTTTGTGCTTCTCGTCACTCGCGTTATGAGTAACTTTCATTTCAAAGTTACTGCATCAGCATCAGCAAATGAAACTTGTTTGTGACCGTGTTTTCATTTTATTACTACATTTCGTGTTGGTGACTCTTTTAGAGAAGTTTTAAAACGAGCTGTTTACAGATATAAAAATGACAAATGTGTTAGATCATCTACTTACTACGACGTAACTTGTTATTTCAAGATATTTATTCCTACCTACCTATTCACATTTATTTTCTTGGTAGGAATTTTTGACTTATACATTTTGCTCATGGCCATCAAGCATCTTTGTCCAACGTGCTGAGACTGACAAAGACATAACCACACATAATAACAACTTGTTTGCGTGGCTTGGTTGGTGCAAAAGTGTAACGCTATGTAAGTCGCATGCTCTCATTGGAAATATTTTCCGAATGGAACGTTCCGTACATCACCGTCACCATACACAATAAGATGAGAGATTATATCTACTGAAAGTTAATTACTATTCAAATGCAACTTCATATCTTAATATCATTCAACGACCACTGTGAACGTGTAAAAAGATTGCGTCAACAATTGTTCGTTGCGTCTCTTGATATACATATAGATGTACTATTTTATACTGAAAAAACCTCCACTTCTACTTAACTCTCATTAAAAAGCAATATTATGTTAGTATCGCTTGCACAGCAGCAGATTTTATATCTCCAAACAAAAGCTGAAGAAAGGAGAAAGAAAAATGTAGCTGGGGCTTATAATAACGATGATGATAAGAAGGCTGTCAAAAATGCATACACTGCACAAGACAAGGCGCTTAATAAAAAGAATGCTAATGGGGATAGAAATGAGGAGAAGGATCCTGCAAAGTATGATGATGCGACTAAGATCTCGTTGTCAGAGTACTCGCAATCAAAGTCCGAGAAGAGTTCATTCTCTTCCAAACCGTCTCATCATTTTCCCCCGCATTACCAAAAAGAGCAGAAAGAGAAAAGATGTGTCTATGATGACACATCCAAAAACGAGTGTTGTGTCAGTGCCAAATGCTTCCCGTTGTTCAGCAGAAGGACAAAAAGTAACAAAAACGAGTGTCGCAAAAAGCCACCACCCATACTCATGAAGAAGGTAGAAATTGATCTCCAAACGAAGCAATTTATCACCACCATACAATTAACGAATTATCGCATGATAATAATTTAGAGAAAAGTGTTGATAAAATATAAATAACAGACAGCTAATAATCCTAAACTCAAAAAGTGAATTACAAGATTGATGAAAGTTTATATTGATTAATAACAAAAATATTTTTTAAATTATCAGGATAACTGCCGGTTTTGGGGTGAGGAAAAGGAGAAAGATGCGATATGGGGAATATACTTGAAGAAAGTTCGGTACCAACGACCGTCAGCTATTGTCCAGATAGTTCAAGCAGAAGGCCATCATTCCTTATCCGGTGGAACTGGAGCCGCTGGAGAAAAGCAAAATGGGGTATTGTCAGATTCACCGGACGAAGAAAGTCCGGGTGACATTGCTCACCTTATGTGGGAAACAGTACGAATCAAAGTACTGAAGGCAGGTACTTTGGACAGGGTGGTGGAGGCCGTGGCTAACGACGATACCGATGTTCAGGTATGGCTGGATATATGATGGGCTCATATTGCCCCGTTTATTTGCATTTGGCTTTTTAGGACGTGAATACAAGTGCGAATAGCAATAACTAAACATGTCTATTTATTTTGAAATTAGGCCACCCATCTAAGTGTTTTCTTGGCTACTTATCGAACTTTTGCCACCGCTCCGCAAGTTCTTAGTGCAATTCTATCCATTTACAAGCGTGCAACGACGGATATGGTCAGAAAGTGAGTGAAAACGTTCAATTCAAACCTTTACGAACCCATTTTCCGATATGTATTCATTGTCTTGTTTCTCAATTTAAAATTCAGAGCTATGTTGGATGCACTCCACGTTTGGTTGGACACATATCCGGAAGATTTTGAGCAAAGTACTGAAGGGTACGACTGCCTCCATAAGACTGTTTTGCCATTCACACACGAGGAAAACTTAAAATCACTAAGTCTCAAAGTGCAATACAAACTGCGAACGCGGAAAAAAATGAAGAAAGCTGCCTCTGTACATTCTTTGAGAACATCATCTCCTCTTCAAATTAAAACCTATTGCCTTTTGTCGATTCCAGAATCTCACTTTGCACGGCAGTTAACATTTGTAGATAAGGTGCGTTTTCCAAGTTATTATGGATATCATACAACCTGCGACCTTATTGAACACTTTGATGAACAACTTTGTACATTTGTGGTTTGCAGGAGTTGTTCCTAAATCTGAGAGTATGGGAATGTCTTGGAGGCTTGTGGAAACGAAGGTGCGGATGCCCAACCGTTCAGGCTACCGTAGAACAATTCAATGCATTATCTGGTCGTGTTGTTGCTACCATCTTGTTGGATCCGGCAGCAACTATTCAAATGAGAGCAAAATATCTGGATAAATGGATTAGAATTGCACAGGTAATTTAATCACTACGCATTCACAGCATAGAAATGATATTTAATATGAGTTAACTAATCAACTTTGGATGGGAAAATATTTTAGGAACTGAGGCAGCTGAAAAACTTTTCATCTCTTAAAGCTATCATCTCTGGTCTAGAATCAAACCCCGTGTTCCGTCTTTCAAAAATTTGGAATTTGATTTCCAAAGACAGAATTGCAATTTATAGTCAACTTTCACAAATATTTTCCGAAGAAAATAATCGAATGGCACAAAGAACGCTTCTGGAAATGGAGGGAACGGCAAAATTTCCCACACAGTCTAAAAGCCCAAAAGATCGACGATTTTTTACAAGAGTATTAAGAGGTCCTGCGGCGGCCAGTAGGTTAGCCGCGGCTGCAGAAAACGACACTCCAAATGGAACTATTCCTTACTTGGGAACGTTCCTTACTGACCTTACGTTCATTGATTCCGCCATCTCAGATCGTGTTCAAGGAAATCTGATCAACTTTGAAAAACGTCGAAAGGAGTTTGAAATACTAGCACAGGTTTGTCATGCGAAACATTTTCGTTATAAAACTTTTATACTTTTATGTATTGCAAATTTCAATCAAAGTTGCAAATCGTATGAGATTGTTTAATATTGTATTTTGCTGGTTTCGTCTTTGTTGCAGCTAAAGCTACTACAAGGCTCCGCAAAGGGATACAGACTTGAAGAAGATCCTTATTTTACAGCGTGGTTCAATTCCCTCGTTATCTTAGATGACAAAGTCGCGTATGAATTGTCGTTAGCCATACAACCAGAAAGAAATCCCATAAAGGGTCATCGAAAAAATGATTCCTTCACATCCAACTCATCCTCTGAAAACATTGACCAAGGGTTGCAACGAAAGGTAAATTGTGGTAGCATTCCTTAAAAAGGGCATTTGAAACGATATTGTAGCTATACTGCATGTTCAAACTTCTAAATCTCTTTTCTGTTTCTTCACAGGGTTCCATTCCAAGTTCAAATGAAAGCTCAATTTTATACTCACCGACATCCAGCAACTCTACAGCAAACGGCAGCGGATTGCTTTCTGTTAACCCTGAAGCCATTGTAGTCAAAGTGTCTTCACCTTCAAAAGGAGATGTGCTTTACAAGTCAATAATGGTTGGAAACTCTGATCACACTCCAAAAGTCATTGCATCTGCCTTGGAAAAGCTAGGCATGGAAGAGGAGGACCCGAAAAACTTTGTTTTAGTTCAAATTTTGCCACACAAGGAACTCAAGTTTCCTGTAAATGCTAACGTCTTTTATGCATTGGACACGTCCATCCATCCAAACGACTTAAGATTAGAGATTCGACCTAATCAAGCGTCCATCCACAACAACAACAATACGATTAGTCATCATAATAATCATAGTAAAAATAGTGTATCTAAACTTTCGACCAGATCCAGCTAGCGGGAAGTATTTTCCCTTTTAATTTAAAATGCTTCAGAAAGTCCGTTCAAGCTGCTATTTATTTATTTTTTTCAATTAGTTTTTAGCAAGTGAAAACTAAGCAAATTGCGAATGTGTGAGCAATATTTTAATACTTAATTTCAGAAATAATTTTAGGATATAACACAGATTGCTATATGTGTACTTTTTTTAGTGAAGAGTATTACTTTAAAATATATATATATAAGAATCCAATCTGTGATAACAAATGTTACAAACTAAGGCATGAATGAACTTTATAAATCTGCGTAATTAAAAGGTGACCGCCACCTTCTTCGAATGTTTTTTTAAAAAGTGCGACAAAATAATCGCTATCTACATATAATTCTAAAATTCTAAATACAGTATGTCCTCATTTTATGATTTGCGACATATAATAAAAAGTTTAAATGTACTTGTGTGTATTTTTTCTTCTTCATTCTATAAAAACGTCTTTTATTCTATAATAAATTTTATGATCGTTACACATTCATTCTCAGCACAAGATTTCATTTTAACAGCATTTAATAACGATTACAAACGTCTAGCTTTACGGGGCCGTGGAGGTGTGAACGATATCGGAGTGTGGTCGGCAATACAAACTATTTTCAAGCCTGCCATTTGGAGTCCCTTCACAGCACTCATTCTGCCAGGTCCAAGGCCTTGAATCAACACACGCACATTGGAAACCCCTCTCTCTCGAGCAATCTGTTGGAAAAATGGCAAAGAATAAAACAGATCAGATCAAAGTAGTCTATTTTTTCTAAATATGCAGTTTTAGAAACAATTTCACATTTTACTCACATTACTAACGGCCACAGCAGTAGTTTGAGCAGCAATATTGGTCCCCTTTCTGGTATTCTTAAATCCGTCCATACCACAAGACCGGTAGGCTATTTGACGACCTCCAGCTTCGCGAATAAGAATTATTGTATTATTTTTTGAACTCTTTATGTGGCAAATAGGTAGGTCCATAAATTTTACACCGTCAAATAGTAGATTTGGGGTATCAGCATCCGGGTACACATTTTGCTTACTGAGGAAAACAAAACTCTCATTAAAGTCCTGCTAATTTTATTAACATTCTGCATCAATAATGGACATTATCTACTTTAGAACTTACCTGACATTAATAAGATCTACATCTAACTGTTTCTCTCCTTGTGTTCCCATATCCTTAAGGGGCGTTGACTGTATCAAAACGCGACGATCTTCCGACTTCCAGCGTCGATTTAGCAAGTAAACACTTTGCGGACATGTTGCACAAGGATTTATTCTACTTAGGTCACCGGTCCTTGCTGCAGTGCCAGTAGCAAGACTTCGAAACTGGCGAAGAAGATTGGACAAATTCATTTTGACTGGTTTTTAGAACTAAACCAAATTACTTCCTTGAACTAACTTCCTTTCGATGCATTTAAGATTCAACTTTCACCGTTCACTCTTTTTGTATTGATGGACATCTGTGCTTGAGCATTGAGACAAACACACATGCATGGAGCCGGAGAGCATCAAAACAAGCATGATAGCACGAAGCACGATCATCAGAAGAAACCGATGCTTGCTGTTCCCTGTGCAACTTTATGCTTTCTTTTTTCTCTTTATCAAATTCTCTTGTCGCTTGAGAAAGAAAGTATGATCATCCATTTTACATCATCATTCATCATAATGGCTGTTGCATTTCGGCTTTTTGCATTAAACTCATCGAATTTATTGACCAAAATTTCTCATGAAATTCATTTGCAATAAAGCAAGTAAAGTGCAATTTAAATTAGAAAAGCCTAATGATGGTAGAGTAATAAAGCAGCCTGAAATTTAAAGGAAATAATTTCCAATTTGTTAATAAAATATCAATCTTATTTATTTAGTCGGATCATTCATTAAGTGTGCTTGTATTGAGCAATCTCATTAAATGTTCATAGTTCATCTAATATTTTCCCACTGTTGCTTCCTGCACTTTGAATCTTCTACCGAATCCGCTTGTGTACCGGCTTTTATGGAAATTATCATGCATTTACTGAATGAAAAATGAAAGGATCACATGAATGTTGTTGCATGCAACTCTGATGTTGTTTTAATTGCTTATTTTTCTGATTAAAAGCGCGTGCCTTTTCTAAAATGAGTAAACAGGAATATTCTGCTATCATCTAGAACAGTAAACTGAGTGTGATTTTAAACACCCGATAACCTCGGTACTATGCTATTATGATGCATGTGTACTACCTGTGTGATTATAATGAGAATGAAAAGTCCTTGCAATTGCAAGTAATACAGGCTCAACTCGTCCAATTGCTATTGTGATTTGTGATTTAAATGTACGAGCTTTTGGTTGGTAATGCATCTAATGTAAAGAGCTCTTGTATTTAAATCAGACAGACAAAATCTCATTTCTGTAATACTGGCCATGAAGTAGTAATAAGAAGAGGGTTGTGGTATCAGTATCAAGTACAAAGTACGTCAAAAGAATAAAACTTGTATTGCTCTGCAGAAATTATGTTACGCAGAGTAAGCGTATCCTGCACACAACCAAGTTGCCTTTTTTATCCAACCCTACATGCTTAAAAGTCATAAGTGTAGGAATTTTTCCTTTCGTGTAATAGTGTACAAGTATAGTAAAGTTGCTTGCATTGCATTGTAGTTTGTAGTAAAATATTATTGATCTAACATGAGTAGTTGGGCACAGGTAAACTAATGCTGCAATTAAATGAAAGAACCTGCCCATAATTCAGATGTCAATGTACAGAAATGTTTAGCATGGCCAACATCATTATCAGGAATGTGTACACCTTGCTTTCTTTTCCACCTTTTGCTTCTCTCTTTACTTTGCTACCTGCACTCAACATTGCATTATTGCATGCACGTATGTATCCAAACTAACCGTTTCGAGAAGAAAACAAGTACATTTTTAAGCTTCCGTGCACTTCAATGGTATCAGTCGTCATTCCCGTCGTGTGTCCCTGACTCATTCTCTCAAGCTGATGTGTACAAAACACAAAAGAATCAGAAGACATAACACAATTAATTATTAATATTGTAACATTAGTCTTCGAATTGCTAGATTGCACCATCATCAGTTTGGTCATTTAAAGTTGAGCTGCTGACCACAAACATTATACATAGAAGAACACACACGGAACAAAATTTCCCAATATATTGTTATCATCCAAATTACGCACATTTTTTAGCCAAAAACTATTCCAGTTATATTTAATACACCTCTCCTGACTAGACAGCACACAGTTTAGAAGCAGCGAGCAAGTCATCAAGCAGCAATTGAGTAGAGCAGCGCTGTAATAAGACTTTATGTACATAGGAATTATTTGCTAATACTCTGATGGTACGTTATGAAAAAAGTTATATATTAATCTTTTAGCCTGTCAAATGTTGGTATTATTGCGTACATTTTATAGTACATCCAGTTTATTGACTTGACGTTGGTTTGGTGGTGGGTGTTTTATTCTAATAATTCGGTGTGTCCATATAGGCCTATAAAGAAGGATCGGGCTGATCTGAGACTATTTTATACTTAATTCCGGCATTCGTATTAATGTTATTCCCATCTCATCTAGTATATAGTGTGTGTGACTATCTTTAAGTTAAGATAGTGAATGCATTCTGGAATTTGTTTTTTACTTGTCTTTACGAAAGACTATGTATAAGTAATTTTTATATAAAAATTACTAGAGTGGGCATGAACATTTTTAGCAGCAGCAGCTGCACAGCGTAGCTTACGTGCACAGTAATTTTTGTTCGTATACGAGTTGCTGGTACCATTCCATTGCTCATACATACATAATCAGCTCAAAAGTCATTTTTTTCTGAGAAAAGTCAACTACATTTTTAATCTCAAAGTACAGAGATGCACAATATTTGTATTAGTATGCAGTAATTGGAGCCACGTACTTGGAAAGAATATTCAGTTTTACAGTTCCAGTAAAAATGATATTTGAATAGGAAAACGGATGTAGCTACAGGTGCGGAACTAAATTTTTTACTGGATTGTGACAAGATATATTTCAAAAACCTAATTGGAATCTCATAGGAAAGCAGATTGAAATTGCATTCTTAAAATTACTCCTTTTTTATATACCGTGCACCGTATAACAATATTCTTAGAATATTATTCTAGTTAGGAAAGTGAGTAAAAGTAATAACTTTACATTCAAAATACTGAAAAGAGTACACATATTATTCCAATATTGAATATTATGTCATATTTATTTCCGTATGAACAAAGAACCTCACACATCATCGCGTCTAATTAAAAAATGCACATTCAGAAAGTGTGGATACAGCTATCATACGTCTCTTTACAGAACATTAAAAAGAAATCACTAACTTTTGTAACTTTTGTTGCAGGTACCTTGAAATTAAACGGCAAGTGTAGGATAGAATTACAACTGTGAAGGTCGGAACAATGGAATCCACACGACGCTTAAACGTCAAAAAACAGACTTTAGATGATGCATATGCAGCACCAGCGAATTTCTTGGAAATTGATGTCATAAACCCAATCACACATGGCATTGGAAATAAGCGGTACACTGATTATGAAGTCAGATTAAGAGTGAGTAAAATCTTCAACTTGTATGATATACCACGGTAGTTTATGTTCCTTGCAGTGTTTTAAAATGCTGTTTTCATGACTTATTTAGACGAATCTCCCAGTTTTTCGTGTAAAAGAATCGTCGGTTAGGAGGAGGTACTCGGACTTTGAATGGCTAAGGGGTGAATTGGAACGGGATTCCAAGATCGTTGTACCACCGTTGCCATCTAAAGCATGGAAAAGACAATTGCCCTTCAGGTAGTACCTTTTGCTTCATTACTTTCTCTTAAAACATTTCATTCTCTCTACTTTATGGTAATCTATATTTTACTTGTAATATAATGGACTGGAATATTATGTTACAGATCGGACGATGGAATTTTTGATGAAGACTTCATCGAAGATAGGAGGAAAGGGTTAGAAATATTTGTTAATAAGTAAGTCATATTTAATGCATAATAAAAATTTGATCGCATATCACATATAATCACAGTTATAAATTTGAATGTGCAACGGATTCCTACAAAGATGCTTTTATCGTTAACAGAATTGCTGGTCACCCACTTGCGCAAAATGAAAAGTGCTTACACATGTTTCTTCAGGACCCAGTAATCGACAAAAATTATGTTCCTGGAAAGATGCGAAATGTTCAGTGAATGTTCGTTTTAACCTATTTTGTGAATGTGGTGAAAATTTCAAACCTAGCTGCGATCTACGAGACAAATCTATTTCTTATCGGCCATATTATAAAATGAAGGAACTGTAAGCCAGAGGTCTGATATTTTGGTTTGTATATAGTATGGAAACTTTCGATTATGGCGTGCATAAAAACTTCAGCCCTTGTAATAGTTATAAAATACGTATAAAACAATGTGTTATTTAACTTTATGTAATACTGTTTATCAAAATGAAGACAAGTTTGCTTTAACTGTGCATGATTAGATAGTAGTAGCGCTAAAATAGAGACCAATATAATTTACTGAGCGAAAATCCATTATCAAACCTACACGGCTGTGCATTGTTGAAATATAAGATGTAGCAACTTTAAATCAATATTATAATGTGAAGTAGGTATTAGATTTTATTGAAGAGAAATTCACTTTTATATCTGTAGATGTTTCCCAATTGTAATTAAATGCACTTTCTATCTTAAAAGTTGTGTGGATGCTGATGTTTTATTTAAAAAATATTGATTCTCAAAGTTGTTATTTCAGTTATAAAAGCATTAATACATAATATATAGAGCAGTTTTATCCATCACTGCAGAGAAAATATTAGAGAAACTTTCTAAATCCCGTCCTGTTGTATATGAGATTAAGTTTTAAATCCTATAATGCAGATCAAGGTAAAGCGCGAAGACATATTCGGCAAAATGTTTCATTATTCAATTAATCAACTATCACTAACCTACAATAACAAGAGAATACAGTTACTAACAGTACTATACTAACTCTAACAGTAAGCCGAAAACGACTAACAAAATAAAAAAAGGACTATTACGCCTAAATTGACTCATGACTCCATAACAAAGGTAACTTATCCTGATGCATAACGTAAATACTGAAGTGGAATTATCAATTGATCAAAATAACTACAACAAGTATTCAGTTAATGTGTAACTTGCAGTACGAAATACGAGTAAATTATAAAAATGTAAACGTATCAAACGCTTCACTAGCTCTTAAAAATTTCATTCAAGCTATACGAAGTAAAGTTATACCGAGTACACTAAATGTGTTACATTTGATACTTGGTATTTAGCAAAGCTGGCAAGTAACAATGCGTCTTATCAGGGACACATCTGCCTTTCTATTTCCATATTGTTTTCTAGCAAAAGAGAGAAATACTTCTTCAAGCGTCGTTTCATTGACGGCATAGTCTTCGATGATGTCATCATATCTTGTTTTGAGATCTTCCATGTTCTTAAAAAGTACATTCCAAGGGATAGTTGTGTTTTGCACTTGGTACTGAAGAATGTTCTGAAAGAGAAACAATGGTTCGATTGGTGTGATATTCCTTTACACAACTTTATCAATTCCGTAAATATAATATCTCTGCTTCTGTTTACCTGGTGTTTATCTTTCAGAGTACATGGTGCAAATTTCTGACTTATTTCGTGAGATAGTTTATTCAAATCTTCAGACTCAAGAGGAACCATAGGTTTCAACTTCAAAGAAAGACTGTAACCCTGTGCAAATTTACTCTTCAAATGCTGCACTCCACCAAGGCACTGTAACTGACCATTCACCATGATTCCAAGTCGCGTACAAAGGGCTTCACACTCTTCCATACTGAAAACAAACATATTTCAAACTTTAAAACCGGAACTTAATGTTCTTGAATAGTTAAGCCAAGTTTACTCCGTTACCTATGTGAAGTTAAGATAATGGATTGACCCGAATCTCGCACCGCCCCGAGAACTTGCCAAAACTGACGTCGGGAAACTGGATCAACGCCACTAGTCTATTAAAGCAGAACAATACAGGCATGGTTCTTAACTTGATCGGCATAAACCGCAATGTCAAATGAATGAGCATCATAAATTCATACCGGTTCATCCAGCAGCAATATGGGAGGATCTCCTATCATGGCCATTGCCACGCTCAATCTCCTTTTCATTCCACCACTGTATTTTCGACACTGCACACCGGCACTTTCATGGAGACCCAACTTTGTCAACCATTTATCAGCTTCCTTTTGTCCATATCTACCAGGTACTCCCCGAAGTCGACAAAATAATTGAAGCATTTCACGACCACTTAAGACATCGATTATCCCATCAAACTGAGGACAGTATCCAATATTTCCAAGAAACTGTTTTCTGTTTTTTTCCAAAGTATTCATGAATGCATAGGCATTCCCGTGTGAACGATATTCATCTCCAGTTAACATTCGGAAAGTAGTAGTTTTTCCTGCTCCGTTCACTCCAAGTAACCCTGTATGCGGAAGGATATCCATGTTAATATTTTTCCATAGAACATATTTATTTACAAGCTATGAAAACCAGATACCCATACCAAAACATTCTCCATGGTGGACTCCAAAACTTAGTCTAGACACTGCCGCAAAAGAACCATAGCTTTTGCAAAAGTTGTCAACTATCAATGCGTCTTCGTTCGTGCTTCCTGTAAGCGTATGCAAAAATTTGTAATAATGCCTGAGTTGAAACGTTAATATTAAAAAGAAAATGAAAACCATACCGCTTGCAACTAAATTTGAAACACGTTCAGATTCCTCTCTGACATCCTCGTCATATATTTCAGATTTAAAAACGGATTCGTCGGTCTGAAATAATTTGCTTAATGCTTTTTGAATTATGCCATATTCTAGCAGAAGCAGGATAACTTGATAGATAATCCCCATTATGACCATATACAACAACTCTTGGCCTATGCCAGGAACGGTTGAGGTTGTAATCCCCCCTTTTGTGTAATTCCAAGTTATGTATGGTGTGGGTTCGAAACACGTGGTATCGAGTTCGTGACAGTTATCTACGTTAACAATAAGTTGAGCATTTTTAAGTTCCAAGTCTTTTCAAAAATAATTTAATTCATTTTGAATTTCGGAACGTTTTACTCACCGCAACATTCACGATATTCCTTTGGAACGGTAGTTGTACTCGGGTCACAGATGAGTTGTTTTGCTTCATCAGATAAAATGTTGCATCTGCCATTTTTGGACGCTATCTCAGAGTATCTCATTGTGCTTATGGCTGCTCCAAAGGTAGGAAAAAATCGTCCAATCCAACGAAGTTTTTCTGCCAGTCCCAATAACTCTCCAATTTCCATTACGTGTACCACAATACAAAGAATCATTCCTACAAAACCATGATAAGGAAATCTCAGATAATATACATAAAGAGAGCAATCTTGAAGTACGAGAAACTATCAAATTTAAACAGTTGAACCATTGCTCTTCAGGACTTACCAGAAGCAACATGCAGTATAGACACAAATGCAAATCCACCAGCAACCGTCGATGAGAACAAACTTATAACATACGAAAACGAAATGGCAGAGTATCCGTAAATCAGAAGGATGAGAAAAGCAACACCTACATAATTGCCAAAATTGAGTTATTTTGATTTAAAACTTGAGATCTAATATTGCAACTTTTTCAATAATCAGTTTTTACACTTACCAGCACCACCATAAGAAGTGAATACATTATGACTTTGGAAAATAGGAAAACACAAAGTCATAGCGCAGATTACAAGTACAACCACAAAGAAATCCCACGCGAAAGCAGAAGACCAATATGTTAAGGGGCTTACTCCTGTCATCATTTGAAGTTGCTTTGCCTAGATAAATCATTCGTAAACTTGTTAGCTTCATATGGAAATCGCATTTAGACTTGTATAATATAAATTCCTGGCATTAGACATTACCTTGCATAACCTTTCCTCAATCGGAAATACGATAAAGCTGGCAGCCAAGAGAGCCAGCCCAATCGGCATAAACACAGCAAACATAATAGGAACCGTTTGTGCAAATATTGGATCGGGTTTGGCCGCCTCTAACAAAGACTCCATTCTTGACTGAAAAGGGTGGTTGGTCACATATATACGACTACTTGAACTAGGATCCAACTTCCTTAGAATTGAATTTGTTGCCATATTTATTGCAACTGGTGCGGCATGATTTGGAATCGTATTAAACATTGCAGTAAAGTTGTTCGGGGTAGCATCTCCAGCAATAATGTGACGTTCCCGGTATGACGCCAAGTCATTTCTTCCCAGGTCGGATATTGTTTGAAATACAGAGGTCCCAGAAGGGACTTTTTCGGCGGATGGGCCAATGACACTAGCCATTGCGGATGCCATATTCTGAAATAAACGGTAATAAATACCATAATTTATTAGTATGAACGAACATACTTTCTTCAAGAGAACAGTCTACATCAAGTTAAGACTTACCTCATCTGTTGAAGAATAAAGCGTCACAGGATTCTTGTAACTATCCAAAGTGATTTTAAGGGCTGGTGGTGGATCTGGAGTTTCAAAATTTGCATTACTAGCCATGATTGTAAGAGCCAGGATAGCAATTGGCATGAGTAGCTGTAATTAATTGTTTAGAAACCACATTGAATGTTCTGCGACTAGAAATAACTTTCACATAACTTAAAATCAAAGTTGATGTAATTATATACCTGACTCAGCATCAGTTTACGCTTCCTTATTGTGTAAATGTACTTTTTGACCAGCAACGCCATAAACTGTTCCTTCACAAGTTTTAAACCTAAGGCTCGCTCATGATCTGATTTCAGGTCTATGAAAAAAATATTGTTAATCAAACTGAATCTGATATTTCAATATATTTTAATGATCTGTATCTGATAGTTAATTATCAATCGATATTGTGCTTACTACTTCTTTCGTCATTAACTCTTTGACTAGCGTCTGGGCTCCCGTCTGTACTGGTTACCCCATTTTCTACATTCGCGTTTGCATGATCTTCTGTTAGCTCTCCGACCCTTTAAATAATAATTTCAAAGAAAAGCAATCAAGCAAACTGTCAATATAATTGATTGATGATTGATTGAAAAACAATGAAAACCGCAAGATACCTCAAGAACACTTCATCCATTGTGGTAAGCGAAAGCCCTATTGTTTTTATTCCCAACTTTGCCTTATATTCTGTTAGTTCGGAAAACATTTCCGACAGTTTGTCCGTTGTTGCTGTCTCGGTTGGTAGAGAAAGAATCAGCTCTGACGAGTTATTGTTGTGAATGCTCTTGATAGATGCATTAAAAACGTATCTTTGAACGCAACGTAAAAGTTCATCTCGTTTCTCGCTTTGGTTCAAGGATACTTTTAAAGTGTATCCAGTTCCATAATATTTTTTCAAAAATATTGGAGTGCCACAACATTGTAACTTTCCATTAGCCATAATTCCAATACGGTCACCCAATACATCAGCTTCCTCCATAAAGTGTGTTGTTAACAGGATTGTTCGCTGACCTCGCATTTCCTGTACAAAGCAGAATTATTTACTAACGACAATTCAATTCTCATTCATACCTACTCATTATATTATTATTTTACGTACCAACAAGAGATCCCATATTGCCCGTCTTGCCTCTGGATCCATACCACTGTACGAACATAGACATAATAATTAACCAAAATAACATACTGAGTAATGTGGGGAAACCTTTTACCCATACCTTGTCGGTTCGTCCAAAATCACCACCTGTAAAACATGAACGGGAAAAGTCAAAATATTTCCTGAGAAATTCATTAATAAATTCTTTGCTTCAATTTACCTTTGTTCCTCCTATTAAGGCGATTCCTAAGGAAAGTTTTCTCTTTTGTCCTCCGGAAAGAGCCATTGATAAGGTTGTTTCTTTATCAGACAGTTGCAGTTTTTTCAAAATTTCTTTTGACTCTTTGGTTGCCTCTGCTAAACTTAATCCTTTTAACTGGAAATTCGAAACATGGATTAAATTCACACATAGATATACAACAATATTCGGCTCCATAAAAGTTCGCTTTCACTTACTTGTCCAAAAAATCTTAGGTGTTCTGAAACGGTCAACTTGTCAAACAGCAAATTATGTTGGGCACAAAGGCCCATGTTTTGCCTTACACTGTCTAGGTCAGTAGTAATGTCGTAGCCATTAACCGTGGCTGTACCTCCAGAAGGTGCAAATAGACCTGTGCAAAGAAAAAACTTGCTTTATTGCTCTGACATTCAATTAGAATATAAATATGTGATACTAATATGTCGGGTACACCCTTCGGATACAGTATGACTAGATTTTCAATGATTACGCACCTGTTAACATTGATATTGTAGTGGTTTTTCCTGCCCCATTATGCCCAAGAAGGGCAAATATTTCTCCATCGTACATTCTTGCGCTTACGCCATTTACTGCAACTTTATTTCTGCCAAAAGTTTTTCGCAAATTCATTATTTCTACACCCACATTACTATCAGAGGTTTGCTTTTCAAAGCCAGGTATATTTTGATCGAAATCCGTTTCGTCTGCATTCGCAATGCGGTCGACCGAACTACGTCGGGGAAACCATGTTCTCGCCTAAAAAGTGACAAATGATAATTAATTATACGTGCGAAGCAGAACAACGGAAAGTATCTGGTGCTGTTTAAATAATTTAATATGTAATCGAACCTGGAAAAGGTAATACCAGGGTTTTCTAACTCCATACTCGGATGGGAAGACATTTTCTATGTAGACCGTCAAGAACATGTACAGAGTAGTATTCACCAGAAACATTAAAATGACATGACCCAAAGTTAGTGGGTCGACACTACTCAATGGTTCAGCAATATTGCGCCACTGTGCTCCAACAGCTAAAAGTTGAAAAAAACAAACCATATATTTAACTCTCGTACGATTACTTTTAGGCCTTGATTTATGAAATGATGAATTTGAAAACCAAGTATAGTACCTTTTCCTTCAAAGGCACACATGACTTTGACTGCCAAATGAAGTGCTAGATTGGGCAACAAAGCTACGCCCAATTTTTCTGTAAATGATGCCATCTGGTATTTTTGCTCCATTCGAGGAAAGATAAAGAAGTAAGAACCAAGCCAAAGGATAATCCCGACTGTAGTGGCAAGGGTAGCTAAAATAATTCAATGTAGGTATGGCCCGATTAATATACTATGAAACGTTTTCAATATTAAAAACATTAGACAGTTGGAATGCAAATTTTGACCTTACGTTTCAGAGGGAAAGAAGAAACGAAAAAACAAAACGATGACGCAGACAAGGTGTAAAGAAACAGTATCACCCACCAAACTGATGGATCGCTATAAACCAATACAGCTCCTGATTCAATTTTGAAGGTCCAGAACAAAAAGAAGACAACAATAGTTATGCTGATCATCATGATGAGCATTGAATTAACCATCCATCCAAGCCATTGCATCCATCCAGGCAAGCCATTTAATTTCAAGAGTTCCTAGACGTAAACAGTAATGTGTTGTTAAATATGATTAACAGTTCTACAAAATTAATACGAGGGATCATATTATTATTATCGTTAAATTATTACTCTGATTCCTGAGTCCTTTTCACTGACAACTACTCTCACAATCGATGGAACCATGAATATAAACCCCACCACAAACAGAGTCGGCAACAAAATGAAGTAAAACATGCTGAAGTCAAAATTAATACTAAATGGAGGATATGGAAATGGTTGTAGCGACACCTGAAAAGAAATAAGAAAGTAATCATGGATAAACAAAACATGTACCACGTTGCAAACATTTGGTATATAATTTTAAATGCGTAAGATTTTACATCATATTCCACTTTTTGGTTTGCAGCGTTAGAAGCCAATATTTTGTCAAGTGCCAACTGTAGTCCAATGAATCCCGAATCAATGTATTTGGTTGTATGCTCTATTAAATAAATTTTAAACGCACATCACAACTAGATCACAAAAGTTTTACGTTAAACGCAACACAAAGTACTTTAGGTTACAATTCAGTACCTATATTTGGTCCAGGAAGTTGAAAAACTGGAAATAGCGTTCCCGTGTCATGGAACTCATCGACCAATCTGATTTTGTAGGCGATCCTGCCTCCCTGTTCATTCAATCCATTTTCAAAGACAACAGCACCGCGAAACAATCCTCTGTCAGAAGTGTTGAAATTTAAACCAGCAACCAGTTTTTCAATTTCTCCCTCACTTTGGTATCCTTTGAATTCTAGTAAAGCACAAAGGATAATAACCAGCTTGTGAAGAGACGTGGAATTAAACAAGATTAACAGAGAGCACAACAAATTTAATGCAAATTTCTTACGAGTATTGGGAAATTGAAGTACGGCTTCAAGTTGTCCGATAACCAAATCGGTTTTAGCATTTTGGGGAGCGTACGCAAAGTAGCAGTTACGACACGCGTTTTTAAGTTTCAGGGCAAGTATCAGTTTCTGTCAAAATGTCAAAGTAAATCAATCAGCATTTCAACTAATTTCACATAATAATGTATTGTTGTAATTCATTCATTCATTCATTTTGCATGGATAGATTCATTAAACGCTTACATCTTCCGGAACGGCTGGAAAAACAATAGATTCATTTCCAGTTCCCGCAGTGAAGCTTAGGTCCTGATGATTAGGATCTGACCCGGACCCACCGGTCTGGGTTTTCCCCAACGCCTAATTTTCAAACAAAAACAGACAAAGATAATCATGTAGTAATCCTATCCAAAAGCTTCAATGCTTTTCCACTTGTCATTAGTAAACTCAAATGCACTCTTGTCATTTACCAGTAAAGCGGCGCATAGTGTGGGTAAAAGAATTTCCAAAGTGGTAACAATGTAGTGTCGTCTCCTCAGGAGGAGATTTTTCCACACAAGAAGTCCAATTTTTTGCAACATTGTCACAATCACTTGACACCAGTACGCACAAGACCTGTCTTCCTCTTCATCACCAAACTCGTCATCATAGTCATCGTCATCAAAATGTTCACTTGTCATTCCGTCATAGCCATTACGCTGATGACTCAGACCGATTGCACCTTTATTAATACTACCGTTTATTCTTTGAGATTTATTGCCTTTCCGGTGTCTTTTATTTCGGCTGTAACGAAGGCCATTGTTGGAAACGCCTGCGTTGTTGCTTGATGACGAGTGCCCGTGTCTTGATGATGCAGCTGATCCAGATAACAAGGGACGAAGAACTCCACGCTCATTGCAGCAACCCATATAGGTAGACTTCACAGGAAAGCACTATCTCTATAACAGGCAGGAATACAAGCAAAAGTCAAATACAGGGCTGCGGTTATGCGACCTATTCCTCTGTTCGTGTAAACATTCAACATTCACTATTATTCCGTCCAATCAATATCCTACACCCGCTTTCCATGTATTATGCATTAGAAAACAAACTCGTATCAAAAAATGCCAACTTGACTTGTAAAATGTGTCGAGTTAGCGTATTTTGGGTTTCAATTTCTGTTGAATTGAGAGTTCATGCAAACACTAATAGGTATACTAACATCATAATACATTCATTTGTGAAGTTACAGAATCAACACATTTCCATTCTTGGCATCACGAACTTCTCATATAAAAGGTCACTACGTAATTACGTATTGACTTACAGAACTAACTCTAACCACCTACCTAGAAGAAATGAAATGTCTAGTACAAAATAATATATTTCACCGGGGTTTTTGCACCATTTCGTTGTTTGTCCTTGCCCTGTTTTTCTAAAAATCTACGTGTTTAAAAAACCGTGGAAAAACGATTTCGTTCTATATATAGGCTGATAGTCTGTAACTAGAACTTGTTGACGTCTTTTGGTAATGTTTTGACAATTGACAATAATTTTTATTTATCCTCCAATCAGGGTTGAAAATATGAGTTTGCTTTATGATTCCTTTATACTATATTCACTTGCGATGCTATGAATTCTCTTTGAACAATAAACAAGCAAGGGCTTTCATGGTTCAAATTTTCATGCATTATGCATCACACCCGACAAAGATTAGATAAGCAGATCGATTAATTGGAACTTAAAATGTAATGACAAATAACATTTCAAGACATGCAAGGATAGAAGTTCAAAGTTGCATGCATGTACATTCCAAAGTAAATTTATGCTATTGCTCCAATAAATGTAGTTATGTAGAGATGAATGAAAATGCAGATATAAAAACTGGTACTTGCTGCGGTGGCAAATATTTGATTAGGTTGTCAGTTATGACTCATTGTGACACAGGAAACACAATTAGTTTACATTTTACACAGATACTCGATCAAAATTTCAATATTTGAACAGTAGCAGATTGTATTTCTAAGTAAACGTGGACGAATGACGCATTCTAGTGTGACGTTATAAGTTGCGTAGTATTAGCTATTAAATCGATTTTTTCAAAAATCAGAACTAGTACATATAGCAAACTTTTTTTACTTGACGAAAAGCACTATTTTTAGCATGAACTGTTCAGACACTAACTTTGTACCATTTCAAATTACACCGGAACTTAAACTTGGCCATGAAAAATGGAAAATGTGTAATAATGATAAAAATGCTTGTGTTCTGTATGAATTTTCTGTTTTACATGTGCAGATACATTGAAAGTCGATAATACGTGTATGTAGCAAACACAACACTATTTAAACAAGTAGTTTAAACATTTAAAGTATCTGATTCTAGAAATTATCTGCAAATTGAATGTTAAAAAGTAGCAAACCTGCGCGAGGTTGCTTTTTACACATTATTTCATCGCAGGATGTATTTGGACCAACAGCCTAAAAGTAGGAATGACAATAATTGAAAATTGTGGTAAAAAATTACCTTATTATTTCTCACGTTTCACAAAAATGAAGGGTCACGACTTATGTAACAAGAAACACTTTAAAGATAGGCAGGACTTTTTACCAGTGCTAACTAACAACAGGGCTATGAGAACTAGTTAGTTAATAATAATTGCTTGGGAGTCTGGGAATTGTTTGGAATTTATCTTTTAAACAATACTGAATGTGCTTAAACCAGTCCTCGTGGGCATATGATTTTACGATTGCACAACAATAATCTGCACAAACACTATGATGTTCTATTCTGTACTGTATTAAAGCTAAAATTCCAAGCACTGAATTTTGCACAAAAAGTTATTCTTCATGCTGCAGTGAGTCTTTTTCTCGAAACGCACATATTTTTTATTTTATTCTTTTGCATGTTAAATTGAGCTAAATTGCTACAACCAGATGTACCTGTAGAACGTACACTGGTCACCCAATATTCTAAGAAACAATATGAATCATTGATATTGGCAAGAATCGCCATGTTTTACAATTCGAAGAGTTATCAGTCAGGTTGGTCATTTTCACAAAACTTTTTGACACGTAAAATATGTTGAATGTTTTACTTACAGCTACAAGGTAAGGTAACTGAGTTTGCAATTTGCAAAACTATCATATGTACTACAAAAGGGGGAGTGGGGTGTGAATTGAAAATGCTCTTTAGTATGCCAGTATGACATCAAGAGGAGAGTTATCGAAATCACAAAAGCTCAGTAAGATGTTAAGGAAAGGGAAACTTCCTTCAAGCATGACAATACATCAGTTTTGCTTTAAATTCTACTTAATGTATGTAAGAATCTAAAGTGCTTGTTTAACAAACTCTGTTGTGACCACATAGCTTATAGGTTCCTTGGGGGAACTATAATGCTGCAAAGGACTCAAGCCAAGTATTTTGAAAATGCATAGGATGCGAAAATGTAACTAAGAAAGTAGGTATGTGTGGTGCATAATGCGTTTATCAGGAAGCGCGCGGCGATGTTTGCCATATACGCAGATCTTTTCATTGTTATCTTAAGGCTAGTAACGCTACTAAGCTAAGGGACATTTTGATTCAACAATGCAATGCGAACCTACATGCGCCAAGCGCATATAGGAATATTAGCAATTTCACTGAATCATGCATTGCGTGAGGCGCAAATGTTAGAATAAAACATAGCATAACATAGCATATTATTTGATAACCTAACAAAAAGGATAACATAGGTGATCTTGTGATGCTAACGTTTACTACTCAACTTTCCTTTCCTGCTTCCTACAATAGTACTTGACTTCCCCTGTATCTATCTTTAGTTATCTTTATAAACAATCATCCCTCATTACCAGCCATAGCGTATAGATGCACGCAAGAATAGTACACTTGTGTACTATAAGTGACTATACAGGTGTGCAAAAGTGCAACCTAAAATTGAAAAAATGATTAATCAAACTTTTACGACTCTTTTCACGCTGAGCCCTCATTGTATTTTGATATTCATTTTGAAGCTGTACAACGAAAGCTATAATAGTTCATGGTGTAGTACATGCTTGTAATATGACTTGTAAAATAAAATAACTTGCAAATTCAAACTGAATGCATGTATGAAAAATATAAATAAATGCTGCGTAAACTTTGAATATTCGATTTTAAACGTACATGGACTGAGTTGTAAAATACTTGCATTCCCCATTTAATTCTTTAGATTCACTTCGAATAATACATATCATAGCAAAATCGATCATAATAGGCAGTAAGGCAGTAGACACAATTAGAACCTACTCGATTAAATTAACACTTCCGCTTTTGTCACTGAAGCATGCTAAATTGAAGGCAATGCCAAATGGTAGATGCAAATCAATACATTCAACATTTCATACATTTTAAATCTATATGATTCAAACTCTATGTCTACTTTGTTTTACTTTCGATGAATTTGATGAATCATGACAATGACTTTACGATGCATTGCATATTTGTGTGCACAGTGCATAGGTACACATTTTTTGTATTATTTTGGTTTTCTGCTTTATTCTGTGTGGGTGTAATTCAAATTGGTCTAGGTTTTTGCATATATGAATTAGAAAAACTACATGTTATCATGTTTAATACCCATGCAGATAAATGCCTAAAACTGTAACAAGTGTTATTCAAACCTTCAACCGTAGGCGTGCATCGTGCACTCAAGTACACATTAAAAGGAACAAGAAGTAACATTTGTATTTTTTAAACATGTCACAAATTCATACTTATGAAAACGAACCACAACAGAGGCCAAGGTCATGCCTAGAAACATTATAAGTTCTAAAAGCTTATAACTTGTTAATGTTAATAGAACCCTAAAGTCATTTGTAGAAGGTTGGAAATCGCATCAATCTCAATTGCTGTGTTAAACAATTCTGTCTTCATTACAGCTATTTTACAATTTAATAATCGATTTCTCTGTACGTCTATGTTTTTTATCGTTTTATAGCTCGCATAAGTTTGTAGCTCCGTGTAAGTATACTGAATCGTTTAATATGAAATAAATTGGAAATTAAAGTCAATTTCATTCTTTATTTTATTCGAAAAATAGTTACCATAAATAAGAATGTATTACAAAGTATATAATTTTAAAATAAAAGCACTGATTTCATTACATGTCACGTAATGCAACAAACGTTTTATCATTTTTCGTTTAAAGTTGCAATAAAGTCAAATTATTTTTTCGTTAGTTAGTTATTTATCGATTCATTCATGGGTGAAATTCCGTCTTGGTATTCTTGAGAAATTGGAACTGCATCCATCCGTATTGGTATTACTTCTTCCAGTACATTGCCGACATTTTCATGAACCTTTCAAAATATTATTTTACCTTTACCAATAGAGTTGATATGAGTCATAAGTACTTGTATAAAATTAACGAAAACTTACTTGTAGGGCTTGATTTCCTACATCGGAAACAGGAAACAAACCATTTGACTGATAAAGGAAAATAATATTTCCATCTTCCGACGATGTCACACTTGCACCCAACGCTGATAATTCGTCCTCTGTTAAAATCTGCACAAATGATTCAGCTATCGGTATAGCGTCTAAATTATTAGTACTTTGTTGTTCATTTATTGAAGGGTTGTTGGTCGTAGGCGGGTGGTATACGCTGGCATCAGCACTATCCGTTATATCTTCCCTCAATTGAGAGCTAAACGGTAACAATGCAGAGTCTGGAGTAAAAGTTTTCTGAGTTTCCTCCGAGTCTACAATAGCGTTGTCAGAATCATCCTTCTGATTTCGATGAGTTAATTTGTGTTTTCTAAAGTTTGACTGGTCAGCAAATGCCTATTGAAATATAAACATTATTATACCTAACCCAGTATTTACTGTAATTGCGATTTTAAAGATTGTATGTATCAAAATGATAGAGACTTTGCAATCACCTTATTGCAAATATTGCACACAAAAGGTCGCTCCACGTAATGTATTCGTTTGTGCTTTTCTAATGCAGACAGATCCGGGAAATTCTTTTGACAGATTGCACAAACCTTAAACATATAGTGAACAAAGAAACTGTTAGAAGATGAGTGTTTCAGGAATAAAGTAGGATTATGTAGTTTTAAAACTATCTGTGGTAACTTAAAAAAGGCATACCTGTGAGTCATCTTTGTGACTTTTCATATGAGAAATTAAGGCGTTACGTTGTGAAAAGGTTTTTCCACAATCTGCACATAAAAGTGATTTGCTGGATAAATGCCTCCTACGAATAAGAAACAACAAGTGAAAATATTATATATACTATTCAAAACCTAACATAAACATGTTTTAATTATTAACCAAAGTCACGTACATTTTGTGGTCTCTTAACTGGGAAGCGGTTGTAAAACATTTGTCACATTCCCCAACATCACAAGCGTAAGGTTTCTCCTTCGTATGAGTACGCACATGCTCTTTTAAATTTCCTCGATGACTGAATCTTTTATCGCAATACTGGCAGAAATAAGGTTTCTCACCTAAAATATTTTAAGGAAAATACAATTACTTACAAATGAAAAACTTCCAAGGTCTATTTGAAACTGTCATTTTAATAATATAACAGCTATATTATGTTCAATGTTCAATTTGTTTTTTTGTACCTGTGTGAATCTTTTGATGTGCCTCAAGCGCTGACCTGAAGGTAAATTTGACTCCACATTTTTCACAAACGAATCTTTTCTCTGTAATGGATTCATGTACAGCCTTCTTATGATTGTATAAACTCCCTCTTTAAAAAGAGAATGAAAAATTATTACTGTTAATTACTTGATAGTTTAAACGATATTCTGCAGTTACTGTATTCATACCTGCTTCGAAAACTTGCATTACATTCATCAAAATCGCATAAAAACGGTTTAATAGACGAATGTGTGAACATGTGATTTGCTAATAGTCCCTTGTGAGCAAATTTTCTCTTGCATAAACCACACTGAATATCTTGCGTATTGTTTTGATGAGATAATCGATGGTACATTAAAGAAGCGTATGCAGTGTAAACTTTTTCGCACAGGTCACATTTAAATACTTGTTCTTTTCTTTTCTTTGGTCGACCCCGTTTTCTTCTTCTCCCAGATGTAGATCTTTTATAGTAACCTTTCAAATTGAAATTAGTATCATTAGGATCCTCAGATTCTGGCTGAACACTTTCTTCGTTATTCATTGGACGAGCATTTTTATCCGATTCGACGTTTTCCTCAGCTTCACTTTTAGATTTGTTTTCAGCAAATTTGATAGCTTGGTCTTTGGATGTATCCTTATTAACATTTTCTCCATCTGTAACAACTTGTGGTGTTATTCCAGAAAAAGAAGCAGTGTCCAGATCGGGAATCGAAGACTTGGAAGTATGTGCGTTACTTCCCTCAACAGTAGCCTTCGGCTTTTCTCCCAACTGCTGAATGTCATTACTGAAACTGACATTATTTGGCGCATCTGACACGTAGAATTCACTTCCATATCTTGTGGGTGGACGCAATGGCCGTTTACTCCTAGGTTCGTTGCTACTTACAGAAACTTCCTTCGTTACAGCAGGTTTATTGGGATCCTTCCTTGGTCTTCCTCTTTTCCTACGTGTCCCGTCATCACTTAACGTATTGTTTGAAGTATCAATCGATGCTTTATTAGTGTGTAACAGAAACAGTCTACGGAGTTGCTCTTGACCCCTGATAATCTTCTTACTAAAGCTATGTAGTAGCTGAAGATTTTCGTAACAGTTCCCACAAACATATTGTAACAACGATTCGTCCAACAGTTGAACCTAAAAAGCAACAAGCAGAAGTCATAAGTTTTGCCCAAATTACCTTTAGAAAGTGTACAGCATGAAAATTGCATCGCAAATCATTTCCACAACTTACCAGCAGTCCTCGCAAAAAGCTTTCCTTCAAAAATTGATCTATACTTTGGTTGGTGTCCACACACGCATCGGTTACCTTAACCCACTTATCCGAATCACCATCTTCTGCCTTACCCGCTACTACCTCAGCACAAAGACGACACCGCCTGTTCTCTAGGTCCGCAGGCCCTTCCGGTGTACCTAAATCGGGTTCTGGTAGTTCCTCGGTTCGGAAAGGTTCAGATTGATTGTTGCTGGAGTTGGCCATCACTGGAACTTGTATCTAACAAATTGCTTAGTGAAAAAGACAATTTCCCAAGCACATGCGACTAGAACCAATCTGTAAATTGCTGTTTATCGCAAAGTTTGTTGAAGATTAAAAAATAATGCATTTTCCGTGCACCTCAGTCAGCTCACTACTCATCTAAAAGTCAAAACTTTGGTGAGAACATGTGATACTCAGCTGTTCCTGTCAACATAAACAACAAAGGGAACGGTGGCGATCGCATGCTGTACAACGTAAATCATCGAGTCAAGGTACGCAACACCTGGGATTCGGAATCCGAATTTCGGATTGTCAGCTAAATGGACGGCTTATCATACTTTTAATTAGCATTCATTTATTTCAAGTATAGTGCTGTTTATCTGTTAGGTAGATGCTGTATGAATGTGTTGTATGCTGTTGATACTTACATCGCATCACCTTTAATGGTACAATAAAGTTTGCAACATTTGACAAATTAGGTTGAGCACTGTTAAAAGGAAGGTTGTATGAAGTAATGATTAAAAAGCAAATAAAATCTAGTTTAATCGTTTATTTACCCATTATAGACGTTAAAGTAGTAAAATACTGATGGTGGTGTCATTTTTATAAAACTAAAAGCTGCTCTTATATGAATATGACAAGATTTTTGGTTTTGTTGACTGTAAATGTAAGTACATAAGTGAGGGGTTTAAAAATTGAGCATCTGAAAGTTGAGACTATAAAACTATTATAACTAGAACGTTCATTATCTCCTCGTAAAGCGTAAAAATAAGTCCAGTTGTAGCCATTGCCTTTAATGTGCTTGGTAAAAAGCCTTTGTACAAGCCACGAATGCCTTCCTCCCTCCACGTAAGAGCCAAGCAGTGACGCAGTCCATGATACTCCTTCACCTGAAAAGGATTAGTACAGAAAGATATAATCACGTCAAAGTTAATAAGCGGTTTGGAAAACATGAAACACCTTAGCATAACCGCAGTCATTTAATGTATGCAACAGAATGACAAAAATACCGAATTATACCTTCCCAAATTTGGAACGCGCAATTTCAAAACCCTGTACTTGCAATCTCTTTTTGGCTAAATCAAAAGGATAAATTCCTGCTTTCGCTATTAAACCAGAAGTTGATCCAGCGACTAGGTTAGCATAAGCGGGTAGTTTTTCATCGACACCTTCAAAAATTGCAAAATATTTAAGATGATTGAACACATATGTTATTACAGATAAATTATATAACATCGACTATTTACCTTTCGAGGTAGCAGATCTATAGAGATTCGAGATCAGGTGAAAGAACCCAAACTGCATACCGGTATGTGGGGCAATCTGAATCAGATTGGGAGTCAGACCTTTGTATAAGGATCTTACACCTTCTTGTCGTACCATGCACGTAAATGCATGGAGTACTCCTCGATAGATCTATAAAACAGTTTATTTGCAAAGAAAAACGTATTTTTTTACATAAAAACAAAATTTCTTGAAAAAAATTGAAAGAACAAGTTTCTAAAATAAATTGATATTTTTTGTGGAAAAATCTATTTTGTAAAATCAATTTTCCTGCATGCAACATCTTATACCTTTGGTTCGCCTTGCCCAACAAGTCGGGTTCTGATTGTATCAAAGGGCATTGTAACCGCTGTAGCTATACCCCCACTAATACCACCGCAGATAAAGTGCGTGACAGTTTTATTGTTTTCTCCTTGAAAGACATTGAACACGATTTTCGTCATCAATTCAAAGCAGCTAAACTGTTGACAGATAAAAATAAAGAAACCAGTATTATTAATCTATGCCTATATATAATCTCAATCAAAGGATTTTTTTCAACCTTCGATAAAATATTTTAATAGCTTTCGATAAATAACCAGATAACAGCATCAATTTGTACTACCACCTTGCGAATTGCAAAAATATTCACATCATATGCAAATTTATGATGAGGTCAATGAAAATATTATTGCGTGTACCGCGTCAGACAAGAGCGTAAGCGTACCTGAACGAGCCCATACGCTCCGGACAATAGTTGCGCCGGGACATGGCCTTTCCATAGGGCTACCAAAGATTCTTCTTTCAGAATTCTTGCCGAGGCTTGTTTCAAACTCCAGTAATAGTTTTCTTGACTTTTAGCCAACGGTTCGTGCTGTAGCTACAAAAGAGAATGAAAAGGACGATGAGCAGAAAAAACAAGGTAGTAAATCCCTCATTGAATGAAAGGCAAATCGGAAATAATTATAGCAATCAACTTTTCGTGATATGCATGCAAATTGGGCAACCCAACAGATCCTTTTTTATTCGCAAGTATGTAGTTTAAACCGTAATAATATATTTTTATAAAATAATTTTATTAAGAAGAAGAGCGGGGATAGTGCCGTTGGGCTTTATAATGTTTTGCGGTTTTCTTTGCTGTATTTCAACTTTTCAACTATCGAGGTACTTATAGCAAAGCAAAACAAGAATAAGCGTAAAGTAGTAGTTGAATGCAAATATGTTTTGGAAAATTGTTGAAAGCTGAGATTGCAAGTACTGTTATATAAAGTATGGAGAGAAAACGTGACTTGGGTAATTTTTTCCTTGCAGAAAAAGAGTAGCTTATTAATTAATTATACACTGAATCAAAGTATAGTACGTTGTATGTGTTTATTATGATCCGACATAATACTCGTCTTTATCCTACCACTTACCCATAGCTTTCGGTTTAAGCATCCCAACACTCTCGGATTCGGGTTTCTTTTTCGGTTTAAGATTAATATTATTACCTATCTATTTCTACTGTGAAAGTCATTACAAAACCTTTATTTAGTGAATTGTAACTCAGTTCGTATATAATTATCTTCCACCCTAGAAAAGTAGAAAACACAAGCAGTGGTGATTTAAAAAACTGCATGCAATGATACAAACTTTGCCTGTCATCACTATCATTCACTTCAATCAGTTTATTTCCTAGTGAAAGTGCATGTTATTTTCAATTTAGGTAGTATATATTTTTACAGATATGTATATAATATAGCAAATTGCTTTCAGTTCCTTTAAGCATGTATACTTGTATAATTCAGTAATAGGGAAGTTAAACATGGGAATCGGAAAACCAAGATACTATTCTACTTCACAACTACCCATTCATTTTGATCTTCAAGTACCTGGAAACGGATTTTGACGACATCCAAAGGTTGACAGATCAGTCTTGTGAGAACACCGCTCAGCGTGCCAGCAATGCCTTTCCAATATTCGGGCAATTGTGCCTCCTTCTTGTTCTCATCATACCCAACCATTCCAACACAATCAAATTCAGCGTGTTAATACCTTCAAACTTGAACAATAGCTTTATTAAAATACAGAGTTCAAGTGAGCAATTGCATCATATGCAATAAATTTAAATATGCCAATATACCTGGTCCGCTATTGAAGAATGCATAGGTAACTATCATAACACAAATGTGTTCCTCTCGGTGATGTTCAGACTGAATTAACCTTTGCATATTGTATGGTTCGGTCCTTGATTCAAAACTTTTTATGGTTCCGTTGATTTTAATTCCATTTTAGGGTAATTGCATAAAGTTGATTATTAAGCTGTCATCGAAAAAAAAGTATAAACCAAAATCCGGTTCATAAACGTACTTACTACTCTTTCTTGAGTAGATTCTCCTAATGAACCTGAAACAAAAGAATCATAATTATAATGTATGCATCTAATTAGCATAAATACGCGGAAATGCATAGTAGGTAATATATAACTGGAAAGTTAAACAGATATCATTCCTAAATAAATCATTCCAATCTATGATGGAATCTTCTTTTTTTCTTGTGATAAAATTAAATCACTTCAGTGACACTGGGGCATTGCGATACAACGCAGGTTTATGAATGTTCAATATTGATCAAATTCCTTCATCATGAGCGACCAATAAGTACAATTTTATTCACTTTATAAGGCGAGGTAGTTGATTGGACAGACTGGATGAGCATGTGCATTCATAAAGCTATAAATGGATAGATGGATCAGACTTCAGTAAAGATACATCAATCAGCACTTTGATCACAAGATATAGCAAACAGAAAATCGTCGTTATTTTAAGTAAAGGTCAAACAGCAACTTATAGATCAAAACCAAACATACAAACTAAGCAAAATAACAAAGTAAGAATGAAAATGGAATGTTACAATGGATTACATACACTCGTCGTGATAAGAATTCGAATATAATCTGTGTAGCTAAACCCAATTTGTGTTTGTCTACAGTCTACAATCTAGACGTCTTCCCTCCCTGTCACGCAAAGAAAATACATTATATTATGCAATACGCCAAATCGCAACAATACCAATAAATTTTAACCCTATAAAAAGAAAGTTGGATACCCGAGCGAATTACCTAAACTTGCAGCTATACAATATGAGAATTCAAACAACGAATGATGGATGAGCTTTGACTGACAAATGCTATACATTACAATTATGATAAATGAGATGCGCGTATGGTTGTTAAAATCTCAAAATTGCAACAATGAAGCCATTACAAGAAGCGATTGTCTGCTTGCATACCTGCATCTTGTTAGCAAACGTCCTCCGATACACTACATTTAACTGTCACGGAATTCTAAACTTTATTTATACCTTTCTCTTATAACTACGAGAGAAAGAGAAAATCACGATACTTAAGTATGTTTACACGGCTATGCAATCTAGGGATCTACCTAGATTGTGTCGAAGAACAAGAAGTTATCTGTGCGTGCATTGTACTGTAAATCATTGTTTCTCATAATTCATGCAAACATTATTGGCCAGACGAAAAAATGATTACCTTTTGATCTAAACATGAATCAACCGCCCACTGACTGAAACCGTATTCTGGAAATCCGTAGATACTAGCATTTTAAATGTAACTGAATCGTAATGAATAGGAAAAAAATTCATATGATATATCCTTTCATATTTGGCATATGAATTTTTACCACAGTTTATATATTCAGACGCAAAAAACGATTACGTGTTGCTTTTGTAATTAATTCAAATAAATTAAAATTACTTAAAATGTGACAAGAAAAAGATACGATTTAAAAAAGAAACCAAAAATAACTTAAAATAACTAACGGGCCACGTAAAAAAGGTGCTTAATTGGCGCTAACTTAAGAAAACAATGGCTAGGGAGTGAACAAATACTCATTTTAAAAATCACATTTACGTTCTATTTGTCCATTTCGTTTTAGCATTCATATAGCAGTATTTTTATGTAAATATCAGCGTGTGGGCACGTCCCTAGGTTCTCTCTGAATGCATAATAAAAGTGGTTTTAGCAGCACAATCTCCAATTTTGGTGCTAACTTGTCACACTGACGATAAAAGTTAAAGTTAGCGGTGTCGGTGCCATTGTCCGAATGTTTGGCATCTCTTACATTATAGTATATCGTTGTTATTTACGTATTAAATACATTAAACAACGCAGTTGGTGTTCTTGGAACATCACTTTTATTTTTGTTAAACCATACAATAACTTGTTATTACCACCAAAAGCATATTAAATTTTTTGTTATGAACAGTTTTGAAAAACATTGCTTTCATTGGGTATCCCCACAGAATGGAAATACACAAGCCTATTAAAGGTTTTAGGAGAAGCATGATTTACGGATGAAAACAAAGAAAATTGCGATTGTTATGAGTTGACCATTTCATCAAGGGTTTATGAAGACAGTACAAAGTGCATGACGGCTGCTTGAAGATTTTCTCATTTTTTACAAGAGCAAGAACAGTATAGGTATGTTATTATCGCTCGGTTGGTTCAGACCAAAATTCATGATGAGAAACAGAACGATGCTTTCTTTCGTAGACGAGCAGGTAAAGGTTCAAAACCTTCACTCCTACTACTTGCTAATATTTTTGTCAAGAAGCGTTGTTGCTTTAATTCAAAGCACAAATGCAGCTGAACAATCAAGTCTTACAGTATTCAACACAAAGACATCTTTTGCACGCTCTTAAGCAGTAAGTATGTATCAGAAAAATGAACGCAAGCATATAGATTTCCAAGTCCAAAACCCACACAGCGGGGAGGAGATCATGATGACCGTCCTGGTGCAAGTCGTATTAATCTTTAATTGGTTATATTTATACTTATTTCATTCTTCATACCGTCAACATGCTATACATGCATAAAATATTCATGAGACCTCGGGAGAGTGAGACAATGCCTTAAAAGCAAAACTACATAACTCCATCCAACTACAAAAGTGATGATGTCGAGTGTTATGCCAGGGTTTTTGGCTTCTTGTTGCATGCTCCTTGATGATTGTTGACTACATGTTTTACAGATTATCATACGTATGTAAATCACTTTTTATGCAATAACCCGTTCCGAAGATCAACCACAAGCTTTTTTAAAACCCTGACAAAAGGTAGAAGGAAAGAAGATTCAGAAGTCTTCCATTTACTAGCCTTGCTCCGTGAACCTATCGTTTTAAGTGACGCTTTGCCAAACAAAGTGTTTAATGAACAGAAAAAAGTGAGCACAAAACACTGGCCCGCCGCGGCTGTTGGTCGATATAAAAGTATAAGTAAATTCTTTGAAAGCCAAACATTTATATTCCCTCATTCCCGAGCAACCCTTTCTTCCTTTTCGCCCTAACAATCGCACTGAGAGCCGAGAGACTAAAAACGAGTCAGGTCTTCGCCTTATCACCATAATAGTAGACTGTCTCACGACGTCAACTTACATTGTTGCCTAATGCAAGATATTGCTTACAGTTACGAAGAGCACGCTGATGGCAATGGTAAACCTGAACTTACACGAATGTAATGATCCTTTATGTTCATTTAGTATGTTTGTTCAACAAAGTAAACTTTTGTTTTCGTTCAGTTGACTTTTAGAGCTCCACACACGTTGCGTTGTAGCTTTCGCCAGCCAGACGATATTCGACTGGATTGTTGAATAGATATAATGTAGATTATAGGTATTCACGAACACCTATTTTATATAATTCTTTTTATGTAGTAATAAATAGGCACATGAATGGCAAGTTCATGGTCAATTTTGATTTGTACTGTATTTGCCTGAGGATACCTATATATTTATAGTGCTAGTCTCTATTAAGTTTTCTAAAATTCAACCTGAGCAGGGACCTCGAGACATTTGTAATTGTAATTTATTGCCCAGAACCTCCTAACTCAACGTATCTCAAAATATCATTCATGCAATTTTATTCTTTAACAAGATAATGGAAAGACAACAGCACACTTTCTCAGTTTATCGCCCAAGCCAGAATAGTGACCGAACATAAAAACCAATATGCAAAATGAGAGAAAAGGTCTGTAAAAATAAAGCTAGTTTATATTTTTGCTTGCAGAACAATAACAGCAACCAAAGTTAGAGTATTTAAACTTGCAATTGCTTTAAAGTTAGTGTTTCAAGAACAAGATTTTTAAGTAAGGATATATTTATTAAGTAATGAAAACGTGAAGTGAAAGAATAGTGAAAAAATATTCTCCGCAGCAAATTAACTTAAAAGCAGGTAAGCAAAAACTATAAGTACCTCTTCTCTAAGCCTTAAAACTGCATTTGCGTTCGATGCTAAGGTAAGCTTAATCATAAGTAGTGCTCCAGAAAAGAGCAAATTTGACTGCCTGTTTCAAATGAATTTGCACATTTGCAGTGAAAGCATACGATATGGACACTATCTATTGGACAGTTTTCGTCAATGCTATAATAACTTTCATTTTCATAAACACTAGTTATTCTGTAAAACCTGCACACAAAAAGCTTGTCCGTGACAATAACTGAATACCAGCCATAAAAATCAAGGAGCATCATGCACATGATTCTTCAATGACCTCGGATGGTCCTACGTGGACCGTTGCTACTAAATTTGTCAGACAGACGCACACAAATTATAGAAAACCTACAACTTCAGTTCACTACCCTGAATCGGAAACCAAAAGCAATCTTCAATTCTTCAATCAAGCCTAGTAATAGTGACATTTGTGAATTCCAGGTTGGCTGTGTATTGTTTTATGACAAGATAATGCAGGATGGACTCCATCATGGAGACTAAATAGTACATTTTATTTGATTCATTTTGTTGAAAAGTGTACATTCAATATTCATTGAACAATTATAATTATTTCAATAACCAGGCTCGTTTGGCATAATCATATTTTTTGGCGAAACCATACAAGCTAATAATGAAGTAAATTGTTGTTATCATACCCGCCACCCGCCCACGATTGACTGAAATGTTTGACCTAGAACATGGTTCCTTATAGCCTTTGAAATGGCTGTGGTTGTACAAACGTTGCGTTGTGTTTTGTGTTGAGATAAAAAGTGTACGTAAAATCACTAGAAATATAAATTTTGATATATATTTGAAACTTGTAAATAGCGTATACACAACATCACAATTTCACACTATCTTTCTACACCCGTGTTACACAAGCACCCTATTCTTGATATTTGGAATACTACGTTTCGAAACAGAATACAATTACTTAAAGTTTAAATAGTATTTTTAATGAAAATAGCGTGAGATAGAAACTACTGGAGCATACATCATATGCTCGTATGATGGCCATGTGGATTATGAAAACAAAATCACATGTTCAATGTTTAGTCCTACCGAAACCGATATTATGACGAAGTTGTTGTTAGCTGGAGCTCTATGCAAAAGGTGGCAAAAGTAGCGTACATTGCGATTCGCATACACATCATTCGGCAAGATAGAATTTTATATGATCGGGGTATCACGAATAGCTACTAGTAAGGCGAAGCTAGTAATAAACTCGAACCTTACTTCATCAAGCTTAATTGTTTAACTTATTTTCTTAAACTTTGTCTGCAATATTCAAAACTGTCGAAGAATCATAAAATTCGTGAAGCTTCTGTACAAACAAAGGAATTGTTTGAGATTTTTATGCTACTTAAATGCACAAACCGTAAAAACATTTTATTTTCTCCATCGGCATCCGCATTTTCACGCTTATGCTTACGCTATGTCATTTAAAATCTTTATCGCATTAAATGACAAATGAATACATTTGAAAACTGTTTATTCTTATTATGAACTCTGAAAAACTTACATGCTTCCGGTAAATTACATTTCAGATTACTAAAAACAACGTAAGAAGATTTATATCAGTTCACCGTGATTGACATGAAGGGTACCGCGATATACGGGAGTGTTGGAATAGTAGTTTTGGCACTTGCTGCGGTGACAATCATTTCGGTGGTTTCATGTGGAATAGTCATACCACAGACATCAATTCAAGAGTTGGTCGATAAAGCATGTATGATTTTATAGAAGCTTTAGAATTTTGAATTGGTAACCAATTTTATATTATGCGGTACAATTAACATTTTTCTTGCAGTGGTAGAAAGTTTAGCGCAGAAACAAAGGGATTTGCTTGATGAAGATGAAAATGCTCTTTACGACCAAGATCCAGAGGTGACGCCGGGGTTTTTTGAAGGTGACATGGCCGGAATCTACCAAGAAAACGAAGTAAGAATGTGTTAGAAATCACAGGTGTACCAAGTACCAATCTAAGTTTCATAAAGTGCTCGAGTGCTGACTTATTTACATTTTACATACATTTTAAAATATTTTAGCTGGGCAGAGTGGGAATAAACTTTGAAAAATTTCCTGACAGGAGATGGCCAAATAATACTGTCCATTACCTAATCAGCCACTTATACTGTAAGGAATTTTCTTTTCAAAACAACGCATTGAATAGAAAATGAAAATATCAAAGCATACTAAGACAGCATAACAAATGGATGAGTTTTAACATAATGCTTTCATGTATATTTTTCTCCCCTTTGAAGATCCTGAACAGTATAGAATTGTGAAAACAGCTTTGGACATTCTAGATTTCTTTACCTGCATAGATTTCAAAGAATGGGACGGTAAAGAACCTGATTACTTAATTGTATGGCCCGTAAAAAAGCCTGCGGGGTAATTGTTAAAGCGAATTTTCAAACACTTTTATGCTATTGTATAGGAAGGGGATGTTTGGGGAAAGCTGGGATTCGCAGTATAAAATATGTACAATCTTTATTCTACAAGTTTTTTTATCTTGTTTTAAATAGATGTTGGTCATACGTGGGACGTCTTGGAGGACCTCAGATAGTATCTTTGCAAGCCCCCGACAGGAAGTCAGCTCAATGTTTCGCTGGTATAGGACGACCACTGCATGAGGTAGGATTTTTTCCCATTTTCGCAGCATATTTTGGTTGATGATTTGCGTAAACAAACGTGGCATAATGTGATTACGACTGGCTAATATTTTGCACCTTAGATTATGCATGCCCTAGGGGTGTATCACGAGCAGTCTCGACCAGACCGTGACAAGTATATTGACGTTATAAAGCCTAACGTCATTAGAGGTACTAAGAACTAAATTTGTAAAAATGAGAATTTCACTCTATCTGGATCTTTTCTGTATTTTGCTTTCAGGCTTTATAAACAATTTTGATAAGTTATCAACCAAAAATGTGTCCTTACCCTTTGAATATGACTACAACAGCATTATGCACTACGGAATAAATTTCTTCAGGTATTTGCCATTGCCGATAACGTTTTGTGTTTCTTTATTCAAACCATATATAAGCATCAAAGTCTGAATGAAACTTTTGCATGCAGCAAAAACCGAACCCGACCAACTCTTGTCACAAAACAAAAGGGAAGAAAAATTGGCCAGAGAATAAATTTAAGCAAGCTGGATTGTTTAAAGTTGAACTCCATGTATGGCTGTCTTGATGACTCTGATGCGTTCCGTAAAAGAAAGTATGAAACAATATGCGACTTTCTTGGTCTTGAGTCAACTTACCCCAAAAAGAAGATTAACAAAGAAACCAAACCAAAAGATAAATACAAAAATTCAACAGAAATAAGAAAACCTACTAGTGCGTCCAAGAACCCAAGCAAGCTTAAGCCTATTTCACTTGTAACAACCAAAAAACCGAATTCTGGCAATAAGAACAAACCGGCAACGACCCCTGCCTCTCGACCAAATTCAACTCTGAAAACTAAAGGGACGAGTCCTAAACCGCCCACTACTACAAAATCTTCTGGTTGGGGAATTAACAAACTGCACGCGACAACATCCAAGCCTAACCTTACCCCAAAGGCAACTGTAACATCGAGCAGTTCCAAAGCGACTATACCGACCACAGCAAAAATCAATTTAGGAAGAAGTAGCGCTTTTCAATCTCAATATTCGCATAATCTATTATACTATTTTTATAGATAATGCATAATAATCTAAAGCAAAAATTATAGGTACCAACATCAACAAAATGTTTTGCAAACTGAACTTTTTGTAATGTTAAAAATACATGCATGCGGTTGACATGTTTTTGGGTGATATCTATCGAGCTGTGAGAGATAATTAAGACCATGATCATAATAATATTTATTGTTACACTTTCAAACTTTGAAGAATCTTTAATAAAAAAAATGTTCATCAATCGAAACTAAGACATTATAATTAGAACATTATTATGAAAAACTTGGCATGATAAATAGCATAACAAGTTAAAGCTGAAAGCACAACAATCCGCAATGCAACTCTTTTTTACCTCAGCTTTCACTACTATTTTTAAAACCATCCTGATGGAGGTGCCATGTAATAATCAGTTCAGTAGATTAAAACATTCCGGGCTTTCCACAGTTTGCTCTAAATGCATGCAACTGTGCCGGTAGAAAAAGCAAAGCAAAAGCAAATCTGTTTTTTGCACTCGAATGCAAATTTGATGTATTATTTTCAAATTGCAAAGTTTGTCCATTTGCGGTAAAAATTTTACTTGCGGTGACCTCTATTAAATTATTAGCATTCTGATAGTTAGATCAGCTTGCTTTAAAACTTTCTGCCGTTTCATTTTCAAAAGAAACTCGTCCCTCCACTCCAGCACCTGATGTGAAACATTTTGACAGTTCGCAATAGGTCGGAATCGGAAGTACTGCTTTTCCTGTTTTCCTCCAACTTGAATGAAGCTGAATGGAATCATCGTAAGAAGAATTGGCATTTGCTGTTGCATTGCATTCTCCAAAAAAACAAAAGGTAAGCAGAATAGAATGGAATCGCATTGTACAAGAAAACCGGAGAAAGCGAAAGACGGAGAATAAGCGAAATATTATCCTCTCTGAAAACCAAACAGTAAAAACATTATACAGCAAAGAATATTCTGTATTGAAACAAAGTTGAAAGTGATAGTGTAGCAGAGTAAAAATGGATTAATTCAATTTGCGGGTTGAAGAAGAGTGTATGGAAAAAGTGTCAAGTGGAAATGCGGAGTGTAAATAGAAAGTAGCAAAAAGGAAGAAGCATGTAAGAGTGAGTAGCAGTGTGCAAGGATGTTGTTTTGTGGATCTTGAGATTTGGGGAAGTAAACATGAGCATGTAAATACTCTGTACATCTGTTCAAGATGTGACAAGCGAGAGAAAGAGCTCTTTTTAAAGAGAAGCCACAAAAGGAGCATCTCCATTAGACCAACTTAGGCTTTGCATCGAGGGAATTTACTTGATATTACTTTTTAATCCATTAGACCAGACTTTAAAGGTAAAGGACTTTGCTTTGAATATTTACTTGTGTATTATGTTTTTATGGTGTCTTGTGTGCATGAAAGTTACCTGGGGTCTTCACCCGAAATTTTTCATTGCTTCATTATCATTATCGCATTCAATTTTGTATTTACGATCCATGCTCAAATTAATGCGAATAATGATAATGAACAATGAGCCGCCCTGGTGAACCAGACCCCTGAGCTTGCTTTTTCTACATGAATTTTCCTTGATATTTAGATGGATACCCGGGACGGGACGGGGGATTTGCGTCGGAAGACCTTGCAAACCCTGACTAAGAAGAACAGTCCTGGTTCTTATTATGCGAATGGTGTACTGAAAGATTCTTTTCAAAGTAGGAAGTCTTCTACGGAAAAGTTGTATGCTATGCACCACAAGTATATAGGACCCGTTTTAGACTTCTGGAAAAATGATCCCAGACCGGAATATCTATTTGAACGAAATATGTGGGAAAAGTGGTTGGTGGAGGTTGACCGGCCACGATTTATGTTAGACCCTTCCCTGCACACATTTGCTACTACTATGCTACGAATCTTTAGCGATCCGGGTGAGCCGTACCTGGGACAGGTGAAGAAAATTCTGGACAGCGAACAAATCAAAAGATTGGACATCCTTTGCTTGAAATATAACCAGGCTCAGGAGGATGAAGAAGACAGAAGGCTAGCCGCTAAGGCTAATGCATCTTTCCAAAACGGCGATGTGAATTTCACAGACTTTCCTGATCCTTACGATTTCGACAATTGTGTTTGGGTTGAAGGAACAACAAGTCCTTTAAAATCCTATACTAGGGAGTATGTGTCGCCTAAACGTTCAAGAGAAATGAGTAGAAGCAGTAGTCCCGACCTTTTGTTTTCGAACTATGAACAGTCATCAGGTAATCAAAGGATAACAAATACATAACAAGGGAATATCTTTTTGATGGGATACTTGGAATTGAAGTTTTGCTTTTATGATTTTTTGTAGTTGTCAGTTCCCACATTTCGAGTTCATCCAATGGAAAATTATCAAGGAAGAGGAAGAAGAAAAATAGCACAAAAAGAAATCGTATGAGTGAGAATGTTGAACAAGGTACGTGAGTAATGGTGGCCAGGGGTCTGGTTCACCAGCGCGGCTCATTGCTCATTGTCATTATTCGCATTAATTTTAGCGTGGATCGTAAATACAAAATTTAATGCGATAATGATAATGAAGCAATGAAAAATTTCGGTGAAACAGATCCCAGGAACTGGTCATAGAGTACCTTGGCTATGTCTTAAGGTAGTTTAGTGGTACTAGTGAAAACTAAAAATGTTATAATGCTGCATGTGCTTTTACAGACAAGGAAAATTATCCTGTTACCGTCGATGAAAAATCTGTCGAGTATCCCAAACCACCATCTGCCCCCCAATTAACTTTGGAAATGTTTGAAGTAATAAAGGAAGCGGTAAGTTTAACTATCCTTACTTCAAGTGTTTGTTTTGCTCTCGTAATCTTTTTCCATACTAGTTAATTATGAAACTTGTTGTCTATTGCAGCTAGACAAGCCACCAAAAGAAAAGGTTGTGTCCGGATTTTCACTTTATATTCTGCAGGAAGATCTCGCCTTATTTAACAATGAAACTGAATGGTTAAATGACCGGGTATATGAATCATAATATTTTATGGAATGATCTATGCATTTGCCTATTTTTATTATGCTTAAAACTGATTATATGTTTAATTTGGTTCCAGAATATAGATTTTTACCTAGAGCTAATTAGGGAACGTGGCACACGGGATGGTTATCCCCGGGTTTACATTTTTCACAGTTTTTTCTACACCCTACTTACCGACAAAGATGGAGGTTACGAAGCCGTAGCGGAAGCTACTGGGGAGGTTAGTCTTATGTTCAATAGGGCGAATTTTGTATTAATTATTTGCGTAAAATAGAAAGATAATCCTCCAGTGCAATTCTTTTTTTCTTTTAGGATGATGTTTTTGATTACGACATAGTGTTTTTTCCAGTAAACTTAAGCCAACACTGGCGACTCGTTGTATTTAAGCCCAGCGAAAAAAAGTTGGAGTGCTATGATTCAATGAAGCATGACAATTACGATGTTCTAAAGGTTGGTTCCAAAATAATTTTCCTTTTAAAATGCATGCATCAGAATCAAGTAATAAAATCCTTTTACTTTGTAGAGCGTTGGAAAGTATCTTCACCGTGAGTGTAAGCGTAAATACTCACGTAACGACCAAACTAACGGATATGTGAGTGAAGATGACAGTTTTGATGGTAACAGCCCCATTAATCAATCCATTAATGGAATACCGGAGGAAGCAGTCAGTACTGGCCAATGTTTTAATTTGCATGGCTTAGATATTGAAAACATGTCTAGCGATGTAAGTAAAAAGTATTCAATAACTATACCTAATCCGCAATGTGCATTTTAAAAACTAGGCACATATTCAGAATTAATCTGACTGTTTTATTACAGGCCATTCCACAGCAGAAAAATGCCATCGACTGTGGGATTTTTGTTCTTCAGTTTGCTGAGTACCTATCCAGGGCACAAGAATTTGACTTTGACCAAACTCACATACCGTACTTTAGACAACGTATGGTGTACGAGACTATAACCAAACAACTTTTACCAGCCTTGGGTTAACGGATGAACTAAAGGAAAAGTGAACAGTGAAAAATCAATTTTTTTATGGGTGTTTTGAGATTTCAATGTGAAGGATTGATATACTTTACACTTAATGTCAGTCTATAAGCTTTATTTTTGCAATAACTAGTTTTATGTTTTTACGACTTCATTAGACAACATAATAATCTATTCAATTCTAACGATTAGAACAAAATTAAAACCACACGCATAATATGGTGCTAATTTAAATGAGTGGTGATGTGTAAGTATGGGCATCGATATATTCTTTTAAGTTAGTGAAATTATTTTAAAATTAAAGTAAATCTAAGCGATTTGATCATTATGATCCCGATTTGTTGTACTCAGCTCAGCTTTGACCCACCGTGTTTCGCATTTTATACATGTATTATTACTAGAAATACGAGATATATTATTCGTTTAGCCATGCGGTTATCATTAGAGCGTACAAAATCTTTGAACTTTATACCAGTGATAATTATGATGATCAGACGAAGAGGTATAAATGATATGATTGAAAAGATTCAATAATTTCAATAAAATGATTTATTTCACACATTTTATTCAGTCAAGTGTCGCCTTAATAATAAAGAATATTTGAGAAATACCGTATTCCCATATTATTATGTACTTAATATGCAGTAAACAACTTAACAATGGTTTAATAATCATTAAAAATAATACACCATCATAATAAGGCTTCTTCAGATGTATATATTAGCAAGGCTATGAACACAAAAATACTTCCAAATATCTCATAATTTACACGCATACGTCTTCAATTCAATGCATTATTTTACCGCTGCTCTAAAGTGCTGTCGAGTTCTGGTATAGTTCTTTAGTCTAATCGGCGGTCCACTTCTGATTGGGAACTGTAGCTGATGTTTTCGAGAAGGAAGGGACGTGCTAGCACGGATATCAGGAGTTAAGTTGTGGCAGACATGACTAGGTTTTCCAGACTGACAAGAGCTATTCTGGGTTTGTGACAGAGGTACAAGTGACTGTCTTGTACTTCTTCGCACTGCCGTCGATGCTTTTGCACCTTTTCTCGGGCCCTTCTTAATTGTCTTATGTTGACTCAAAGCTTCCTCATTACAAATTGCAGGCCAGTCTGCATTTTCAGGATGAAGGCGTTCTATATGAGCCTTGCATTTATATTTTGAAGCATAACCTTGTAAGCAGATCGGACAACTAAACGCAGGAATTCGGTTTTCCTGTCGTATTGGTCTTTGCTTTCCGGATGCTTGAGATTGATGTTTTTTCTTCATATGTAACACCAAATTACCTTTGTAAGCGAAGCTTCTATCTGAACAAATATTACAGGTGAAAGGTTTTTCAATGGTGCTACTATCACGTCTAAAATAAAATCGTTTCTTCCGACTACCCAAACTAGATCCATTAATAGCATGTCGATAGTCTTTTGTTGATAAAGTTGAGGTGGTGGGTGCGGGTGCATCACTTGGAGTTTTGCTGGCCTTTGTCGCTTCTTGAGTATCTTCTACAAACAGCTTTCTTTTAACAGCAAATACAGGTGCGATATAGGAAGAATTATTTTCAGTCGGAAAATAAGTGTAAGTCTGTTGGGGACTGCCGAAACTGGAAGGCATCTGAGGAGGCATCTGTGGAGTAGCCTCAAGTCGTATATCTCCCTTTGAAGTTTTGTCGGGATCAACCCCGCCGGTTTTGCGGTTACGTAAAGTACGTAAAGTACGAACAGGAGGAGGTTCTTCGATTATAGGGACAACTGGGTGATACTTTAGTTCTGGTGACTCTAATTGTTGCTGCAGAAATTCCTTTTTTCCTTTTCCCAGACTGTTAGCTTTTTTCAAAATCAGCACTGAAGCGGGCCTTTGAAACTTTCTCCGTCTCGTTTGTGTTCGCATTACTGCATCAATAATCATATCAGATTGTACACCAAACTTGAGAAGAAAATCCAATATGAAACCATAAATTTCCAGATAGAGTGCCTCCGGATATTCAACTATAAATGTCACCATTTCAGTAACAGCCCTCTTCATATACTCGGCGATTCCATACTTTGTTACCACACAAACTTTCAGTTCCATGTCGATGACGAAATCCTTTACATGTGCAAAATTGAATATCAAGGGTTTCTGATTTGAAGGCAGCAATGGGCGCAAGTATGCGGCAGGTTTGTAATCCTTTACGGTCTAAAGAAAAAATACAACAATTATTAGTCCAGGCTAATAAAGAATACACCATGTTTTATGTTCCAATCCAAACTCCTCCTTACCTGCCCAAGATCGATCATCACATTAACGCTTCCAAAGTTGATATCCTCTCCAAGTAAATGAAATAGTTCTTTTAGACACGCAACATCCCCATGAACCAAAATGTTTGGATGAAAGTACGCAGCGCTAATGAATGTTCGCCATTTTAAAAGTGACAAGGGGTCAGGAGTCGGAATGTTTGCCTCTATCGCTGCCGCTGCAGCACAAGGTTCATCTTTCTCCAGCTTCACATCAGTCAGTTGCGGATCCCCCAGATCCAAGGTGGATGGACTACAGTCAGTCAGAACAGATTAAAATCAATCACTGCCAAATTTCAAAGTACGGTCATTTTGGCAAGCATGAATCATATAACTCTTACCAAGTCAGTTCCTCAAACTTCAGATCCGCACTAAGCTCTGAAGCAGGCACAAAATCCAGAACACTAATCTCCTTCTCATTTAGGCCATAATCATAATCGAGCACTTTTGGCTTGCCCACAAGTTCCGGATACTCAGTCCCAAGTTCCCAGTCTATCTGAATTACTTCTTCGTTCTTCATGGTTATTCCTGGTATTTAACCAGTTCCAATCTAATCACCATTTATTGCCGAATTATTAGCTAGATAAGCAGCGAACAAGAATGATGTAACAATGTCACTCAAATGAAAGTACCACGTGGTTAGTGTGCCCTATTATCTCGTGTGCCATGTGCAAGCACAATACAGGCACCGTCCATTTGAGGAACTGACGCTCAGGCAGAATGCTCTAAGGAGCCAGGAGCCTGACACAATTTTAAAACATGTCAAATTCTGACTTTATTCAAAGTAACCGCAGACGAATAACTAGAACATCCCGTTTTAAATATGACATGCTAAGTAAATTGCAATTTATCTAATTTTAAGAGTCATGATTTGTATAAAAAAGCATGTGCATTTAAATGCCTATTGTACAGATGTTTCTATTTTTATCCCATTGTTGGACTCGCCGATTGTTTACGTTTTCCTATTTGAACTCCATCCCTCGCGCGAGGATTGTTGAAAAGCAAGGCGATCATGAGACGATTCAGCTTCCTTTTGAGAGAAAAATTGGATGCCGCATGCCGGCTTGGCTTGAAGCCGGTTTCTTTTCCTTTTAACATTTAACTATGCCATAACGTATTATTAACTGTTATGTCCTTTGTCATTTAGAAACAACGATTCATAATTCTAACTAACTATCAATAGTATTAGCCATTGCCAAGGAAGAAGGCCGAGCAAAATCATTCATAACGAAATGATTGATTGCCCATATAATATGCATTTATTCTAAGTACCTGTACAATTTAATGTAATATTGTTAGACTGTTGGATTGTTAGGTTTTTAGTATACATTTTTTCCTTTTACTTTGCATGAAAAGAATCTTCTGGGCTGTTGTTACATCCATGCGTATACTACGCACAAAAAATAAGAGTTTTTGCGCTTGTTTGTGCGTTTCATGCGTATGTCATTGTCGACGTCACATTCAAAAGTGTGGCCAAGACGCAAAAGCTACATTGTGTGGTCATGCTGCGTGTTAATAACAATAAACATAGCCTTGATGTCGGCCATCGGGTAACCGTTTCCTGGTTCATCGAGTGGCAAAAAACATTTTGCAAAGATAACTATCATAATATTATACTTTCTTGACTGTAGATGATGATATATATTAAGCAAGTTTGAGGGTAACTCTGTTCGTTTTTAAACAACAATTTGTAATGAACATGTATGTAGTTGTGTGTTGCTTTGAATCTTAAGGGCTGGCAAGTGGAAAGAAATATCTCGAGCTTCAGCTTAGAAAAATCTTCTGCTTGGATTTACTGCTAAAACTTTCCTTTTCTTATATACTTATATGACATTCCAATGCTCCACAAAACTTTCTTCGCCGACCGCTTTCCCGTTGTCACGCAGGCAGGGTGGAAAAACAAGCGGCATGTCTATTTACCCATTAACCCATTTCTATACAGCAGGAATTGTTGTAATGCAATTTTTGGTATCCACACTCTTATTGCATTCCTGAGTGAGTAAAAAACACGGAAGCTGTCTCCATTTTTATTATGTCAGAGTAATGAACTCGTAAATTAAATCCTCTGTCTATCCTTCGAAGAAAGCATGTCCGTAAAGTTATTTTATCAGTATTTTAATATTTGGACTTATCGATATATCCATTACGCTGCAATTTTCATTTTCGTTTTTCAATTTTGTCAGCGTTTCGGGCGTTCAGATTCTTTTCAGTTGAATTACAACTACGATTTATTTATGCATCCACGGACATTGGTGTACTAAAGTCTTTAATACACGTTTCATGTATTATACCATGTTTCATCACTGCGCTGGTATCGTTTACATGCTTTTTAAAAACCTTCTGCATTGTTATAAGCATTAATATTATGTGCATAAAATTACTGTTTGCATTCAATCAACACCATCTCATGTGACTCGTGCGTGTGTAAAATTTAGTTTTCTGATAATAATAAGGAAATTTCAATATTATTTACTTATGCCGGCTTCATCATCTATTGGATTAATTGGTTTATTACAAAATCCTCCATAAATCCTAACATCGCAGGATAATTCTGTGCGCTGCTTTTTCATTATATAATACAAGTAATTTTTATATGAATTACACTTGCATGAATCAAATTATAACTAACGAAGTAATTACAAAGTAACATTCATCAGCCACATCAGATCCACGCTGGTGAAATGTAAGTCCTAAAAAATAGTCTTTTGTATTTCGCATTGCCCCAGATTAACAGAAGTCGTAAACAGGTAAACTCTTGCAAAAGGTTCGTAACTTGGACCATATTTGCGTACCGAAAATTCATAAACAAAAATTATATTTTTCGTTCTAAGAAGTTTAAATTATGATACTCGACTTTTTCTCTTAAGTAATAAATGGAAAGTGTAAAATACTTATTGTATAATATTGAATGTACCAAGACAAATTGATGAGCCTGTGCGATGTGATTTTACGTAGTTTGCATATCATCTTTAAGTTTTGTACCAAGTGTTTGAAAATTGAAACGCAAACCAATAAAGAAAGATTAATCTTGTTTTAAATGCCTTCCAAGAATCAAAACAGTCAAAGTTCCAAAGAAATGTTTACTTCAAGAATAATGCCTATTCGAATGGCATGATGACTTTTGCACGAACAACCTTTTTCACTCTTTCGACTATTTCTAATGAGTATCTTGGTGCATATTACTAGAACTGTGAACTTTTGATCATTTCTCTCCAACCTACGCGTATATTTGTAAAAAATGCAATAAATCCAAAATTTTCTTTACTCAAGCAGACGGGTTTTGTAAAGATCATAATATTTTCAGTTGACTGTCAGCCAAAAAAATGCTGCATAACATGCTAGTGTTTTGAAGGAACAACGAACAAGGTCAAGTCAAGAGCTTCGTTTTTAGTAGTAAGTGAAAGTTCCTGTAATTCATTACTCAGACAGTACGTAGAAAATGTAATAACACTTGTTTTGTTCGTTCTGCTTTTACTTTGTTTTTCTACATGGCTTGTTCACTGGCTGGCTGGAACTGTTTGTAAAAATTTTGTTTCATTTCCCAAAGATGCTCATGCCCATGAGGATTCCTGTTCTGCGTATTGAAGATTCTTTCACACCCGACTATCAAACTGACTGCATAGAGCATACAAAAACATCACAACCTTTCTTTACAGTAGCGTAGCTTGTTAAGCTTTTTTACGCTCTTTTGTTCTCGAGGATTTCTACTTTTCTGTGAACTTTGTTCACACACCATAAACAAATTATTTCTCCCTTTTTCTACTCTGGGTCATTCTAGATTCCAGAGAATCAACTGCGTCGTTTGTATAACATCAAAAAAGCAATATTACTGTTGGTAGTACCACATTTCACATGAGCGTTTACATAATAAAGCATCACAGAGTTTGATGGTGAGAAACTCAAATAAAAGATTGCTCACTGCATTGTTGTTTCCTTACTGGTACATGCAATAAAATCCTTCTAAATAAAGCTTGAGTGATAGGAGCCGGAAGATATCTTTTTGGTTAAAGAAATAATTTGTTATCATATGTATTATTTGTGTCATTTAAGTTGCATGTTTGGCATTACACGCAAATACGTTTTTCATTGCATTCAATCTTGTATCATGGAAAAAAACAGCACAAACTTACTACATTATACTCACTCAGCTTTTGGGCTAGTAATATTTTGTTATCAGTGCTGCTACTACTGTTGATAATGAATGAAGCTGGTCCTATACAAACAACTAATATAACATTATGATGTTTGTTTACTATGTAGTTTTTGTAGCAGAAAGACAAGAAAACACGATGATCAACATGAAAATTTCGGATCATTTTCTGCAGTCTTTTACTCACAGAGCTGAGGCGTACTAGAAAGAGCTTAAAGCTCACCAACTGCTGGTTCAAAAGTTTCAGTCGCTCGACAGCCTCTTTGGAATAAGGTCGGCAACATTTTTGTGCTTACGGTTTATGCTACCTACTTGGTGACATACAAAGAGAAATATACACAGAAAAGTTTTCAAGATAGCTATTTATGGTTTTGTTTGATTTGTTATAAACCTCATCGTTTTTGTTGTGTGCGTACAAATATAAAACGTTAAATTAGTCAGGAAAGCCATTAGCACGTAAATTATCTAAACTGAATCAGTGTTCCTTTGTTATTTGTAGCAAAATTGCTACTGATTGAATATCAAGTAATTGTACCAATTTGCACTGTAATAACAGTCGATATAATTATTAGTGATCAGATCACTTGCATTAAAACATTGTATATTAAACAAAACCTTTGTTTTTATCCAAGTGTGCTGGGAATCCAAATTTATCTTCCTTTATTGCATAATTCAGTTTTTTAGTAAAAATTAATTCTCGTATTACCCCGACTTATTCAACTGTATTCTGTCAACAATAATACGTCGTACATTCTGAGTGTACACTTTTAGTTTATATATTTACTTGTAGTAGATCGTGACGGATTCACTTTCTTACTATCTGCTGCAGTTAACCCAAGGATCTAATTAGTGTTATCAACGCCAGCAAGGTAACAATTATTACTAAATATTTCAGGTTATATGTAGCATAAAGTTATTTAATTCAAGCAGGTAGCAATATTTTTACATAACACAAACACGTTGTGTTGGTTCATTGCGCAGAGGATGATATAATAGAAGAAATTATGATATGATTCTGTAAGGAAGACTTTTAAATAGAGTTAGAAAGCATGGCTAGAAGATTGCTTGTTAGGTACATTAGTGTTGAGGTGGAATAATGAGGTGCAGGTGTATGGCGCAGAATGCATCTTTACTAAAAGGTTCATCTTGTTAAGGTATGTAATTTATGTAATGTACTGTTTGAAAAATTTGGTTGTGTGCATCAAAAGTTTATGGTAAAAGAGAAATGAAATGCATTTCTCAAATAAATAGCAAAATAACGCAATGTCAAGGCCTGTTTTTCGACCTGACAAATGAGTTGTATAATTCAATTGATGTATTTCTACACGTGTACAACGCAGAATATCTGACGTGATTCAAAAGACTACTGTTTTATACAATTATATAGCATATATACCTAATGTGCTGTTCTACCTGTTATGTAGCCTCAGGTAAAGCACATGAATGATTACGAGTTTTTAAAATAGAATGAAAACTAGGAATGAACCTATTAAAAGAGCAGGTACATCATTTTGTAGAAGATGTTGGTTGACGACAAGCTCAAGAGTAGCAGACAGATAAGTAATGCAATAACCAACTAATAAATTATTACGCGAATTGTATTACAGATAATTATATTCTTACATATTAGTACTAAAGCATAAGCATACGCAACACATGTACATAAATAAATTGATGCAATAAATAAATAATAAGAACAATTTTCCAATCAAGAAATGTTTACAAACCTCTAGCAAATCTATACAGATACAATCTATAAATCGACAATATAGTGAAATAGTAGTAACAACAGCCATGACCATGATTTTTTATAAAAGAATTATAGCAATGTACTAAAATAATTGCTGTGCGTTTCTGCAGAAGCATATACATTTTACTTGCAGGAATCAGTAATTACTGTTTGATTACCAATAGTATAAATTAGAATAGGAATTGGATGGCTAGAGGATGCCAAAAAATGATGGAAGAGAAAAGGCGTACTGGTTGATGTCCACAAAAAGGTTATTCACATTTTGCTTACATGCTTTTTCAAAAATCACGATGAGAGTATATACCATCAACTTCCAGTTCCGTACGTTGTTACGTTTGTGGTGTAGCATAACAGCTACAAATTTCGCAACATGATCAAATAGATAACTAGGAAAGAAGTTTTTTGCCAAGTGTTATTGTTTTGTACGACGAGTTCATTACCAGAACACAGAACTATATAGTTAGTCAAGTAACTTCAATGTCATCATCGTCTAGGAGTAAATATATAAATCATACTGGCAAATAATATTTTACATTGACATAACGTTTAGTTCTATATCTACCGTTTTATAATGTTCATTAACATTCGATATAACTCTAGTTTATCTATCCATAAACTTTGAAACAATTTTGTGCATGATGCATGATAAACCATACCTTGTCGACCTGATACAACTTAGCACTTATTAAATAATCATAAATATTATATGTGAATTTTATCACTTAGAACGAATTGTACTATCTTTGGCACATGCTAATAGCTTGTTACTGCGAGATATAACCGGTAATTTTATTAGTGGCCAATGTTCAATTCATTTTATATTCTGCATGATGATATCATGATGATCATAATATTATTTGGTCCCTTTAATTGCCAACATCTCCTCAAGTGAGCACGCATTCGGCGAATTATTTTGCTAAAACACTGAGAATATGGAAAATCTCAGCTTATAATAACAAGTGATGACGTTAGATATAATACTTTACTAATATTATATTCTTACGTGAATATGGTATTACAATATGACTATGAGGCAATTCAGTGAATGTCATTTGACATTAAAAGCACTTGTCCCGAAAGTCAAGTGTCAGAAACTTCTAATATGTCGTATAATGAATGTTGATAACTCAAGCTGGTTGATTCAAATTATGTTGCTGACCAGAATAGGGTGATCATTCGGTTATTCAATACACTCATTAGAGAACGTGGTCAGACGATCAAAATCACAACTAAATCAAATGACAAAAATCATTAATAATATTTTCTCATTTTTTATCCCGTGTATGGTAAATGGATACAGTAGAGTGTGCGTAAATGCATCCTGAAAATGGGATTTCAATAAGGTACAGATTTTGGTACAAGTGCGCAAAAAATGATTATAACAATAATTTTCGACGTGTTGTGTGCCTTTGTACTTGATACTTGACCGTCAAAGTATAATCGTTATTAGTCTGAATTTCCCAATCATGTTTTGCTTAGCTAACGGTTTTTGTATAGTACGACCTATGGATATTTAGCATGAGTTTTTTCTATATAAGACAGACAGCTTACCTTCAGTCTTTCCACTTTTTCTCATGGTATCGTACCAATACCTCAATTTTTTACACCTCAGTTTGTACTCTGAAAAATTTTCACTTTGTGACCAGCCAACCGTTCTGTACGACTTAAAGTCTTCCATACAAAATCATTGTATACTGCAAAGTGCCAAAATATCCCCACAAACTCTACAAAATATTCGTTTTCAAAATACACCACGCTAATATTCAAAGTGCACCAACAATAGATTTTTGTCGAGGCATGAAACGGTGAGTCAGAAAAAAAAAGGAAATAGGTAGAGTAGATTCTATATTATACTGTAAATAGTATATACACCCAAAGTTATGATCCCTTGAATCTTTAGAATACACCTGCCTGAATGCAGATTAGAGAACTGCAAAAGCGATTGTTGAAAACTTTTATGCACAGACAGTAATTTTTAAACTGGATGCTTATGCACAACCATTGTATGCTTTGTGATTTGGCAAGCGAGGAGATTCAGTCAGTTAATAACAATACAAGCATGATATCAATATATTTGTGAACGTGTAGCTTCAGAGCATTTTCATATTATGCCATAATAATACCATTGCATGCATTTCGAGAGCGAGACATCTCCTTCTAGTGAGTAGTAGTTAGCTCATTGTTGTCGCTTGCCTCAGTTTCTGACTGGTTGTGCAGTGAGAAGGAGTGATTATTTGCATTAGAGATCTTTTTAACAAACATCATTCATACAAAGCGACTAGTTCGTCTTATTCAAATAAGCCGTATTTAGTTTCAGTCTTTACTGTACGTGGAAAATATTTTGACGACAATAGTACCACTATTCTACATAAATGCTTTCGTCGCCGTACTGAATTCATGTTATTAGTGATACCTTTGCCCCGTGATATTCCACAAAGATTTTTGTTCTTTAGAAGAAGCTCAAGTTTCATTCTTTTTTTGCAACTATAAAATATTTTTACGAGTGAAACGGTGAATATTTTTACTACACTGCAATTGTCACGTCGTCACAAAATTGAAATTTCTTCTTTCAAAAAACTATAGTTGCTTATTTATCGGGAATAATAGTGTATAGTAAAATTTATATTATAAAACCGCAATCACACAAAAACCTCTTCCTGTTTTTGTTCCAAAGGAATTTTAATACCTTGTCAAGAAGAAAATACCACGGTGGTTACAGATCATCAGCAGCAGCAATCAGGAAGTCTATCAAAATGAGTTCTCCTTGTGTAATCATGAGCCCAGCTTATCACGGTGTTAGCTCCAAAGGATTGAGCAGCGCAGATAGCCAAGACATGAGCCCTAGTGCTAATGAGATCAGGCGAGGACCACTCACACTCCTCAGCTCCTCTCACGGACCACAAAGAGTCATCGTGTCCGTTTTCAAAACCTCCGTTGACCATTTCGCACTTGTATATCCAGACAACGGGTAAGTAAATTGAGCTTACATAATATACATTTCCATGATTTTTTTTAGGCTTTTAAGTCAACAAGATATTTTGCTGCAGGGTTAAGCTTTGCTTTAAAACATTGACGCTTTTTAAGTACTAGTTTTATAGGCACTATATGTCTATATCATTATACCTGTTTTATGTTTATACATCCAGTAAACCCTTTGCTTTTATTTATACCCTTACAAAATCTAGCAAAAAAGGCTTCATTTCAAAAGTCCAAATATGGTCATACACACGCTGTTCTTACGAGAAGTTCATTTTTACTCGACTGTCCACACGATTTCATAGTAATGCCCCATGGTAGGTTTTATCAAGGCTGAGTTGCACGATATGCCGATGTTGTATTAGGTCTGAACTTAAGTGAAACGATAAATATACATTCGTATATTGTACCGCACTGGCTATATAGCTAAAACCATACTACTCATTGCAAGAGAAGAGATGACTCATTCGCTCGACGACTCATCATCATCATCGTCATTTATTCATCCCTCTTCTCAGGATGACAAAAAAGTTTCTATATTTAATGTATTGAAGCTTTGAAGTTTTTTCTGGGAAGACTATCCGCAATCTCTGGATGGGGATACGCAGATGAAATTTCCAATGACTAAATACAAAAAATAAAGTACAAGTTTGGGCTTACAAAATCACCTCTACAAAAAACGATAAGACTCCATCGAGGGTATGCATATAAAGTTAAAAAGAGGGTACATGTTGCATAAAGTAAACTAACGTAAAATTGGTAATTTGGTACGGTTTCAATTTTCAAGCATAGAAAATATTCTTCGAATCTCAGGAAGCTACATCAGAAAGACAAAACATCCACATATTTCTTCACAAGAGAATGAATACAATGTGCAAAGTGTAAATGAAGAAGCTAGTAGTTAATATCTGCTGTACATCAAAGAAGAATCAAACTCATATTTTCATCGTCATCAAATTTTAATCAAGACGGAAAATCCCAAAATATTTTTTGTGTAGAGTGGGTAGGTCTAGATTAATTTATAGAACAGCAAGTACCTATAAGAACCGTTGGTTTCGATTTTATATAAACCGTTTTCTAATAAATTATCTTTCATCGCAGACTACTTCAAAGAAAAGGAAGCACTTTGAAATACTCTTCCTCTTACGAATAAAAGCAGAAATGGTTCATAAAAGCATCTTTTTACCATGTTAAAGTTTCTGCAAGTTATTTTCTGAAGCCCATTGACAACAACTTTTTGTTATAATAATACTCACATTTTATCGAGCTTTGTAACAGATCATTGCTATTTGTTCTCCAATAAGACATAGCTGGTGGTTTGGATTTGGATGATTTATCCTTGTCATTGTATTGGCCTTCAAGTTGCGTCGTTGTCAACTTAGATGTCAACCATGTCAACTTACTCTTCATAAGATAGTGATTACATGCTTCTCAATAAGCATATCAATTTAGTATTGTTTTTATGGATCATATATGCTACCGGTTGCAATCAACAACCTTCCTAGTCTAGAAGTCAAATTGGTCAATTGTGTAATTGAAATCTATTAGATACAGTATAAAGTAATGGGTTTCAATCAATTATGAATGTTAAATGGAAATTCTAATCATATATCGATTAGCTTTACCATCTTTTGACACTGCCAATAAACTTGACTCGGTTTATGCATATACCGCCCATCCTTTAAATCAAAATGGCGAATTTGCAAAAAATGAGTAGGTCGATACATACAAAATGCTTCTGCGGTAGTGGGCGCATGTACGCAAGGTGTTAACTTTGTAGGGTAATTTATTTTTAAACGGTAGTTTGAAATGCGGCGTCGGCCACCTTTGCACGAGAAATTGCAATTTTGCAGCTATCCTTTCTTTTTGGTGCTTTGATATTGAACTTTCAAGGGCAAAAAAACGTACAAAGTTCTGTACGAGTTATAGTATGCATGTTTGAATGATACTTTTATTAGGGTATGTGGGTGGTGGATACTTGTTGCTGTATACTACTTCTTATAAGTACTTGCCATATATCCCAAAAAGTACATTGCACAATGTGCACACTTATTTTGTTAGAATTAATTTCAACTCTTATGTAAGTTGGGCACAGTATAACTAGCCAGAGATTCTAATAGTTTGTCTCTTGCATATAAATGGATTAGCTAGATCCCCTGTTTAGAGGTGTTTTGAGATTCATTATAATTATGGTATCAAGAATAATGTTCCCTTTGGTATTTGTAGTGCAAATTTTGCACAATCACAACAGCAGCGTTTTGTGCTGACATTTCTGTTTCAAAACTGCTACAAATTCGGAACTCTTGCATTATGTTATAGCGTGCAACATGTTTTTCTGATAGGAACTCAACATAATAAAATTTGTGAATTTTGTCGCTGTCGCTTTCAATTTCAATAATACATACAATCATCGAAATCATGTCAATTTAAGAGCATAATTAAGTTTTTCGATGTTAGACACAAATTCAATCTATTATCAGGTCTGGACAATTAGAAAATATCAATATTATGACGTTTGTAAAGTATACCTGTTGTTTGTAGTCCTTTCAAATTCAAACTTTCAAGTATATAGGTGGAGAAAATTTGTGTCGTAACACACACATATCTGCTCAACAGATTCTGTTGGTCGTCAGATCAGATAGATGATTGCAATGTTTGCTTTATCTACAAACGCAGTAAAAGCAGGAAAGATCGAATTATGTTCTACTAGGTATAATATACAATTTGCAAACATAATCACTTAATACTCCATACACATTACCATCTGTTTGAGATTTGATTGAACCATTGAAGATTAGAATAGTAATAGACTCACCCAATCTTTGCGACCGACTAAACTGGAAAAGCGCTAACTACTAGATGCTACTCTGGCAATTTATTTTTATATTACGCCTCATGAAGATTATAGACAAAAACAAAACAGTTCTTTTTGATCGATGTATTGAAAAGTGCTGCATACATTGTATTATCAAATTCACATATATAATATTGCGCTATTTTTAATGGATCAGCGTAGCCAGTTCATCGATTCTTGTTTCTGCTGAGAGGATGTTTACATGCATCTGCATAACTGTTGATAAAAGTAAGTGGCTGTGGTAGCCATGAATCTCAATTTTTGTGTATGTAGGTCAGTAAACGAGCCCATCTTTGCCACTAGTCACAAGTCAGTTTTGTGAAGTTATTTACTATAGGAAAAAGCCTGTTGTGAGCTTTTTTCTCTGGGATGCTTTGCACCGAGGACCTTTGACTGTGAATAACTATCAGCGTTGTATTCACCAAAAGATTATTATGATGTAGTGATGGTAGGAGGTCTAATGTCGTTATTTATATTTGTGCATTATGTATAATTAAAGCCATTATACAAGAGGAGAGGAGGGGAGGTGAAGCAGGACAATGTGAATATTGCGAATGTATCCTCTCTCTTTGCCACTGGCATTCTTTGTATTATGTATTAGTAAGCCGCGGCAAAATATTAAAGTGTTAGTGTTTCCACTAACAAAATGTTAACTGCACGTTATCGTCTTTAAGAATTTCGTCGTAATACTAAATTCCGATAAAACGATAAAGATTGGTATGACTCTTGAATTATTGCTTTAGTAATACTTTTTAAAAAACTGCTCACGCTCAACCTCTTTTAACGATTAACATAATACATAATAATATGATTACCCAGCCTCTGTGCTATGTTAGAAGATTCATATACTTATAATTTGTAAGATTTTAAAGCAACCGTTGGCGGTATGTAAATAGAAAAACCGCTTTTTATCAGGCATGGTGCTTAAATCACAACAACCGACATTCCGACAGTGAGGCAAATGTAAGAATGAAGCCGTTGCAAAATATCCCGAATAACTATTTTTTACTTAGGATAAAATCTATTATGTGAATATATTTCAACCGAGAAATAAACCTTTTTGTGGTAATAATTTATTAGACTTAATGCATTATTAATATTCGTCTTTATTAAGGACGTGCGAAGTGTTACTTCAAGTTGTACTGTGTACTCCATTCACATTTCATTCATAAATGAAATACCATGATATGTTGCTAAATGAATTTTAAACATTATGCACGTAAAAGGTTGAAATTGGTACAAGTACTATACTGAATATTACATGTGTAATGCTTAAAAAATTGACAGATCAACGTTCAGCGTCCTTGTTTTAAAAATACCCACCCTCGAATAGTTTAGTACGATGATGACGATTTTGATACGTATACGTGTCAAAACATTAGTAGCAGCAAACAACTATGCAATGCGATAGTCGTTATTGAGGTACTTAGGTATACAATTTGATAGTTAATCCTTTCTGTCACTGATTTACATAAAAGTTTCACTTTGTCTGATTATTTCTGGATTATTCTTATCGCGAGGAAGTTTACTATTGATATTTTATTATATTGCATGCGCTGCAAAAACGAAAGTGAAAAAATAATTCCAAAAATCGTAAACAACACCTTTTGTGCATTTTCATGACTATGACTCTTCCTTATTACTTCCATGTGTGTGGACATCAGTGCTGCAACGCTTAAAATAAAGGAATGCAGTGCATACGAATTGCAAACAGGGAATAATGTTTTGACTAGTTTAATGCTATGTTGTGTAGCAGAGTCAACCCCTTCATTATTTCGACAAAATATGCGTTTTAAAAGGAATAGGAATGAGAACATCGAGCAAAAAATTAAAAAGGGTTACAAGACAGATTCTCAAGGCGCTCCAGTAATTCTGCATACTATTCACTAATTTAAATATTATGCATTCATCGAATTCCAGGTCAATGAGTTCATTTTTGCAAGTGCTTCTTTAAACGAATCCTAATGTCAAGAAAAATACAATATATAGAACAGTTCAGTTAATGCATACACTGATAGTATTTAAGGTGTAGTTAGATATAAACGCACTCTGTTTTATTATGTCGTTATTTATTTAAAACGAAAAGAATTCGGTATTTTGGTCTTTTGCTACCATTGCTATTTTATCGAGATCTTTTTATACGATCCATAAACATCATAAGAGTAAATAGAGCCTGGCAGTGATGGGTCATAATAACTGTAGGCTAATATAATAGCATGTTTTTCAGAATAACTGTTCCAAAGAGGCTCAAAGGAGGCGGAAACAAAAAACTTATAATTTCACAGAAGCAGTAACAATTCTTACTTGGCAAGCAGAAAAAAATGTACGCAAAAAGGATGAGTACACACATTAAAGATTAAGCAGAGATAAAAGGAAATTGATAGGTAGGCATGTGTGAAAGGGAGGTTCACTGTGTTCGTAACAGATTAACTACGTACTTAGAATGGAACGTCGCGTTTTTTGTTTGATGATTATACACACATCGTTTTTGTATATTAAAGGTATAATTTGCGTGCAACAGAATCTGCAAATTTTTTTCAACTAATAAAATGCAACAAAGAAAAAATATTAAAGAACCCTTGTATAATGTGTTTTTACGCTTTATTTTTGTGTGCTTTAGAAATTACAATTTGTAGTCCAGTATAGCTGCACGTACCTCTTCATATTAGGGCGTTATATTATTTAGCATGTACACACAACGTACTTGTTACTTGCATCTAGTTAAATTTTTCATAATTACGGTACTTTTTCGTCATGTCACTCCAGCCACATTTTACATTGTTTGATTGTTTGTTGGGTTGGAAGGAAACTTCCTGGATAAGCTATTTTCTTGGAAAAATTGTGGAACGATTTTTGACATATCATGCAAGCAAAGTTTCTAGGTTTTCCCCTGCACGACAATAGAGACAAATTAAATACAGTTAGGAAAACACTAATTTGTGTTCCTTTGTCATGAGTGAGGAAAGCTATATACGACTAGAAGCATGCTAACATATTGTTTAATTTATTGTTTGCATAATTAGTATATATTCTTAAGAGAGCATATCACTTAGGTTGTAGGTGTTCGTATGGAATCACAATGAGATTTAATTTCATACTTAACTATTATAAGCTCTTAAAAGATTTATCAGGAACGTGAAATCTAAAACGGTCTACGCTATCATTAATTATGTGTAAAGTTGATTATTAAAAACCATGTTTAACAATGAGAATATTATTTATCAAACTAAAGATTAAATTAATTAAGCAGAATCGAAAACAGCACAGAAAGAAGTCTCTGAGCTCTGGGATAAATGATAAGACGGAAATGATAACGATTATTTTTTCAAACGCTTTTATTTGCGTACTAAACATATAGATAGTTATACTTATTTTCAGTGGATTCGGTAAAGGTTATTGTTGTCAATAACTTTATAAGGTTATCATTACTTAAAAGCTATGTCATGTCCTCTAATCATCTATCTTAAGATATATAATATGCTCAGAAAATTAAGGTTAGAGATAGCATTTCATTACTAGATATTTACCTGACTTCGTTTTAGAAAAATATCAATAATTAATTCAGTAACTTCTGTCTGTAACCGTACACATTTCATTTTAATTTGTAACACGGTTTTGTTCTCTGACGGTAAAATGGAAATAAATTATAAGCAGTCAATATTTTGATACTGACAATGACCATATAAAATGGCAATATAATGCAAAAATATCTCATGGTTTGGTTAATAGTAAAACGAGAGGTTGTGTGTTAAGAACTAAGAATCATCTTTGATCTTACCATATTGTGAAATAGTGTTCGTCGTAGTCGTAGTCCTGAATAATTGACATATAAAATGGTTTAAGATGATTTCGTATAAACAAAATGTATTTCAAGAAACTCCGCAATTGGGTTTTGTTTAATGGGTACTTAGTCAGTAATAATGAGTTATACAATAATAGCATCATATAATAATATTATAAGCTTATAAAATATATATTATAATATATATTAAATAAGCTTTTTCATACGGTCGTCAATAAATTTACATCAATAGGTACTACTTTTATGCATTTTTAGAACCATGAAAATAAGTCTCGCTTACTCATAAAATTCATTCCCATGATCCCATGCTGCATTTAACCCATGCCCGTAATCCTTTATTTTCCGATGAAGTATATGACATAAAATGTGATAAGTGTTTTTGAGAAATAAATGCAAGTTTGCATTTGCAAGAATAAATCATTATGTGGCAGTCAAGAAGAATATATTAATATAAAAATTTGTAGGCAATCCGATGATTTAATTTCTTTCGAACTACAGAATGACGATCCCATTAAGTGTATGTACATAGAATTTATATTTATAATAAGATCAGCGAGATATAGATATAGGTAGGTAAATATTTAAAAGTATTGTTTTTCGACAAGTTTCAGAAACCAAAACATATTAATTACATTCATTAGTATCTCGATTAGTGCAGGGTACAAAATATTTCCCTTTAAAGGCTCTTTTCCTATATAATTGAACTTTGATTTGGTCAGTTAATTATTAAATATTATGAATTATGATGGAAAATGGGATCATTCCCATCAATAAGAACTCATAGGTTATTGGAGATGCTCCTAAATTGTACTAAAGTTAAAGCCGTATTCCTAAAGTTCTCTGCTTGCTTGTTCTTTACCTAGCTTAGCATATATTAAGAAAAAACTACCGCTGGTAAGTCCTACCAAATTAATTTGGTGTGAAATGTTAATAGAATTGCACGTTAACTTAATAAAATAATGTGCACGCACCTGCAACGTACTCCCTACTACACATTTACTATTCGTCAAAATAAAGAGCAAGAAAACTACTGCTAAGGCTATCCTTAAAGATTGCAATTGCTGCTTGGAAGCTTTTTGTAGTAGTGGTACCCGACCTTTAATAGCAGGGTACATGAACTATTTAGCAATTGATTTTCATTTACCGTCTTTGTCGCATAAAGGTCTAAAAAATAATTACTTTGAACCAGATACATTTGATGACTTGATGATGATGCCTGTCTGCTGCAGTTTATTAAAGTTTATACTTGTAGTCGCTAATTTGTAAAATGGGCAATGGGTTCGCTATAAATTGGTTTCGTTTGTATATTATTTACCTAGTTTGCAATAAACAAGCATCCACTAAGATACCTCATAATCATCATGCAAATAATCTGAATTCCATTAAATGATGCCAATCCGTTAATTGTTGATTTCCAGGAGGAAAATGATTGCAACCAAACCAGTAGGATGCATCAACATCCGTGGTGTCACTTGTGAGGAAACTACACTGGGATCTGGGATCAAGGGATTCACTCTCAGACCAAAGGTAAAAAATCATTTTACTTTTTGTATAGGAATTATCTGTTGTTATTAATAACCTGATTCATAACTCCGTCATCTGGTGTAAAGACGATTTGCTCTAATACTTTTCATACTTCCAAAATTCCCAATTAATTTGATTGTCCAACAAACATACAAAGTAGTAAGGCGTTTTTATCCTTGTTTATTGTTTTGACTGAAGATTGACAGTGTGGAGGTATATTTCAAATCACTGTCTTGTTATTGTTTGCAATAAACATTCGAGTGAGTACTTCCGTATGTAGATAAGGCTGACGTTAATGTTAAATTGTTTTCTGGTGAAGCATGTGCCTAAACTCTTGTGTTAAATGAATGATTATAATATGATGTATGCATATAGTAGTGAAGTAGGTGGTCACCTCTTAGATATTGATCTGATGTGAAATTTCTGGCCTCTTACATTTTGTGTAGATGCACAGTGTAGTCAATTGCTTAATATTCTTTGTTTTTTATAATCACATCCAACTTTCTTCCAAGACATTGTAAAAAGAATGCATCTTCTGAGCAGGCAAAAATCATTACGATATATATACGATTACATTTCGTCTGGTGGCATATGTCTGCCTGATGTTGACTGTGTCTAGCAGAGCAACTTTAAAGTATCTTGATGATTGATTAAAATGAAGTAACATCAACATCATCATTGTTTCAATGACCTCTGCTTGTCATTTATTGTATATTATGTTATGATGTTGTGCGAGCATGGATGAGTAGCATCACAATTTAAGTTTTAAGGGATTCAGCGCAGATTTTCAATAAAGTAGCAACATGATGAAATCCTATACTGACCGAAATACTGATGACGTTGTTTTTAAAACTGCTGATATCTTACTAAAAAGATGAATATTCATTTGATGCAGACCCATAGTTTATAATATCGTTACAATATTATAGTCATTTAATGCGACTCTTTTGATTCAAAGGAAATCATATTAAATCATTCATTTTTGGTGTACCTCACCTCAGAATAATGTCGAGTCAAGTTGCTCGAGTCATTACACTACAAGCAAAACTTGATGAAATTTAGGATTGTTCTGGGTACGTGCTTAGTAGGTATGACGTACTACACGAAAATGATGCATGCCAATTTTGCGAAAAACAGAATTTGATTAATATTTGGTTACCCAAATAAAATTTGAGGCAGAACTCCGTAAAAATCAGAACAATGAATGATGGTATCCTAAACGCGTTGATTTTTTTGTGTCGCCATTTAAAAAATATGTAAGCAATTGGGTTGTTTAAAGTGCTTGTTTGCGTTTTGAGTAAGTAAAAAGATTAGTTGGGTAGGGCAAATATATTTTGAGTATAATATTACAAAAATGCTGCTCTCCTCTTTTACATCTTATTATGATGAAAAATAATAATTTAGGAATAATAGCGGAAACCTAATAAGATGACGTCTGTTTTTGAACAAGCAATTATAATCTGCGGTTACATATTATACATTATAAGCATATTATGTATTTATGCCTCCAACTTGGTACAATTGTTTGGTCAGCCATCAGTGCACATACATGATCATTCCATTATGCTTTTTTTATTTGACAAAACACTTTTTTTCCTCACAAGTTGAATTGTTAAAAAGGCAAAAGGAGTTAGTACTATTGTTGCATTTTTTAGTTTGCTCCGTGTGGCACGTGAGACAAACAGTAGCCAAGTAAAACAAGATATTTTTTCTCGAAAAACAAGTATTATAGTAAAAATGCACATGTAATATTTATTTACGTTGTGTATGTTATGTGCATAATTGGTCATATTTAAACATTTTAAATTCATAATTCTATACACCCAGCACTATAAGCAGCAAACATGTAATGTATTCGTTACTAAACAATGACAGTTTTAATCTCATATCTGACAGTTAGAGGTAGGCATCACTCTACTCGACAAACTTTGATCTAGGAAATAGTAACGCCCAAACACTTGATATTTTTTCAAATGATAAACATAATGTATGAATAATAGGTATTTGACAAAATGTTTTTTGTTAACTAATAGCCTTGTAGATAATGTTCAGGTGAATGTTAGAAAGAAATCAATCAAATATAAGTCGGTATATTTATGCCGACATTCACATAGGTTTTAACGACTACTTAAGTCTGGATGGAGTGCGGATTCTTCTTGCGACCTAACCTTGATCAAAGCATTAAATTAAATAGGTCTTGCTATTAATCATATTAACTATCAGCAAAGGTATAAACAGATTGAATTGATAAGAAAGCAAAGTAAACTTCCTCCAAGTCAAATACTTTGTCGCAGTTTATTAACTAAACATAAGTTTGCTAATATGTCTTACTTCTGACCTCAAGTGGATTATAGTCTGTTCTAATAAATGCTGATGGCAAAATAAAAACGTGTAATGATTTTATTCACCAGTAATCATAAAATAAACCCAAAGCTCACTGAACTGAACGACGTCTCTGTTGCTGCTCTTTAGTTTTCATTGGCTATCATTCATATAATCCTCAAGAGACTGTAATAAAAACGTTTTCCTGGTATGAAAAACCTGAGACCTGGGTGTAGATATGTTCTTTTATGTACGAGCACATTTTCTTGAATTTGTCATTTCATCTACCCACTTTGCAAGTTCCAGGAAGGATTTCTGTGCCTTTGAGAGTAGGCAAAGAATCCTCAGAGCCGTTGCTCAAATATCAACTGGGGAAAATTTATCACTTGTTTGTCCAACTGTTTTCATGTGATATGATACAATTTTTCTTGGTAATTCCACTAATATTATCATGCATAAACCAGGTTTTCATTCTTCTGCCTTATATATAGTCTAAAAGATATCAACACGTTTAGTTGACGAAATTGTAACTTTGAACTTACTATATATGTTAGCAAGTGCGGATAAAGTCTCCTTTACATTATTATACGTGGAAATGGTAATGTTCACATTACTCGCACAAATATTGTTCATTTTAATCTATAAGTTATTCTCTTTGTTTATACAAAGTATAAAAGTAAACCTCGGACGGAGGAGGTACAAAATTTCCCAAATAAAATAGGCTTGCAATGTTCACAAAAACTGAATTGACATTGAGCTACAAGGGTTTTTTCCTTGAAACAAGTTATTTAATAACTAATCGAGCATACAATAAGTAACATTCAACTATTGGTTTTAGATAATGTGAGGGCTTCTACACTATTCTCGTCTGGGAGATTTTCAGAATAAAGCAAAATAGGTTTTAATGGTCTCGTGGTTAAAATCGCATGATTGATTCTTCAGAAATATAGCATACACCAATTTACTGCGCCATTTGCAAGCGTTCTAAAACTCCAAACGAAACGTCATATTTTCTCATCCATTACTGTTCTTTCCAGAGACTATTGATCTAGCTTACTTCTCACTAGTTCTTTGAAGCAGAATTGATTTATTTCTATGTTACTTTGTTTGTCCCGATTTTAATTGGACCGTTCTAGTAATTTCTTTCTTGACTTCATATAACATTTATTTACTAGAAAGACTAGCACCTGTTCACAAAAACATGTCGTTCTTTGTTCCAAACAACAGAGAGAAGACTCTAGATGAATTGGACAAATGATAAAACACTTTACCCTTTTACATTATACTTTTACTGACAATATTGTTGAAATTGTACTATATGAATATATGTGATGTACCTAAGTATTTATTTATACAAATCCCGTTATAAAGTGCTTGGCTTTCAATCTGGGTGGAATTAGTGGAATATTCCATCTGCATAGCAAATCGTTTTCTGTTTATCTCCTGTTTGTGTTTCTGGGGATGATTAAAGATCAAAGTACAAAACCAATTGACCGTATTTTGAGTGCTCATCTCCCTGTTTTGATTTTTCTGAGATTGATTTTGTTCGTGTAACAATTTTCTCATTTTAACTGGCAATGTGATTTGTAGGTAGCATGTAAACAAAATTTTCAAAACCTGACAATCCAAACTTTTACTAACTGAGACTTCGTAACCACTTAAAACTTATATATATTCATTAATGAATGCATGAAATAAATATTTTATGTATATTCTAGTTTTCAAACATTCTAAGGGTAAACTTTTAGAATTAATTTTTTAGTAATACCAGAAAGACTACCTTAATCATTACGCTTACCTGTAGTTATAATGACAATAAGGCTTAAAACCTAAAACATACCGGAATTGGTCAAGGATATTTTTTGTATTTTATACCATTTATTTTTCATTTGAAATTAATCATCTCATGTCGTGACACTTGTAAGTACGCAGGCGTATTTCCATCTCATAAGACAGTCTGAGTCCTTAAGGTTTTTAATTAGCTGACAGAATCAGACGATCAGAATCAGCAGCGATATTTTTGACAATATGTCTCATACTCTTGAAATGTGGCAAGTCTATGACCCCGGCGAAAACCCCTGAAGTAAAAACATATTGGAAGAACAAAGAGATGTTTCACCTTTGAAGTTGCAAATTAATTATTTTGGCCATGACGTTGACGCTTCCATATGATATTTTAAGAATAATAAAAAATCCGGACTTTTATTTGTCTGACGGTTGTTTACAACCAAGTCATTCATCTACAAAGTGTGTCGCATGTTTTTGACAGCAAAAGTAGTGATGAAATTCATAATTAGTTAGCCATGTAGGCATATATGGCAAAAAATGTTGGTTCGATTCATATAAACTTTGACTTTAACTACTTTATTTGGACATTATTCTTATGAGAGCTTTGAAGTTCACTAAAGGAAACTCTTTCCAGTGATATGTAATGTAATAAAATATGTTAACCTTACACGTAATATAGCCATATTGCAAAATTTTCATGAGCTCTTTTGGTGTTGCAATAACCAGTTATTAATGAATACATATTTTATGTAGCATTAGCATTTACATGAAAATTTCATTGACGTTTGTATGTAAACATAAGGGTCAGCATTTTATTACCAACCGACCACATACGTTGATGTTTTCCAAAAAGTAGAAAATTCAAAATCCTGACGACATAAGCACCTACAAAATGTAAATATTTTTGTTATTTGTTCTTGCAGAAATGTGACACATCTTCCGCTGCCCTCATTTTTGTCTGTCAGGAGGAATCAGACCTTCCTCGTTGGATGACCGCATTTGAGCCACTCTCCCCCTCATTCCTGGGATCGAGAAAGATTCCCCGACAGTGCTCCCTGCCTAGCGTTGAAGAGGAGGAATAAACCTGACAGCACGATGATGATGATTAAATTAATATTATTTTGCATAATATATTCATAGTTTTTGATGCACTCTTTAGCTGCACCGACTGCATTATTATGTGCATCGCAATTACTGTAATATTTAAAGCTTACTATAGTATAGCTAACTGCATAACTTATAAGTTGCACTATCATGTACCTTTCAGTTATTATTTTCAAAGCTAGTGTAGTACGAAGTAGTTAACGCCGGGATGTTTCCCCATCATTACCATCGTCATCATTATATATCATTCTGACGTGCGTAATCAGTCTCTTTATCTTATCATCGACGTTGTCTATTTGTGTGTGCTGTGAAAGGAAGCTGGTTGCATTCTTTTATGCGTTTTAAATGCTTTATTTTCAAGCTATTTATTGTTGATACCTTCATAAGATATTAATGATGCTGTGAGGAACGAATGTGTGAATTGAAGAAAATACAACCTGATTATTCTATGCAAGTTTGGATGAACTTAACACTAAGTACCTATCCGTACGTAGGTAATTTATATTTTGAGTTGCATATTGGAAAAGGAATGCATGCGAAGGAGACACGTTGAGTTTATGAATGAATGCGTGCAATGTACACTATACATATCTTTTTCTTCACCGTGATCATTGGAATACACTTTTGTTTCTAAGTTCATCATCTCTATTCTGGGTATCGTACGTCGAACACAGGCGCACACAATGCTGAAGCTCGATTCTCAGCAGTGGAAGTGTCTTTACGTCATTTTGTTTTGCGTAACTCCTCGTGTAACGACAAGGTTCCACAAAAAGTCACATAAAAAGATGATTTCACCAATGACTAGATCTAGAACATTTTTACAGTTGTATATTATGACAGGTAGGATAGGATGGGTATAGAAACACATCAAATAAATGTAGAACGATCAGACTACCATATCAGTGTAATTCAGTGGAATCAAAATAACTAACTTCATACCTAATTCAAAATGAATTAAAACTTTTAATTATTCTCAGTCACACTACACTTTAAAACGAAATTCAGAAATTATGTCAAATCAAAAAAGATACATCTAATCATCAACTTTGGCCAATACTAGTAAATTCTTTCACTAATTTCTTTCCAATTCTATTGTGAACAATTAACGGGTATCCAATATTTATGATTTACACTGGATTGCAGCCGCTTATGAGAGATTATGTTAGCAGTACTAAATCAGAAGCAAATGAATCTTTATAGTTATACATAATGGTAAATCGTTCAAGGCTTTTTATGTACCTATTTACATTTTTTAAATTGTACGATTATCGGTAATACGTAGGCTTTAAGTATGTGTAAGAAATAGGCTCGAGTGTGTGGGAATCCTGGTCAAAGCACTATTTGGCATTATTTGCAAAGTGTTGTGCGAAATGATAAATGTGTGTTTTCGTTCAGTAGTAATGCAATGGTTCAGATTTGTCAAAAATCCATAACTGACACCAGCAGGAAGGAAGAAGCGATACACAACAATATTATAATATATATTATAGGTACATAAGTGGTCGTCAAATTGTAATTATGCAGCTTTTTGTAACATTTTTATATCATGTTGAGTTATATTGTACTGTTGACTGTATTATTATTTCTTATAAGTTGTATTAATAAGGCTTAACGTTGTGTAATATTATGCAAGTATAGACATTTTAGATGTCCAATAGCAAGCAAGACTCATCTTTAGACGCAGTCTTGTGTACGCATGAACGTAAAATTATGCTTTTTGACATCACATAATATAGTTATAGAAAAAAATCATTAAAAACACTGAACACGGTTTACATATCTTAAACTACTGGTTGGCAATTAAAAATCAAGTTTAGATAAAACTTGAACCTAATTTTCGAGAAATATGTCTTTTGTCACCTTTATTTTGTTATACATGTTTAGTTGTCAATTTTATAAATCTTTGTTCTGTATAACCTTATGTTGAAATATATATAATGATGAATTGTGATTAAGAAATTTTGTGATCAATTATGTAAAATAAATCGTCATTCAGTATTTACCGCAGAATTTGTTGTTTTCGTTACATTCCAAAGATGACACAATGTCATAAATAGCATACAAGTCAAGAAAAGATAAAAGTCTATCATGCACCAATAATATCAACACTACATGGTTTGATAATGCTGAATGCAGTTTGCCAATGGAAGTAATATTAGCGTCCCATCATGGATAACCGTTTCCATTTTAATTTCTACCTATTTCTGAGATACATTACACATAGAAAAGACCTTCATTTATTTCAACACATCATATTGCTCCAGAGTTATCAATGCATTTCTCCCTGAGTCTAGACTATTAGATTTCAAGCTGAAGTTGAAACTTTTCGACTGTACGCGAGCCATATAGATTGCTTTAAATGTAATTTTGATGAATTGTGTTCAGCAATCAGGAAGATAGAACATGCTCAGACAAATAGGCGCACTGTATGTATCAGTGATAGTGGTGATGGTTGGTGAATAACATTCATTGACGCAACTAATTCACCTGCAAAATTCAGATGAAATTTTTCCACACAGGTGTAACTCAATGTCGTTTAATTCCCATTTCACTGTGTATTTGTATGACTTCTCTTCAAATCAGAACTCAGCAGATGCTTAGATAAAATTTGGCAGCTTCATGGTGTAAATACATAATTTGCATATAAACCACGCATTTCAGTTGAGACATACGTAAATCCGAACGGGAGTGAGTATGATTACAATTTTAGATTATCATTGCATAGCCTCAAGTCTTATTGATGCCAAAACAAGTTTTACTGGTGTACATGATATGTAATTGTACATGCGTAGAGTATTCAAATAAAAAGTTTTCTCTGTAAAAATATGCTTTTCAAGAAAACAATTTATTTAGAAGAAATATGCTTATTTCATACTTGTGGACAATGACACAACCTATAGGTAAGTAAGCTTACAATTTCATGTGATATGTATCGTACTAAGGAGGGAATTTCTACAATCATAATGGTGACCGATGAGATAAATTTAGTTTTTGTATTTCTTTTTAAGCCTCTCTATTGACGCAGTTGTCAATGCTTAAAACGCATAAGATATTATATTTTATTAAGAAAAATCACATAAGTGTAAGAGTTCGCAATAGTGAATTATGTCCCGTCGTAGGATCTAATATGCCACAAATAAGAATTTTTGTTGCTCTATTGCATTTCATTCATGCATGCCTAATGGGTATTGACACTCGTCCAAACACATAATATCGACAAACTGCTTAGTAAATGCTGCGTAATTTAGTAAAAAAAACTCATTTCTTGGTTGCTGGATGAGCCTGTTTCCAAATTCTTGTGGTTAATAAATGAATCATGGATCATTTAAACAAAAAATCAGAGCAAAGTCTTCTCGTAATAAATTACACCCTATGTTCTTTATTTTCTTATAAAGCGATGTTTATATTTTCTTTATGAATTTGTATAAACAAATATTATGATCGAGGGCAATGCGCAAGCAAAACTACCAATTTATTGATACAAAAACATAAACTTTTAGATAATTTTAAAGCAGGTCAAGAGCATTAATCATGTCGTTGCATGTAATGAAGTTAATGTTGTAAGATCGACAGAATGTTTTTGGGTAATTACTGACCTCAAGTAAGGCGACAGGCGACAACATTAAATAAAATATAATAAAAATAATAATATTTAGGTAAGCATTTGCAGTAGATAAGGAATTGGTTCCGATGATGATCAACACACACTTCCGTGTCGCAATACAATAGGTGATAATAAACTCCCAAAGATAATAATTTGTAATGATGGTTTAAAGTCAAAGCGGAGCTCCGGATAATTGCGACGCAGTAATAATATCATTCTAGCATATATATATATGAGGACAGGTCGCTTGTTGATAGACAAACTGGATACTTTCATAAAATGTTTTATCGACGAAATGTAATGCATAATATTATAGTAAAATTGTTGGAATGATACAAACAGAAAAATTCCTGGGAGTTGCAAAGATCAAAGGGATACTGCGGTATTAGATTGCAAACACATTATCTACACATTAAAGGATAATATTATCTGCTTTTGAGAACTCTTGTCGCACTTTCTCAGTAAGAGCAATATCTTCCAGTATTAAGCTCCGACGGGAGTCCACATCAGATTCCCGGAAATTAGCATCTTCTGCGGGGTCATCCGGCACCGAAAGCTTCTCATTATACTTTCCCACTTGAGTTTCAAACAGATGCTTGAAAAAATCCATTGAAAATTGGTTTGATGATGTTCCAGGCCAGATTTGATCATAAGAGTCACCTCCATGAGGAATCATCAAAGCTTTATTATAATCTTGCACAATACCCTTCCTAAAAGTGAAAAATTATATAGCGTATAGTGTCTATAAAATATACAGTTACAACATGAGAACATTTTGACTTCCATGTCTCTAAACGTATTGCATGACAGCCGTTTATTAGTGCTTCCAATAACAATTACTTACGGGAACGGAGTTTTGAAAGCATAGTGAGAGAAAAGCTCACGCATCCGCCTATTATGTGCTACCTCATGGATGGAATAAAAGTTTAGACTTGCTCCCAGTCGATGAGAAGCCAGTCTAAGAAGCCGGCAGATCAGCTTTCTTTTCTCCGGCTCAAAATTCTGAAATGTTCAAAGTGTTTGTAAAGGTCAATGGAGTCCATTTACATGACAAAAGGCATCGGATGAACCAAACAGTTTTGTAGCTGGTATTATATTTCAGCATACAAACATTTAACGTTTAACCAGAAAAACTATGATGCAAGCTTAATACATGTTGCTGCCCTAAAAATATTCAGTCACAAAAGTCAAAAGTTTTTACTGGATATTTCCAGTGCGTATTCAAGTTCAGGTGTATCAGCGTACGTATATATTATATGCCTATACGTCATCTATATAGGTATGGTAGTATTTGTAAAATGTGCAAAGAGCTTCAGACTTGATTATTGCTTCTAACAGCTCTAAAATAGTTAATTGCTCTTGTATGACAGGAATGGAAAATCACAAACATCTACTCATGATTCGTAGCTGTTTTTTGTTCACATGATAATAAGAGGGAGGGCCCAGGACAAAAGCAACAAACATGAGCACCTCACATGTAAAAAATTCAGTTCCAATAATCTATAACGTGCTCCTCGTCGTTTTAGAACATTTAATATTTCATTATTATTACAAAGCAAGGTTACATGAAGGATGATTGTTATGATGATGTCATTCATCATCATCATAATAATAATATCACGATGATGCCCTAAAACCAAAACTAACACTACTATGTGCTACAAAAAACTTCAGTTCAATCATCTTGGGAAATCAGCTATATTATAATATGATATGGGCTGACTACTCTATAGCAAATGTAGCATTTATTTAAAACAATTGAACGTCAATTTTGAAAATGAAATTTTCAGCGTTAGTTTGCAAATATAATCAACCCAACTAAAGAGTCTTGTTAGCAATAATTTGTTTTGTTTCCAAATATAGAGAATGCTTACAATCACAAAAAATGCAATGTAATTTCAAAATAAAATTGCAGGGAATCGTGAAAGTGTGCGCGGTGTCACAATTTTCAATTAGGAAAATTATTGGAAATTATGAACTGCATACCATATTATACACATATATTATTATAGTAAATGCACGGCCAAGTAAATGAACATGGCATAATGTCATGAGCGTGCCTGGGCAGAAAGTTATTGACATTATTGGCAAAGGCATTTTGAAGTAGGTATGCATATTATATATTATAGACATTTCATATTTTGGCAGCAAATTTAAGTTCAACTACCTAAACTATTAAATCAGAGAAAGAGTACTACAGTCTTAGACATTTACCTGGAATACATCGTACTTGGTACAAATCAGCACCAGTGGCAATGGAAATGGTTCTATTTGATTTCTGTCCTACATGAAAAAGAAGAAGCAAAAGATTAGTTCAGTCATTAAAAATAGACTACATCTAATGCATGTTAAAATTGCAAACGTGTTTGAGCAATAATTTGGTCTTGGCAAAGCTACTTGTAGGTCTCACCTGGCAGTCATCACCTAATCTTTCCTTGATATTGTCTTCAAGTTTTCTAGTAACATCTTGTGACTCTTTACTACGAAGATTGTCTGCTAGCGCACGAGTTAGAGCTCTATAAAGGAATTTGAATTTAAAAATGAGAATACTCAATAATGAGCAGTATCTAAATTTTTGCTGTTACATAATTCAAATGCATAAACTCATCAAGATAGTAAATTCATGAGTTTGTGTGCGCGGTGTGGATTGTGTGAATTGCATTTATGTAGTTTGTAGTAGTTTTCATACTTTTTTGAAGTATTTACGACAGTGTCGAGAGTAGCCCACATTTTTTCTGGCACGGATAAATCCAGAACAAGGAAGATGGCCAGCTTGTCTAAAGCATGGTTCGTTTTAATTGGCGTATCAATCAGTTGCGAGAATGTAATTGCATCTCCTCCAAGTTCCCATATATGGCATACTTCTTTCGTCTAAGGAGAAAAACGTATTTAAAAAGTCACGAGTTAGGCAAATGTCTGACATAATATGCTTGTGTAAATTACTGCGCACATCAATTAGCTGCACAATGTCATCACGTGTCGATTTCATGTTATATATAATGAGTTATTGCAATAAACATAAATGTTTGTGTATTTTGCCACTGTGTAGTAATTAGACCGCGGATTTGACTAGCTTTATGTAATTTGCTTTTGATGGTTTAGGTTGGGATAACAGAACAGGTGCAGTAAAAAATGCTGGTCATCAGTATTTTTACCAAGTCAGGGGTTGTTCTCCTTGCAAACGTAAAATCAAGGGCCAGTGTTGGTTTAGGCGTTTCATTCTTCTCAAGAAGCCTCCCGATCAGTGTGCTCTTTCCCTACGGCAAACAAACATAAATCAGCTTTATGAGCTTATACCTATATACCGATCATTTTAAGGTAATTATTATCTAAAGGCTAACGGCTTCGTACGTGACATATTGTGACAAGACAATGTACCAAAACTGACAAATGTTTTCAGAGATAATTATATTGGCAGACAGTCTGCCACCAATACAGTGGCAAATTGATAATGTCATCATGCTTAATACCATGAAAAGAATGAGTAGACAATAGAGGCGATAATCCTTTTGGCAGTCGGATACAAGTAAGACTAATTGCATATCATGTACATCGATTCGTACATGCATTATGTATTTACCTGTACTACAAACAGATCAGTGTTTTCAGAGATTGTACTCCCTACATATAATTCTAAGATAACATAATATTCATGCCAGTTCCAGCAAATTGTTGCCATTATAATATAATTCTAATTTTCAATGTCAATGCAAACTGGATTTCATACGCAAGCGGTGCGGTCGTGCTGATTGCCTTCTAAGGCTAAATATCTGGTGTAGAAAACAAGACTGAAATATTCAAGACTGTTGAAAAAATTTTCAACACTACTTTCACTCATTTAAAGTTTACTTATAAGAACACATTTTTAGCCTTAAAAGAAACTATGAATATGTATTCCTATTGAGGAGTTTACTGTTAATTACACACGATGTGGTAAGTAGCAAAGTATTGCGTTTTTAAGATAATATGCTTTTAAAAAGGATACAACCGCCTCCAAATAGCCCAACTGCAGTTCATATATGGAGATAAAATGCCAACTACTATTATTCCTTCTTTCGGAACAGAAAAAATATTTTACAATCGTGAACGATTGACAATTAAAGTACATGTATGCCTGAAAGTATTTGAAAACATTGCAAATATACAATGCAACTTTAATGCAACTGCAAACAGAATTTACAGTTTGCTTAGAATGAATATTAAATGTATTACCCCAGATTTACTTCCTAAGACAAATATTGTTGAAACGTCTTCTGCTCGCAAAACTTTTCGAGTTGGCTTCTGGATTCCATCATTACTCACTTCAGATGCAGCATCCCAAAGATTTTGAGACCTAATGAAAACAACCTTTATGCATGAAACGTCTGAATAATTTGTAAAACTTGCTTAAATCCAAATGACCAACTCTCTGTGCACTGAATTTATGCTATAATATATCCTTACCCGCCAGTTGATGAAGCAGTATTGTCCGGCGTGTTCACTGCATCTTTCTTTTTCTTGAGTGCCATTCTGATAAAATATACCTTGAGAATAATAGAAAATTGTAGAAATTTAGAAATTAATAACACAAAAGATAACACAAATATCATTCAAAATAACACAATGATGTAAAATGCATGACCACAGTGACAAAGCATAGTGTCCCGATTAACCAAGTGACGAAGATAAAAATAACTTGCAAAATTGTATGTAAAAGTAATCGTACCTTTTTGAATAGATAAGAGCAAACAAAGGACAATGTACACTTTTAAAAATATTTACGTATTTTTATTTATTTTCAAAAGTATAAACATCGACGTATACACAACATATTGTATCAGCAAAAGTAAAGTGGCAAATCTGTAAGTTCAAGCACAATAGCTATGTTACCATCAATACCCTTTTGCATTAGAGCAACTTCAGTTTAGTAAAGTCAATACAATCCAGTACCATAGTTACAAAATGACAACAAAACAAAGAAAGGAGACCGTTAGTCGGTACTAGGGTTCACAGTACTTCATGCCAGAGGCTTCGGAAAAGTTGCTTTCATCCATCCTTTCCCAGAATTGAATTCAAACCCTCGTTTCATGCATATTGCTATAAAAGTGCTAATGAATACATTCCCACAGTACAGTACCAAAACTGTAAATACGGGACTAAAATATAATATGTAAAGGATGATGACATTGAAATATAGTTTTACTAGATAACATAATTTGCACCCGTTAACCATGATTAACTTGCTATTTTTACAATATTGCCTCTTAGCACTATTTGTATACTTGCTTTAATGCAACTTTTTTGTCAGTTGTATAATCAAGAAACTCTTTACTAAACTAGAATTTTCTATAAATTCAGCAGTAAAAATGCCGCTATTTCCGGTTATCATATTTCATTACATATTATTACATTTGACTACATCGATTTTTGTACTATCAACTTTACAACTTATGCAAATACTATTGACTATTTTACTGACTACATTTGTATTGCTAGTTTATTGCTTGTTAATTATGGTTTCAAAGACTAGAGATTTTATACATGTTTGATGAAAGATTTTGCAACATTTAACACATTCAATCAATCAAGAACAACCGATAAGTTATCGATATCTGTGGATTTTAATCGTCCCTTCATTACTACTAACAGACATGCAGTTTAATGTTGAGACTGATAAAAGTTTTGCTGATGACCAGAACCAGTATGCTCAGTTGATACTGAGGATAAAGTTTGTATAGAGTAGTCTGGAGACGACTGCAAGTTGATGTAATCTCCTCCGGATGGCGGATTTAAATCCGAACCTAAACTTGTGCTCAAGGTAGAATCCGTAGTGCACAAACTAGTCAACGACGGTTGCTGATCTGAGCACAGGTAACTTTGGTAAGCTGGTGAATGCCCATAATGTGGCACCTGTACTTGGGGTTGAAGGGTTTGCACCGGTCCAAACACTGTTTGATGTGAAAGGTGAGTCGGCGGTTGCATGTGAGAATGAGAATCATACATAAATGTAGGGAAATGGGTGCTTGCAGAACCCCCGGGACCGGGGGCACATATGGGAGACTGACTAACTGGGTGTTCCAAAAGAGACTGCAAATATTTTATATATTTGATTGCCCAGCGAAGCGATTCGATTTTAGATAGCTTCTTTCCAGGGGGTTTGCTGTACGGAAGCCGCTGGCGAAGCATGTCGAAAGCCCGGTTCATATCTCTCATTCGTGTTCTTTCTCGGTCGCAAGCAGATTTTTTGTAATCCGGAAGCATGTCCACCGATTGTCCTAAGTACATGAACATGCAAACGAATGGAAAGTTTAGTCAATCTCACGTTACCCCTTGGCAAAAAATCCTTACATACTTACAATTCTATAGCTAATTTCTGTAATTTGTATAAATGATTCTTTACCTCGTTCTTGTAGTTGTAGTTGTCCAATTGGTCTGGGCCACTGTCTACTTTGCATTCGTTCAATGGGCATTGGAGAATATCCAAGGTCATCTCTTCCATACATGCTTATAGGATTACTAGGATGGACAATTCCACTGGAACCCATTACATGACATCCATGGGGTATCATTTGAAAATGCGAGGAATGGTGAGGCTGAAGATATCCGTGACTAGTCGAGTAGATGTTTATCGAAGGAGTAGGTGTACTAAAGTTTTCATTACTGAACATGTAATCTTCAGGGGGTGCCCGGATAACCGTTGCAGTTGCCATCGGAGGTGGAGCTGGTTTCACAGCATCGTTTAGATCACTTTCTTGCTGTGTTTCTCCGGTTGAAGCATTGTGACTGTCACCACCGGAGTTTCTTATATTGTCAAAAGAAGGATTTACAGTTGGATGAACGGTGGGTAATCCAAGATCATCATAGCCGTGATGAAATATTATGGACTGCCTTAGGGGTTGCGATAAAGCTTGAGTTAAAGTCGTCTGATGTGCTTGTGGGGTGTTTTGAGATTCCGGCATTGTTTCTTGTGTTGAATCCGAACTACCTACTGTACTTATTACAGCCCCTTTTCCCATATTTGCAGAATCAATTGGAATGTCACAAGATAAGGAAACCGTAATAACCGAACTAGTTGAACAGGGTGGTCTATTTGTTACTACTGTTGCTGAAGTTGGAGCAGAAATCTTGGAAGAACATTGTTGAATATTCTCCAAGTTTACTCGATTTTCCTGGTTACCTTTAATTAGTACTTGACATGCTTCACTCGCACTTTTTTCAGTTTTCTCATTTAATTCACTCATTCTGGTTGAAATCGTAGATGCGTTGCCACTTACAATAGATTTCTCAGACTTTGCCACTGGTGTATGTAAAATTTGTTTAATTACGTTCACTTTTTGAATACTGACTAGAGGAACTTCTGGTTTAGCGGCTGGTGACGTGGAGCAATCTTTGATAATGACTGATGCTTTCTCCGAAGTGGATGAGCTTGGAACATTACTTTTTGTAAGGGATGCTGCAAGTGTAACAGTGGGTGGTTCTGTTTCATCTTTATTGTCAAACGAAGCTATGATTGGCTTCAAACCCTCTTTTGTAACATTTGGAAGCGACATTTTTACTTATGAGTCAGTTTATGGAATATATTATAAAGCAATTAAAACTGACACCTGCATGAAATTTCACAACACAAGATAGCGGCAAACTGACAGCGACAGAGCGGCACACGTCTTATAGACACGGGACGAGTGAGATCGTTTTCAACCCTCACTAACCCTTTGCGGGATGCCCTATATGCCTGATAGCTTTATAAAGCAAGTGTTTTCGAAAACTGGGGAGGGACGAACAATAGCTAATATTAATGAATAATCAGTCTTCTCTTTCCACTCAGAATCAGTTTATTGATTCGGCTTATTGTTGTGAATGCTTCATTCATCCCTTATGAACTGACTTGTTATTACTACTGGTATTCATTCAAAGAGCAATATGATGCTGCATGTCGTTGGGAAATACTTCGTAAAACATTTTTTTCTTGATCATTAAATAATCCAATAGTATTTCTTGCGAATGTGTCCCAACCCAATACATTTTGAAATATTATTATCCTCAGTTTACAGGGATTAAGAGAAATGCTGCATAAATAAAACATCTGCCAAGTACCAGCCATTTGATGAACCAGAACCAAGTCATCATTAGATGTGGACTGTTATTTTATTATTATACAAAAGATCTGACAATTATTTTCACTAATCCCATAAAATAAAATCCAACCGCAATCCATGATGAGTGCAAACTGATGAAATTCAAGCAAATAGTCTGTTCACCTTACTAAAGTCAATATACTGATGCAATCAGTTGAATTATGTATCAATGTAGTTTTTGGGTGTAAGTATTATTGAGTTAATTTGTACAATAAAAGGCATAGTGAAAAATTGAAATTAATATAGGTAATGTTAGGATCTAGAGCAAAGTGTTGTAGGAATTCATCAAACCGTTTTTAGAAGCTTTTGCAGGCAGTCCAAAATCATTAGAACCTACGCTACGGGCTGTAGTGTGTAGATATGCAAAGTTTGTTAGAATCGAATTCGGTCAATTTGAGAGCGCATTTGACTGGAATGGAAACTGTAAAATATCTTGCGATACTTAATAAAACTGGAATAGCAGGCAGAAAAGAACAGCGAACTACGAAAGATTTCACTGCATGTGTTTTTCAACTTGACATTTTTTTCTGAAGTTTTGTTCCACTAAAGCAGCCAACATCATATTAATAATGATGTGCAGTGGAGAGGGAAGAAGCTCCAATATACCACAGGTGTTATGCTAATGAACACACCACACCGCACACCTACGATGATTCAAATAAAAAATTATATTATGCATAAATGCAACCCTCTCCTTTCCCGTGGATATTTACATGTTAAATACAGACTTATAAATGGTGGCAATTTTTATAGAATTATGTGAGTTACTTTTTATTTTCAGTAAAAATGAGAAATGGAGCAACCATCTCTTGAGACATGTATATTGATGAAAACGCTGTCTCCAGTCAAGTTTTCTGATTTTCTCAGAGTGCCCCTTCTAAATTCCATGTGAAAGGACAAGTTTGATGCGCCCAAAAAGATCATCATGTAAACTGATAAGCTTCTTTGGAAATAGACAGATGCATAATTTGGTATGGTGAAAGCATAGTTATTTAGAATAAGCATGACAAATAAATGACACAACTGAAGAGGACTTTATTGCTAATTCTGTTTATTTGCTTATTCCTTTCAAACTTCCACGGTACGCTACGCTACGTAGGATATGCGTTGTTGAAAAACACCGATAAAAATTCGAATTTGTAGACAAATTGGATAAACACAATAAATTAAACCTTCCAACGATGTTTATGCAATTTTTCAAAGTACCTTTAGAAAATATCAACTAACATTAAAATTCGTAGGCATAATATTTAGCTATAGCTCAGTTTAAAACATTTAAGCAAACCGAAAACAACCTATGGTCAGAAACTATTATGTTCCCAACTCAATTCATTCTCACTCTGAAACGAAATAAAATACAATCTTTCCATTTTGCTTATGTACATAATATAGTTACACACGTAATGATAACTTAAACATTAACTCTACTAGAGTTCAGTTGGCTTGATGCACCCCTCAGTGAATATAAAGAAATACTCTTGTCTACTACAATATGTGAATGTGTATTATTATATAAATAGTTCTCCATTACAATTAATGACTTATATTTGAATGTATCACAATCACGTCATCAGAAATGTCATCTTGGGAATGGTTCAACTTTAAATTAAAGCTGTTGCGTTGCATCCCATCGACAAACTTTATGGTCAATTCTTGAAGTTATTTTTCTTAAAAGTCAACAGTTTGATGGTTGAATTGAACTCCATGTTAGACATTTTAATTTTTACTATAAATACAAGGTTTAAACTTGCATAATTGCTGGTTACTGTGTTCCGAGATGATTTTTTGACTGGCATAATGATGAATGAAACTTAGCCAACGGTGTATTTTACACAAAATTGCTGTCTTTTTCGAAAATGCAATTGGTTTGCAATATTTAAAAATTTCTTGCGAAAACGTTCTAATTAGTTACAATAAAATTATTCTCCATGCAAATTACTCTGACAAGATTCATTATGTACTTTACATCAGTATGTCTGATGTTTTCTCAACCATGCTTAAAACGTTTAAAGCACTGTCATTCTCGGTCACCTGCAAATATACGTTTACATGCATTAGTTTTATCCAGTAGAATTTGCATTCTATAATCTATATCACGAGATTTATAACTACAACTAAGTGCATTTACAGCTTACTGGAACTATCTAATGATGCAGCCGATTTCTGGACAGATTTTAGATGTTTCCTCCATGCAGCAGTACAAACCACACATTCCTCCGAGTAAGACAACGAGGGGCCACCACCGTATCTGTGAGCACAGTAAATTTAAAATTTAGATGGCACGATTTAAAAGGTACAACAAGAAATAAAGTAATGTGGCTTACCTTTCGAACAGAACTTGCCAAACAGGTTGTGGAATCCAAGTAGCCCCATAGTGGGAATATTCGTATGGAATCATAAAGCCATGAGGACAAATCACATCAGAATTGTCGATCGGTCCAACCTCTTCATTCCAGAAAAACTGTGTGAGCCATTTCCGTGATATTAATTGATACTTCATGTCACCCCCAGCACCAGCCAGTTCTTCTTCCGAATCTGACCAAACTTCTAATACGGATTGTTTCACGTCCTCTTCATCAGCCGCATATTTTCTGTCAAATAAATTCACGATGATAAATATGCTACCTTTTATATTTGCGCATTTTTGTTTAGCTAAAATAGATAAATGTATTGTAAATTGGTTTCACTTACTGGTAAAACAAAACGTATGCCTCAGATTGGGCGACGATTTCAGCAGAAACCGGAACAACTCGTGAATCATCACACAGGTACCACTGATCTCCTCTTCGTACGTAGGCAATGTAATGTCCTCCCAAGAATGACCCGATATGGCAAATAACACCGAGTAAGCGATACGATGTTACTTGATTTGGACACTCTGAATGTACAATTTAATACACAACAAAATATCTTTATAGCTATCAATATGTCAAGCAACAATGAATTGGAAATTGCTCGTTAAAGTTGTTCTTGTAGTACCTTTGTTAAGAAACGGGGCGAGTTCAAGGGAGTCCATCGGAAACTGTACATACTGGCTCAATTTTCCTGAAAATCCCATACCTCCACTGTATTCATACATGCGAAATCGTTTGAGATGAACACAGAGTACTTCAGGCAAGTGATACAGAGAACATCGTTTAACACCGTTCCTCAGTTTTTTACACTTTTCACAGGAATACATGTTCTTCCCTAAAACCAGAACAATAATCATAATTGTTATATTTTTAATAAAGACGTTACACACACATAACACATAATTCAAAAGTTTAAATGACCTTTGAGTTCATCCGAGGAAAAGAATGCTGCAAAACAGTCTTCCAGAGTTGGGGCTGGTCCCCACATAAAACTTCTTACCCAATCCCATATCCACTCAAACCAACCTACCGACCTTCTGAAATCGTCCTGATCAAATTTTTCATACTTTTTCAAAGTGAGAAGCTCTTCTCTTGTAGGAATCGGCAAACTAAGGTCTTGAAATACTTCAATTCGAGAGGATATTCTACAAGGAAAAATATGACAATGGAATGATTGATCACAATATGATAGGTCAAAATAGAAACAATAATTGTCTTTTGCTTTAGATTTTGATACTTACTGTTTGCATGATAAACATTGAGCTGAAGATTCTATCTGCCCATCGAAGATATCAGATACTATGGACCTCATCACTACTGCAACGTCTTTCAAAGGATTATTTAACCCCGATCGACCTTCTCCGTTATGTACATCTGTGGACATTGTCTCCTCAGAGGCATTTCCGGAGTCACATGTTTCGAACGACTCAGTTTCAGAATCGGAGGAACCACCTAAAAGTCAGTCAGTATTTTAAAATATCATGCATACGTATTTTGGATATCTGAATTATTATATCTCATTTAAAATCGTACCATCCTCAGATCCGCGAGACTCCTCTTTATTCTCCTCGGTTTCGTCAAATATGAAATGAGGTACCCTAGTCTCTTCGGCCAGCGAATCCATAAAAAGACGCAAGAATTCTTGAGTGTCATGTTGCTGGAATCCCCGGAATATTGGGTGCGCAGCACGGACGGAATGAAGTAATCTTGAAGGCATGACGCCTTTTTGATACTTATAAATGTCATCTGACCACATTTCTGACAATAACCATAAATAGCTCAATGCTACATTTCTTCCTGAAAAATTAACAACATTTATTAAACATAAAGCATTTATGATTTAAACGCTTGCAAGCAATCACTTTATCTTGTTGAGTGCAATACTCTAAACTATCATAGTTGCAAAAAAAATCACTCAAGAAATACCTTGAAGATTGCTACACTGGCCCAACATGTAAGAACTAAGTGGAGTAACTGCCAGCATACACTGTAGAGCTGCATTCATGAAACATGTGTTTCCAATATTGTACAAGCCTCGCGGACATTCATCCTCCATTCGATATGTTGGAGTCCATATTCCGGGCGCAGGTCGACGATTACGGTGATCAGTAAATACTTCATGGTTACATTCGTTGCACCATATCCGCTTACTGGCTGCGTTTTCTTGTAACACGTGTGATGGATACTCCTGGCAGTGAGTCTGGGAATGATTTTGAATTTGTTTTCCACACAGCAAGAGTTTGCACTTTGGATCCAAACACCGCCATAAATGATACGGCGATCTTGGAGGGGTAGCAATTCCTAACTCATTACAATCATGGCAAGTAACGTGATCCTCCGATGTACCTTCTTCACTTCCATCTTTGGATTGGGAGTCAGGATTTTCAGACGTCTCTGAAATGGAATCTGAGTTTATCCTTTTATCGTTGTTTCCTTCTAACTCTTCTTGTCCCAACAATGAATTCCTCTTTGAGGAACGACGCATGTGGGATTCATTATTTCGATTGTGGGTAACTTTGAAGGACAAGTGAGGACAAAATAAGGATGCCGTTTCTGCCCCAGCCATTTTCCACTTCATAAAACATTGATGCACTACCCATACAATGATCAAGTTGCTTTTCTAACTCTTTCAAAGCAGTCCCGTCCTACATTGTTCACAACAAATGTCTATGCGTTGTATTCCAGATTCTTTGAACTCTAAAGCGAAAAAATAAAACAAAGTTTACACGTAAGCACTCATTTCGGCAATTTCAAACCTAATTCTTTTTGCAACACGTCTGGACTAATTCCAGTCTCTAGAGTTCGGTGTTTAGTCGTTAGCCTTATAAATCAATGAATGTCTATTTACTATCAGTCGAAAAAGTCCGCATATCACCTCTCTACTCCGAAAACACTGCTGCAAACATGCTCAAGCCTCTATTATCATTGTGGCCAGTCAGTGTTCCAAAACTGATACTGTCACGTTACAGCTATACAGTTAATAAAAGTATAATCCCCACAAAATGCAAATTCACCTGTGCCCACAGAAGAGCAACGCATCTACACTCAAACTTCAGAGCAAAAGTTAATATTTTTGTCCTTCTCCCTCATGACTCGGAAGACCAATTTAAAGTCCCTATTCTCTCACATCTTTGCAGCACACCGCAGCGCAGCAGTAGCACACTAGCCAACAGACACTAAATTGACTCATTCTCCCAACGTTTCTCCATTTGTTACCACTCACCTGAAGAAACGTCCAAACTCCAAAATCCAATCACACACATTGCTTCATGCTGCATATATCCCTGCACTGCCTACATTCCCATTTAAAAACGACACATCTCTCCCTATCGCTCTCCCTCTCAAAACATGATATTCTTTTTGCAAAAATTTCATTTTATCTCCCTGACTTAGCAATCATGCTCCTAACCATTATACAGCATAAAAACTTAACTCTCCCTCTTCCAACATGCCACATTCTTACAATACTTTATTTTTTATTTATGGTCAAGATAAACTAAACCTCACACGCTGCGCCATACATACATAACGCAAAAATACAGCTAAACCCGTGCAAAAAAACTAACCATGCATCCTCCTCATCAATTTTTAGCATTTACCTTAAACGGATTACAATACACCATCATAATACAGCAGCAGAGCACTCACCTTCTACTAACCAACTTAATTCCCATAAAGGCAGAAAGTAGGTAAAGTCTGATAATATTTTGATGATAGCACTAGCAGCGCTACGGTTGTAGTTTAACAATCGCAATCGCAACCAAGCTCTCACTCACGTTCACTTTTCAAGTACAATTATTAAAGTACACACACGATAACATACAGTCAATTTTTGCAAAGCACAACAACCTACCTAAATCACAACGTGTGCAAATCCCACAACGCTGCGCTTGTAGAAGAGATGTCGGCGAAAATAAATTGGCAAATGTTGATCCTTTCCTCTTGACTCCTGCTCAGCACTACTGATCAATTAACTGACAGCTTTGGAACTATCTGAAAATTATGCTGGACACAATGAACAAATTGGAACTTTATTTTTTTCCAGGAAAAAAACACCTTTCTTCTTTCTGCTGGACAAGATGATGGAAAAACATTTGTGTTGATCAGAATTCAGAGTTTTTGGTGGGTTCTAAATGATTTGGATATAAAAAAAGTTGGATTTTTTTGAAAAAGGGGTTGCCTCGCCATCAGCTGATGAATGTGACCAGTTTCTGTGACGTGAACCAATGAGCGGAGCATGGGAAACACCTGAGCGTGCTTACCTTTCAGACTTTCTGCTGGCTTGGGAGATGGGTAGTCTGTGCTGGGCATCTAGAACAGGAAAGGTGGATCGGCTCTGGAATGACGTCATAGTCAACACTGGGATTTGAGGGAAATACAAGAGTCGGAACTAGAAAATAGAGATCTGTGATGCAGATGATGACAAACAATGCAATGTGACAATGTGAGGTGTTTGGACTGATAAGTGCTTTTAAGAACACGTGTGTGTGTTTTGTAAATACAGTTTGCAAGTTTTGTGGGGCTGACAAGCAGGTAATCGAAGTTATTCCTTTAAAAAGTTACTTCTGGTGACATTATGAGATTGTGGTACTAAATGTTCTGATTCTTTGTGTGTAGGTCTTAAGATAGTCATGAGCCTTCAGATGATGCAACGGGGATTTCTTCTCCGGGGTGCGTTGTCGGATAGCGGGTACCTATGTCTTTGCCAGAGGATTCGTGACAGTAGTTTGACAGGAAATGAACACAGCAGAAGCAAGCATACGTGGTCACAGTCTTATTCAAAATTAGTGAATCTTGGTCCCCATCGGCGTAATTTTAGCAGTGCAGAAGAAAGAAGACCAGGACAGAGGGTTAACGATGTGTCATCTGCAAGAGAGCCTGATTTAACAGGGAAAGAGGTGAAGCAGTTGAAAAAGGTGAAGTCTGATAAATCATCTACAACGGTTTTCTATGACTCTTTGAGGATATTTGTTAAGGGAGGCACTGGAGGTCAAGGGCTACCCAAGAAAGGTGGGGTGGGTGGGAAAGGAGGTGATGTTGTGGCCGTGGGGCATAAAGATGTTTCGCTTAAGAAGGTTTCAACGATCAACCCGTCGAAACGATTTATTGCAGAGTCTGGAGCGGATTCCAAATTTTTCTGCTTGAACGGTATGCCGGGGAAAAATGTAATTGTTCCTGTTCCAGTTGGAGTATCTGTTTTAACCGAGCAAGGACACAAAATTGGAGAAATCAATAAGCATGGAGAAAAGTTGGTTATGGCTAAAGGAGGTTCTGGAGGAAATTCATCCAATGGTTTTTCTGCACAGCAAGGTCAATGTCATAATGTAGCACTGGATTTGAAGCTTATCGCGGATGTGGGTTTTGTGGGATTCCCAAATGCCGGGAAGTCTACCCTTCTCAAAGCACTTTCTAGAGCATCGCCTAAAATAGCATCTTATCCGTTCACTACAGTACGACCCAACGTTGGAGTAATCGAATATTCAGATTATCGACAGATTTCACTGGCGGATTTACCAGGTTTAATTGAAGGTGCTCACGCGAATATTGGAATGGGTCATAAGTTTTTAAAGCATGTGGAGCGTACAAAAGTTCTTCTTTTCATCGTTGATATTCATGGCTTCCAACTTAGTCCTGATTATCCTTTCCGGAGCGCGCTTGAAACGATTGTCTTGTTAAATAAAGAGCTGGAATTGTATAAAGAAGAACTAACGGAAAAGCCTGCAGTTTTGGCTCTAAACAAGTCTGACCTACCTGGATCCTATAAAATTATTAAGGACATTGAAAGCGTATTAAGAGATCAGAAATCCTATGAATCCTACTTAAGGACACTGTCTACTGAGATTGTACCAGAAAATGTGTTAATGTTTGACAAGATTGTTCCAATTTCTGCAAAGACAGATCCGATCTCCGTAAACGAACTGAAAGGAATTCTACGTAGAGTTATCGACTTTAATGCAGATTATGACAATGAAAGTGCAGTAACTGTAACGTGAAACATATGTTTGTATGCCTATCTATGATTAAAATGAATAATATACAAGTTACTTTTGTATTGTTATTATTTATTTATTATTTACCAACCCCATACATAATATGATATAGTCTCGAAAAGCCATTGCCAACACCAATGCTAAAAGTATATGATTATATGTATTGCTAATTTTAGATAAAAGTCTACCAATAATGTCTATTCTAATGTTGTTGATTTATTTTGGGAAAGTTATTGATAATACATTTTATCAATACACATTGAACTTCCGAAAACGTTCGTAAACGTATGCACATTAATAATAGAATGTAAATAAATTGAAACTTAACCCATTAAAAAAGTAAAAACTTTTTTCATTGATAACTAAAAACTAACTTACTACAATACTACAAAAGTACCTATATATACTTTCCTACATTGCAATTAATCCTTGCGAAACTACATCGTAAAAGTGAAATTCATACTTTTCCCCATTGCATCAAAGGATTCCCCTTACTTCTAAAAACAACATCGGCAATCTATAATACATCAATCTTTCACACATTTATGTTTAAAATCCTTCATCATCACAATCTTTAAAATCATCGTGTGCATCCTTCATAATGGTCCCATTCTGCTCCGCCGATTCAGGTTTGGATTCTTTCAGATCTGCTTCTTCATGTGATTCCTCAATCACAAGTTTTCTAACCTTATCATTAAGATGAATTGGCAAGTTGCAACCCCGATAAGCATTCAACTCGATTGCGTATCTGAGAAGCTGCAACCAGAAATTATTTTTGGCAAGAACATGAGGGTTTCCCACCACAATCATCAGAGCTTTTGCCCTGGTAATTACAACGTTGAATCGCTTGGGCTGGTATAGAAAGCCAAGTCTCTCCAGACATGAATCGATTTTGTCTTCATTGACAGATCGAACGGTGGAGATGATTATAACTTTCCTTTCACCTCCTTGGAACTCTTCAACGGACGCCACTTTAGGTATGTCTATATCCTTCAAATTAAGCTGAAGAGCTGTACGGATTTTTTCAACCTAATTAGAAAAGAGGAATTCCAGCATTTAAGTGAATGAAATAGGTATAAAATTATCATGGGCGGTCGAATACACTTTCAAAATGAACTTCTTTCTTACTTGTTTCCGATAAGGCGTAATAATCCCAATGTCCTCACAAGATAATCCACATTTTCTGACCAAAGCATTAACATAGTAAGCAACCTTCATTGCTTCCGGGATGTTACACCAGCTAGGCGAGTCCCTTTCTCTGATGCACGTACCTTGAACACCTTCAAAAATGAGGGGAACGCCTTCGCTAACCAAGATTTCTTTCATTTTGTGATCTTGGCACAGCTCATACACTTCTTCAGGGGCGTGGGCAATTAGATCATCATCGTAAAATAGCCTCGAAGGCAAGCTTAGCAGTACGTGATGAGCCCTGTAGTTCTTCACTAGCTTTGTAAGAACCAAAGGATTATATTTTTCGGTTGGAAAACGGTCAGGATCCCGCATGTATAGTTGTCGCGACATCAGTCGCTCCAGAAAAGATCGATTAAGGCCACAATTCTGCGACACATCACTCATCAAAACTGGTCCCAGTTGATTGGGGTCCCCTGCCAGTATGAGCTATCAGGATTCAGAAGACCAAAATTAGAACCTTGATTTTAATAGAAAACAATTCTTATGAAAAACTGTCTCCCACCTGTCCACCCTTGGATTTTGCAAGCAATATTGTTGGGACCATAGCTTCTGGCTCTGTGCAATACCCGGCTTCATCAATAAAGACGTGCGTGAAATGCCCCAGCGTTAAATCTAAACTAAAGAATTGTCCTGCCGTCATGCAAGTAGAAATGATAAGCCTGTGCATTGCTACACGGGCCAAATCATCGCCATTAAGACAAAATGGGGATACAGTATCCAACATTGTTTGTTCAGCTCGTAAAAAGCCATTAAGACGGATGAAGTCGCCAGGATTATACTGACTGCTGTTAGCCAAGTACTCAGCAATAACATCCGCAGCAGCATTAGATGGGGCGCAAACCAAAATTCTGAAAACGTTATCAAAGTTTTTACCGTTAATTATATATATAAACCTGCATATACAATCAACAGTTTAATCCTAAAAGTTTAGATTCAATAGCATACCTTGAATTTTTATCCAGTTTGTTAACCTGCATGACAGCTTCGACGAGGGTAACCGTTTTCCCAGTACCTGAATATTGTCGAAAACGTAAATTAGTTCTTGTCATTTTCAACCTTCTAAATTATATAGGCAAATATATTATTGTCTATATTACCTGGTGGCCCGAAAATAACATATGGAAGTGGTCTAGCTTGTCCACTCAGAATACGACGTACCGCATTCTTTTGTTCTTGGTTTAGGCTAGTGTTAAACCATTGTAGCTTGGCAATGCTAGATGATGGGGCGCTTGGCGTGTTACTCACAAAACGAGACCGCAAGCTGGGAACACGCCTACCAGTGACCACTTCGTTACTGTTGACAGGAGATAAAACCTGTGAAGAATTAGGAGTTGATGAACCTTTACTGGAACGAAAAATTCCAGATGGTGTCGCTTTCCGGAAAGGAATGTCGTCGTTACTATTTTGATTGTTCTTCTGTGATAAAAGCAATCAAAGTTGAACATGAGTAATGGTAGTATAAAACCAGATGCAACTATGATTCGCTATTTTACCTGTTCAATGTGTTCAACCACTTCGGCATCCCCATCAATTGTTGTCTCCTCGAATATTGAAATGCGAGGGGTTTTTATGATAACATCATCCTCTGGAAAAAGAAAATCCTTACCGAGATGTTCCACTGCCGTTTGGATTGCAAAGTGACATCTCTTGTAATTAGTTCTGCCCAAGTTGAACTGTATAGATAAGGGAAAGCCGGTGTACAACTCATTAAAGGCATCCCCGAATACACAAGTGACTTCAGTGTCGCTAATTTTGGTGATTGTTCCTTGAAACTTGGCGTCTGCAAATTAAGGACATGAGTATATTCATCAACATTTTGATTAGTAAATAAAATACGAAACTTAATACCATTGAGCAACTTGCTTACTTTTTGTATTTTCCTCATCAAAAGCATCGATGGTGTCCTGAAGATTAACAGGAGGTTGGAAATCCAAGATTCCAGGACAAGAGAATGTATAGTATACAGGAGTCCCAACATGCTTTTTTAGGCGAACGTTTCTCAGATCATACTGACGACGACGCAGGTCGTTTTCAATTTCTTCAAACCAGAGGCTGACTCGAAACTTTTGCTGCAAAGCCCAAAGCATTCTTAATGAAAACCTCGGTATAACGTAATATTAAGTACTATCCAAATATATTTTCCTTAATAGATGTCCTTACCAAATAATTAGAATACTGAAGAGTTTGCAAAGCGTTTGGATAAAGACGCCTCAGTTCACTTTCGTCCTGTGTTTTCATGATTTGGTACAATTCATTGGGTACCTTGTTCAAAGGCAGTCGTTTCTGAGCAAAAAATGGAGCGCGAATGATTTGACTGCCACGGACACGTCTTCGTTCACGATCGTGAATAATTTTGGAGATATCTTGTTCCCCGATCTGCTTTTTGAAGTTGGGTCGCTGTGCTGTGTTGTCTGTTCTGAGCAGTCGCTCCTCTGGAGAAAAACCGGTACAAGTAAATTCACGCGAAATACGAAAATGGCCAAAGTCAAAGACGTATATTTCCTTTGTTTTCCCAATCTTGCTTGGGCAACAAATGACATCAAAACGAACTTCGTCATCGGGCAGCAAAGTAAGCCCACCATCGGGCTCCTGCTGGGGTGAACGAAATTTGAATTGACCATCCGAATCATCATGTTGCCACAGTACAATCTGCTTCAAGCGAAAACTCTGCGTCGAGTTGTTTCTAACTGTAAGACTCTTTGTAGCAGACAGTCCAATTAAAGATGCAGGGAAATTTAAGTATATCCGTGGCTGAATATGGACACCAAATTTGTCTCTTTGTAGCTCCTTGTATTTTAAAACTGCATCCTGCTCAGAGGTTTCAGGATGCCAGTCGCCCTCGCCGACACCTTCAGTGTTACTATATAAGACAGAAATATTTTTTTCAAATGCAACTTGCAATGATAATACATATTATCAATTTATTTGGTGACTTGTCTTACGCCAGAGCTTCCGGACATGTATAGTGCAAGAAATTAGATTTTTTCACTTCTATGGCTCGCCAATTGACAAAGTCATCTCCAATGTACTGGGTTGACTGGATTGCAATGCAACGAACCGTTGTTCCTACCGGGTAAAAGTTATTGCAGAGCTCTTCAGTGTAGTATACATCATTGTCTATGAGGAAGTTGTGTCGTCTCTTTGTGACCTTCCCAACTAATGTCTTTTTGTGCAGAGGTGCCAACGATTTGATCTTGCTTCGTGTAATGCTGGAAGGACTTAAATCATCATTTCCATCAGAACCCGAGCCATCGGCAGGCATGGCCTCCAAACTAATTTGCACCCAATCGCCTGAAACATAAATATATAATGTATATTACCAAAGCATACTTGACATTATCGACATCTTTAAATATGGCTATAGTTATAAGTAGACATATTCATACCAGGCATCCACAAAAATCCTACGTCAAGATCGGGATCATTAGGTATTTTAACCAACCGAGCACTATTTTTATCCTTTCCAACTTCCACTTCAATGTCATTAGTATCAGGTATAATTTTTTTGACTTTGGCTATAACAGTCCGAAATCGACTTCTTTCCTTGTTAACTTTTTCAGTGTCCGACTCGAAGAGCTCCATTGATGTCACCTGCCACTGTGGGCATTCTCGGCTTCTTTGTGCCATATACTCGACTTTGACTCCCTTGTCAAAGTTATTGTTTCCAGTGCAAAACTTATCAACGTCAAATTGGTACATCCTGTCTATAACGCCTTTCCGCATGGAAAAATCCAACGCTGTGATAATTCCCGTGTCCCTCTTTACCTCCACCAGCTCCGGATCACGCTCATCTGATGAAGTTTCACTCGGCAATGTAGGAGGATTCCGATTAGCAGAAATGCCAGTTCTTACCTATTAAGTAAATACAACAAAGTATAGTATAGACTTTATGAGATTGAAGAAAAATACTATGTTGGATCATGAAATGGATTTCTACTGAATAACCATTCTCACCATTGGAATTTCAATGTCATCACAAGTCTCATCCTCCTCTTCATCCTGCTCACTGTCAACCCGATCGGTACGGCCACCGACCGATAAAGTCTTCAGTGATGAATAAAATGACGCCAACATTTTGATATCTTTAAAAGAACAGAATTAGACACGAATTAGACTAGATGTCCATGAAAGGTTGTCTTAAAATTCAAAAAAAAATTCCCAGGAGCAAATTAGATTCAACATTTTCAAATGCAAATAATTATTGCAGAGAGGAGTGGCAGTAAGACGTGCTTATTACGATGGAAAAATGAAAACATAAAATGTGGGTTCATTCTTTTCCCAAGAAGACATAAAAACATTGACATTAATTTATGTTTCTCCGAAACATGCTATGTCTGCAACATTCTGCGTTTTGCAAACTTCTTGTAGTTTTGATGAGGGGAAGCAGTTATTTACGTGGCTCTTTCTTTAAAAATTCATTGCATTATTGCTTACGTGATACATTTTAATTGCAATATAATGGATGTTGTGGAACGTTGGACTTGGACGCGGCTAATATGGCAATTTGCATTTACTAAAATGAGGTACCTTATGCTTACTGGTCTGAACACTTGTACTGTTGTACTTCTTGCTTATATGACCTAAATACTAAATACTTGCCTTGTTGCCTTCCTTCCTGTCACATGATACCATGATGTTTATTGGAAAGAATAATATTGCATTAGTGTTGTGTCAGATACGTATACCCGACTACACTTCATTTTATGGGTAATATTTCTTCTTCAAATGAGATAAACTGAGGAAGGTTGTGAAATGTTCAAGCTGCCATGATTTAAATTTGCATGGTCTTTCTGTAATTATGTAAATGAGACCTTAGTACAAAGTCTACTGTACAACAATTTAACTAAGTACATGCCTAAATGTTATTTATTTCCAACGCACTCGTACTTCTCCATTCGCCCTTGTTTGTCTTATCAAATTCCGTCGACTACTGCATGATAAGCTGTAAATGAAAGATGCAAGCGGGCAAATGCTGCGGGTCGCCATAATCCTAGAATGCCAATTAAATAAATGCCTTAATCTTATCTTAATATGCCGCGCTAATCAATGGTGCCTACTTTACTGAATAAGACAACCGCAGCCCCTCACAACATCATGATTGGTGACATAAATGATAAAATTCCACATAAACCATTTCCTGTTAGCTCTGGCCGAGCAATTAAGATAGTTATTGTCTGACTACTGACTGTATAGAGTATAAAAATACTTTAAGCTTTAAAATTAAACAAAAAATCCTTATCAGCAGTCCTTACCAAGTGCCAAGCAGACTTTGACAATCCGTTGACAATCAGTAGTTCAGCTATTCACTCATGTCACAGACAATAATCGGCAACCAGAAAGTAGTTTAACACAAACACACAAAATATAACGATAAGTAGATAACTGCCACAGCAAAAAATCCAACAGTTTATAAATAAATCGCACGGAAAATCAGAAGGGAATATTTAAGGGGAAGAAATATAAATGGGGCATTGGCTAAAGGAAATCAAAAGTTGGACTAAAGAAATGGCAAGGTGGGGTGTGGAAGAGAGTTAGTTGCCGACTGGGACAGCTAACTGGGAGAGCTCGAGCTAGGGACCACGTCTCATCCATTCCAGGCACCAGTCTTTAACCTCAATATTTTAAAAGCTAGCAACAAGAAAGAAAGAAAAGCGTACACAATCTTTCAGGCATGTCGTGCCAATGTAGCAGCCTGTTTTTGTGCTATGCTGGCTCATTGGCTGACTGTTGTGGAGTCGTGTGGATTGTGGTTATGGAATGGCTTACGCTTACCATGTAGTCGTTTATACGAGTAAAAAATGAAGCGTTTTCTGCTCAAGCTGCGAATTCGTTTTATGAGTCTGCTGCTGAAGATAATTATAATGGATATCCTGCCCCGCTGCTATCTTGCTTTGTCTACCACACAATACATTGCATTGCATTTTCTTTATTATCCAAATCGGGTTTATCTTTTGAGGTGGTAACTTAGTGGTAAGGTTGTGACGAAACATTTTCATGCAGAACAAGAACATTGTTCTTAGAACATCCTATACCAATCGTACTGAGAAAAACGTTGAAATCTCCGTCTCCAGCTAAAAATATGGATGAGCTTTTCTTGAGATTGTTGAGAGTATGACCATAATGAGCATGATTCTGTTTAGAATTGCTTAATTGACATTTAGCAATTTTTTGTTAAGTCGGAATTAAGGGGCAACGTGCTACTTTTCTGCAACGCAAAGTGCATGAAAGGAATTCTCAATGCCCCTGTGCTTTTGAATGGCTCTGAGCAAGTTGTATGTGCACAAAGAAAACAACAAAAACTCAGCAGGTGAAAGTTGAAGCATTCCCATTTTAGTGAGACCTTGTCCTTGGCTTGGCGTACTAAATTTTCATCTGAGTTTCCGGCATTTTCCAGTGAATTTCGGGACTTGTCAACTTGTCATTAGCTTGAGTGTGTGAACCTTAAACTGGTAAGTAAAGTTGTCAATTCCAAATCGAAGGTTCGTGAAAAGGATGCTGCTTTCACAGAACCTAAAGTTGTCGTTTGTTGTTTCCAGAACGGTGATACTCAGGCAGCGTGGAGTGATTTTGTCAAAGATAGCAAGAATCACCAGTACCTACAAAATGGACAAGGAATGTAAGGACACCATTTGCTCTGCATCAGGAACTCCGATTCTTGGAATGATTGTTCAGATACCACTGGGAGAGTATTCGGTTAAAGTCTGTGGTCAGGGCGTACACTCTGTCACGCGTAACAGGAAGGATTTACCATTTAAAGTGGACAACAGGTAAGTGCATAATAAACTATAATTTTTAGTACAGGGCAATGCTTAACACTGGAGATACCTTTGGATTGTCAATGAAAGTACTTTCTCTGAAGAAATTAAAGGGTTAGTATATTCCAAACAAACGTTTTCCCTTTTTATATATTGCAGCGTCAATGTGATGGAAAGCAATCCAACTGAATCTGGGACAAATAAGGAGGCGCACGCAATGCTAAGGAGGATCGTTGAGTGGTTCCACTTGTACTTTACAGACCCGGTGTTGTTTGAGAAAACTTTCCCGAAGCCTGTGGAAATTTGTGTGCCAACGGCTACTGATTTACAGAAGGAAGTATGGAAAACCTTGCAGGAACGGGTAGCTTTTGGAAGCACTGTTAGTTACGGGGAATTGGCCAGTTATGTGAACAGACCAAGTAAGATTTCTCCTTGAAGAGAAACTGAGAAACCCAGTTTTATAGTTGTTAGTAATTGTTGCAATGAATTTTTGAGTCAAATATTGTTTTTCGTTGTTTTATAGAAGCTGCACGAGCTATTGGATCTGCAATGAAAAACAATCCGAATTGCATCATTGTACCTTGTCACAGAGTAGTTAAAGCTACTTCCGAGGTTGGAAATTACAATGGAGGTGTGGACATCAAGATATGGCTGTTAGATCATGAAAAGAAGATGCGCAGTGGACTTCCTGCATTGTCGGCTTAGATGTTATGTCGCTTCTAAACTATGATGATGCTCGGTGAGTTGAGTTAAATGAAAATACTCTAATGACGTAGTATTAGTATTATTCTCAATTGCTATATGACATTAGTACATTCCAATCATTTGAATACTAAATGTGTCATTTAATGCTTTAAGTAAAATTTACAATGATAACAATATGTTCTTGACTTGATTTTTATGCAAAAGTACCTGTACCTAATTAACTGTTTCGATTCGATAAAGTGAGAAGATACTAGTTTTGTGTATTGTTACATGTGTTGAATTATATGTACTAAGTAATAAATTTTGCTCCAACATCACAGATTTCATTGTATGGATTTCGTTTGCACTCTAATTTATTGACGCATTATCATGATATTCAATATTTTGCGAGGAGAGGTTTTATTAATTTTCAAAGGAAAAAATCAAATCAATCCAAAAATGGATTTTTAGAGGATATGTGGATACCGTGATTTTGGATTTCAAGAGCAGCTTTATAGGTAGACAAATCGATACATAATGTCTCGAGGTTTTCAACATTCATGTTTGTAGGTGCACTTTGGTTCAAGACATGATACAATTACCATTATTATATGCTTTGAACTTTGAATAAGTAAAACGTTTGACGAAAGCTGGTAGTACATATTATAGTAAATGTGCATTTTTATTGAAATCGTTCAACAAAAAATTTCAAACCATAATAAATGTACATAACAAAACCATAATGTTTAGTGTTCTGCAATAAACGTGTCATTTAATACATTATAATATGTATACTGAATTAAAATAAAGCACAAATCTTAACAACATATCATAGAGCCAGATAATAATCATCATCTCTAAAACGATAAAACGTCCATAATGAAATTCTAATTAAAGATAATTTGCATGCCCTAAGTGGTACATAATCTGTAATAAGTTAGTAAAAAGTAACAAATTACAATAATTTACAATAACAAGTAAATAAAATATAAATTAAAATGTTTAGCTGCCATGTTTTGGGCTTTACGTACGAAGGCATTTCAGCGTGGTCGTACACATAATATTTTTAAAAAAAGATAGGATCTGAAAATTATTTTCACATAATAGTGTAGTGCTACATAAAAGATTATTTTTACACTCATATATATTATCTAAAATTCAATATAGTTTGCTTCTCGGATTAAACTTATTGTTTGTTTAAAGCATCAAAATAAGTTTTCAGATGAAATATCCACAAAACTGAATACACATAAAACCTACTACATTACTAGGGCGTACGTATTATTAATTTATCGATCAATTCTAGCGTTTTTCATAAAAGCATGCATGCATCCTGATGATGACATGCAGTATATGTACAGACAAAATCTCATAAATACTCCTTTGGTAATTTCTCACTTAAACTATATTTATGTAATCTGTATGTTTTGATTGATATTGATTGGTTACCCTACTCCTTACATAATATAAAAATACCTGTCGTGTATAAAGGGAGTAGTACTTTCTAGTACTGCATAGAATTGAAGAAATGACCTTACAATAACAATTGTACGCTAGGGCTACTGGTCAAGGATAAGGTATATTGTAATTTTTGGATGACAGGTAACTGCCCAATGATATTTTCATTGATAGTTCATGAATTTTGTTTTTATACTGTTTTAATTCGATGGTGGTTTTTGACCAACAAAAGATGATTCAATCCAAATATGTTGTTTTTTCCCTGTCTTCGCCTTAGTGGGCTTTGGTAGAGTCTGTGTTTCATTGCCTCGACCGACGTAATTGCTAATGGCGTTGGTAACTTGGCGGATTGAATCATGTACATCTGCAGTACCTCGAATTGATTGAATTTTGCTTCTGTTTGTATTACCCTGGGTAAACTCCGGTGGAGGGATCGAATTACTTTGCTGTGACTGGGGTAGTTTGGTAACAACAGCTAAGGAAGATGTTTGCTTGCTTATCACTGGAGAGGAAGCCCGTGCACCTGGTGCATCAGTTAAATTATCAGTTGGGCCTTTAGACAAAACCGTTTTATCAGATCGCGGCGGTGCTTTTGGAAGTGGAGGTCTATCGCTGACAGGGGGTCTGACAGGTGGATGTGGAGATTTGGCACGAGTTGCCAGAAGATCGGCAGCTAACCTTTCTGCTGGTGGTAAATAGATTGATAATTTTGGCGGTCCAGTGCTCGAACCTGCAGATGATGCCCCAGCAGCAGCAGCAGCATTCAATTTTTCCTGTGATCGCCAACCAAGATAAGGTTTCTTTACGTACGAGTTGGGTTTTGTCGTAGAGTCAGGAGTTGACGGAGGGGACACACTGCCCGAATGGGTACTCAGTCTTCCTTGTCCAAATCGAGTCATGGTGAATGGCATTCCATAGCTGTGAAATGAGACGAAATCGTTTAAATAAAAATCATTTTCCATTTTTGTTGGCTAGAAATATACTGTAAAAATACACTTACGTAAATGAAGAACGCTCAAATGCTGAAGGACTATGGCTTGCTGAGCCTGAAGCCAACAGCGACTCTTTTGATGTTCTCGTAACACTCATTGTAGCAGGTCGTCCTCGCACGAAATTCTTATTGAGTGTTCCTGTTATTAATAAAAGAAATAGTATCAATATTTTCATACTAGCAAAAATCAAAACGCTTATCATAAAGGTTTGTTTCCACAACTTGAGTCTGGTGAAAAACAACTTCAACGATGAGGCGTTTACTCCAGAATAACAAGAGCTTTCTACAAATACGGGAATATATCCGAGTAATGCTGATTATGTTACTGCGCATTTGTATATTTCTTTTCGAAATACATAAATACTATTTCATATACACTTGTTATTAGTTCCGAAATGAATCTCCTGATAAAACTTCGTGAAACAGCTTTCATGGGTTGTACTAGTGCCAGTGCCGCATATCACGCACAAAAGGAAAATTGCCAAGCAAAAAAATCTTATTATTATTATGTATCTACTTTCCTTCAGGCTAGAAATTTAATCTCCTGTACTATACTTGTGGCTAAAAGTCGTGCAGTTCAAAAAGTCTGATTAAATAAGATATCTCTCTCTTTTCCCTTTTGAAGACTTTCAATAGACATTCAAGACGTTGTAATAAGATCAACAAAGATCATATTATTCAGCATACACCTCTAGTGTACAGAATTTCTTTGAGAAAATAAGCCTCTTTCCTGATGAAACCCATTCATCGTTCACAAAAAAAATCTCGAGATTTCGGGGCATTGTGAAACTGCTAATGTTCAATTTGAGATCTCCAGCAGAATATGTCGTATATTATTTTTTCTTTATCTCTCTTTTACCAGTTCCAACGAATTCCTACTTATAGTGTAGTACATTCTTAGTATTTATTCGGCTTAATATTATATGCTCTTAGAATTTTCGTACCTGAGCTTCGCCCTCCATTGCTTTGTAGACTTGACATGGATGGTGCCTTGTACGTGGAAAGTCCTGTCCAACCACCTGCCAGTCCTCCAGAACTACCATAATCAGAACGCTTGAGAATACTCAGTGTTCCTGATTTGCTTTGGGTTGATGGCCCTGCTGGCATTGGAGTATTTGTTGCTGTTGATAAACTTTCATGTTGTTTGTACCACTCCGGTACATTGAGTCGTTGCAAAGAGCGTTGAATACGCAGTTCATGTTCCGAGAGCTGTCGTGTCTCCAAACGTAGTTTGTTTTCAGGAGGCTAAAAAAATTGTAGTCAAGTTCAATAGGACATTTATGTATATTTATTAACCTATTTATGCTGGTTCCTACTTTCCTACTACTACATAATGCTTTTTAACTCTCAAAATATTGATTGTTTGCTGCGTAAAGTGACTTTGATGGTGAAGCAAACGGATGTCATTTCTTACATCATTTTCATGAGAAAAGGAAACATGTATAGTCAGTACGAAAGTATTTTGTGAATGCTTTCGGAAACACAGTAAAGTAAAAGTAAACATAAAAAAGTTAAGATTAGACTGCAATTGTAATAGTGCATACTATAAATGAAGTATATTATATTCGTAGATGTAGTACTACTTTATTGGAAAAAACGGACAAAGAGTTCTGGGCACTTGTATACCCAATGGGGCGATGTGATACATATGTGACAATCTATGTATTACATCGTGTGTAGATAGTTAGATAGTCAGAATTTACTCAAAGATAATCAAAATACTTACCACAGATGAACTTTTGTGATTTTCATCGAGAAGAAATTCTAATGATTTGGCACGTTCCTCGGAATCACTAAGGTCTCCCGTTGATTCTTCAAATTGTGAAGACGGTGCGATGGACAATGGAAGTCGAGTGGAAAGATTGGTAAGACTACGTGTCTTTGCTGCGGTTCCTGGTGATCCAGCACTATTTACTATTGACGCTGATGTGGAGGCAGCTGCCGCCGTAGTTGGTATTTCTGAAGTTGACACCGTGTAGCAAGGCACTTTGCAATCCAACTGGAGCATATCTTCATCCAGCATTTCCCGACTGGCTCCTGTCAAATACAAGAGAAATTATTTGGATTAGTATGTACAACATTGTTGTGACACATTTCACCTAGTTTACATACGAATGTCCAACATGCTAAACAAGGATGTTCAATCTCAATACTAGCAATTCGGAAACTATTAAATCTACTTTATGATGTACCGATAAACAGAGCAAAGAGGAAGGAAGTCGTCAATCATCTCTCTAAATGAAAAGCTCCATTCAAATGTTTAAAATGTTTCGGAAAATAATATCATCATACTTTTAGATTTATTCCATCTATTCAGCAATCATAATCATAAATGGTGAGAATCAATGAGATTGCCAAAATGTAAAAATCCTAACAATAATGCACAACAGCATAATTCGCAGATATTTCTCGGGAAAAACATGTTGGCTTTCGTCATCAGTTTTGATGGGTAAGTAGAGAAACGTCAATTACTTGCTAATAATGTGAAAAAAGAGACGCTTTTCATTCGAACAAGGATTATCAAATAAAGATTACATATTATAAACATGGCCCGTTTGTTTGAAAACAAACAGACACAAGCAAGCCGATAATCATTATTTGCTTGTCGTAAAAGAGCTCATTATGAGATTCCTCACATTTTGTTTTACATGAAGTCTTTCTCCTTTTAGATTTTATGCAGATGCAGACATCAGCAATTTCGTTCCTAAGAATTCACTCTTTACGACGATGAATTCAAATCTATTTTCGAATTCCGGTTATAAGAAACTAAAGTGTTAGGGTTTTGAGAGGAACGTTCAACGAATGCATTCTTTTTTTAAAAGATTAAAAATGCCCATTCATGTATCTTTAATGATGCAGTCTGTGAGATGTTTGTTGTAGTGAACTGTTACACACTATGGTGTATAAAAGTGAAGGGGAAGTAAACTACAAAATAAGTTTTTTGTCGGAGAACGAAGATCTTCGTTTGATGGGTAATAGTAAAGAGTCGATTGCTTATGAGATAGCTTTGTAGTTCGGAACTGCAATATTACTACATTGTACAGATTCCAGATTCCCTTGACTAGATGGTCTGACATTAGATTTTATGAACCGGCTTTCCCAAATTATGTTACTTTCAAAGTAATACTGCAACGGAGATGCTTAAATGGATATATATGGAACATTACAACTAAAACTCACAGAAATTCCACAAACGATGAAAGATTTACAGTGATTGAGCTTTTCAGCCCCGCCGGTCTCGTTACTTGAAATGACTACAACTGGATTTACTTTTGCTTCCACATATGCTCCAATAACTTTAAAGAGCTTTGCTTTCCATTCGTAGATGTTTTGTGTTGGATGCAATGTTGTTTCCAAAAATGGCATTCTGAACTCTTCCAACTTTTTTTTATAAAATAAAAATAACAATGGCGAACACGTTTCGAAAACTAAAGAATCGTATCTAACTATGCTACATTATTCTATCATATTATTCTTTTGTTATTTTATTTATTCTGTTCTTTCCACATTAAGTATAAGTTGCGTTTGGTTTAACCCCATATATTTTCAATTTTCAACACAACAATTCCCAAAAATAGACTCTCACTTGAACATTGCAATGGCGGCACACTAATCAAAGAAGAATCACGCATAGCATTTCTCATCGATATTATAATTACGAGCTGACTAATGTTTTGAAATCACCATCATGTTATTGAACATTAGGGTATAGCTGTATCCGTTCAAGAACTGAACATCCCAAGTGATGTATAATCCTTTTAAGTCTAGACATTGCAAAAAGTGTGTGTGCTAAAATTATTGGTTAGCCAAGTGATGACTAATAAAATGTACAATGTTACATATTATAATACATTATGTACATTCTGAACATCCGATCCTCCTACCTGTCCCAGAACATTATGTGAGAGTAATTTTGGCAATTTGCATAATAATAATGATGTAAAAAGAAGGATGGTTAAAATGAATAGTGTTCAGCATCTATAACTTCGTAAAAAACAACATTTATTATGGTTTTGAGATGACCCTCTAAAGTGGACCACACAGATCTATCAATTCGTAATCACCATGCTTAAAACGATCAAGAGTTTGTTCACTTGTTGAAAGCTGATCAATTTCTAAAATATCATAACATAGCATCTTTTACTTGCTATTTGTTATCTTCCTAGATTGCAATAAGTTTGCGAAAATTAGTTCGTAAATTCGTACTTCATGCAAAGCAGTGACATTGGTTCTTTCTAGCCCTATATTTATTTTAAAGTCATTGAATTTTAATTTCAAGGTAAATGGCAAGGAAGGAAGCAAAGACGAAAGAATATCATAAAGCTTTATTTAGCTCAGTCAAATGCCATTAAATGTATGCGAAATGGAGCCGGAATATTTCAAACGCGGCTGTATACCGTAAGATTCTGAAGTATGTTGAGTTGTGAATTAGCATTTAGCATGGTCATTTATTTTCTGAAATCATGCGTCAAATTAGTATCTTTAAGTTAGTAAAATCAAATATTTTACTTGTCGTTTTTATCATTATGGGTGAAGCATTATTTAGTTTAGACTTAAACACTATAATATCCACTAGGGTCAAATTAAGTGGTACTACAAGTGTCACGAGATAAAATACTGGCGATTCACTTTGTGTACATAACGCCAAAATTAAAATGGAAATTAAAAGCACTTTAAACGTCCATGCTAAAAACTCGAGTATGTCAGCACATGCAGACAAGGACACTGAAATGAGTTGTATATCCTCATTAAAAATGGCTTGAGATTTTTGCGGCCACAGCAGGTAGAGCACGCAGTTAGTTCTCCCACACATACTACGCTAAAACAAATGTTCATGACATGAGTATTTTTGAGTCTTCGCAACAATATGTTCTGACTCAAAAGTGTGAAAAGCATAAACAGTGAAGAGTAGAGTAAAACTCAATTTATTTATGTGTATGACGATATATTTAAGACATAAGATTTTGTTTTTGTAACTAATTTTTCTGTCATTCATCATTTAATTCATTACTTCAAGAAAAATTGGCAACGATAAGCCGAAAGGTTTCATTCATGTATGGGGAATCAATCATCATTCATTTAGTCATCAATGTACTTCTTCGTACTTTTAAAGTTCGTTCAGCCAGAGTCTAAATCTGCATTAACCAGGTACTACTTTTACATCAAACCATTTAGTATTTACCACTGCCATAGCATGAGTTTACTCCTCTTGGCAATTGGTGGTATATTCTTGACTGCCATACGTACGAATGCGACGCACCTAAAGTTCATTCATAGAGAAATTAAATATTCAACAAGTACATGACAATAATTGAATACTGTACGAACACACTTCTTGGATACAAAATTGTCCATATTTAAATTATCAAGGTCTTCTCACTATCAAAGCTGTTAGAGACTTCAGAGCTTAGAGATTCAGACTTTTTTAGCATTGGGATTTAATTTTTGTTTATTGTTATTCAGCTGCTGTGTGTGGTACATTTCTAAAACTCCATACTTGGCAAAGTGCCTTCTCTCCTAACACAATCCAACATACAACCCCGAAGACCTGCACGGTATCTACTATTGACTATGCCATGTCTGTTCTATTCTGTAGTTGAACATTCACAAAATATTTTTCGTTTATAGTGAAATAAAGCTGCCTTTGTTTTCTACATACATCATGTAAGCAAATTAAAATGCATGTTTGCATGTTCGGGAATTTCACAGTACATTTATACATGTCAATCTGTAAATTCAAGATTTTATACTCCTGCATTTCATTTTATAGCATGCTGAAGTAATTTTGTCCGTTGCCTGTTAGGTTCAACAGTTTCCTTCCTCCAATGTTTTGTAGGCTCGGTTCAAGTATACAAAATCCCAGTAATTGAAGAAAATATTCTACATACTACATGCAATTAAATATGAAGCCCTGTGTAATATCTGATCTGTTGTGCATGCAAAATGGACGACTAGACAAAGAAAAGGGCTATTATATTCATTGTATTTCACCAGTCTTCTTTTTGCCAGCATAATGACCCATAATAACCAAAATCGTTTCACGGACAATTTTCTCACCGTGTGTTCCACCACATTAAAGAAAAGTTGGCTACGAAATTGATGTTGAACTATCGCACAGCGGCGGCCATAAACTTAAAATACATTTATGACCTTCAAAGATAAAACAAAAAATCGTACAGAAAGAAGATAAATGACCAATCTGGCTTTGTCATTACTAAATCAGTCAGTCCGAGAAAAACATACGGAGATTCATCGCTCCGTTTAACACCTAAATATTCATATTCTTATTTTAATCGTCCTTTTAAAATGCAGGTACGCAAAAACTATGAAATAATACTTTTTTCAGATCATTCATTCAAAATATTTCTATGCTAGTCATGTACTAACAATAACTAAGCTGTAAATGGTAATAATGCGCAATAGCAATAGCATGACTGGCAGTTGGACAATATATGGTGTTGTATGGGGAAAATGACTCGATGTTATATTATGAGGAATGCAAATAATAGCAACGATGATTGCAGGAAAACTTAATAATGTATAGTAAATTAATTATGATATGTACTTTTCCTTGTTTTAACAAATATCTTATTTTGAAAGTTTAGTCGTTCAGCATTTTGCATCTGTTGTAGTTTATTATTATTGACGCTTGTGGCAGTATTATAATGATATGCGTCATCAGTGAAGAAACCATTTTATTATACATTATATGTGCAAGCTATGAATATAAGTTATGAATAAACCAAACAGGTGAGATAATAAATGACCTTCGGTTCGTATGATTAAAAATACACGAGATTGGCTTTCTTCCGTATACCTAGGTACATATTATCAAAATGATCCTCAGATCTGTGTTTTATACCACTTGCCGAGTGCCACAAAACTATTTCCATACTTGTGTTGCACAACATTAATTTAAATCCCCGTCTGGTTCGGTTTGGTTTGAAATGTATCTACAAATGGATTACTGTAATACTTTTACTCGACTTGATTTACAACAGCAATACTTCCATATACAGTCTTAATGTTGTAGCATGCACAAGATCCTTAGGTTTAATACCCATTCAGTAGTAGTGGGGTATTACTCACTACCCACCGTTCCACACTCGTCTTAGATTTGCATGTCATTGAGCCTGTGAGTCTGAGTTTAGAACAATTGGGCAAGCTGTTTCTAGTTTGTCGTATTGTGTTGCTAATTTTAAAAAAAGAATGAGAACTTTGCGTGATTTCCTGTTCTCATAATCATTACGGTTACGTACACTTATATTGTAACTTTTTCACAGTCGTAATAATAGTTTCATAATAACATTTTTATTGCTTGGTTTACTTTGTCCTCTGACTAGTAAAAGCAGAAGCAAAGTTTGAGTTTTTTTCTGTTTCGCAACAAGCAGAGAGAACAATGTACTGCAAGAAAATGGAGTGTTCTGGCTTTTCACTGCATTGGTAGCATTGTGAAAGAAAAAAAATCATACTCGTCATACTGATATTCTTACAAACCGATTTAACATTGCTTTTGAACACTTTTAGCGGATCATGTTATTTTGCCGAAATCTGCATTTGTATGAGTACAAGTTCAAAGTACATACGTCGTAAGCACAAGTGAGAGTTGATCGTTTTTCACTTTTCGGATGCTGATGCTGACGCTGACATGCTAATGCATTTCTCTGGAACTTGGGATATAGGCTGTCATCTTCCATCTGACAATCGAAATTTGACGTGGAGGAGGTCATGCTGATAACATTGTTGATAAGGGGAGAATATAATGGAAACTACACATGCTGGATTTACCCGGAAGCTAACAAAGTACAGAGATGGAGTGCCGAATCTTTCATAGATAATAGGCTGCTTTTTGCGATAACATTTTTTTCGTGGATTTCTCGGAATTTATTACAATGGGATTTGGCTTTTGTATCCTTTCATGTACATGGTTTTCGACAGGATTTATTTGTTCTTTTACCCTGCCCCTTTCCTGGTTTTTGTATGAATTCACCTTTGATGTTCAAAATTAATGTGAGCATATTTTCTCTCAGAGATTTACGCTTTTTGAGACCACATTTTTCTTGTCGAGTAACTGCAATTGGATAAACGTATTTTCCCCGTTTCAACGTGTTTCTAAAACTATATTACGGTACCATGTTTAATAGTATATTACTTTCTCACTTTTGCTAAAACTTGTATGTATGAAAAAGTGTAGAAATAGATCAAATATCAGTGGCCTTTTTATGACAACCGGGACGTAGATTTAGTTGTAAGTTTTTGTACAAAACGAATGGTCTGGTGTCTGGTACTATGATATGTACTGCTTATAATGATACGTGCATAGGATCATATAGTACAAATTGCTCTTTTTTGGTCTCTTGGTTTATTTATGGAACATCTTTACGATCAGCAGAAGTAGAGAAAAGGTTTGCATGCACCGATGTGTGCCTAACTTTGATGAGCTACCATACAAACGTTCTTCTGGTAAAGAACTCAAAGTAAAACGAGTAGAAGCCACCCAAAAAGATAGTAATCATTTTTTAAGAAATTTGAAGAAGCAAACGAAATCGTAAAACCTGCTGAACGTTATAACAGTGGAAAAATAGATGGATATTATTAGACAAACTCTGCACGTATAAAACCGGTATATTTAGTACCCAATATTATGTACCTTCATTTTACTATACATGAAAAAGTGAAGTACAGTTGAGGAATGAATATGTGAAATAATGATTACGGTATAGTTTAAGGATGTGTGTATAAATATGGAATGTAAAGGAAAACATTCCACAATTCAAGAAAAATGAGCCCCCAGAAATAGAAAGAGTGTGTGTGTGTATTTTTCCAAGTTTTTCCCTTACCCGTATCAAGATCCGTTTCAACAATACCAGTCTTATGAGGTAGCATAGCGTTCATGTTATCCCTGTTGTATAAATGCTCATCCTTTGGTCCCTTGGGATAGGAAAATTTCTCCGTTGCGGATTTTAAAAGTCTATACCATTCTCTTTCACTGTTCTGTGCAGCTTCAGTAGCAGCGTAGCTGGGAGATTTCGTGGAAACTGTAAACGTTTTTGGGAGCGTGGATACACCGGGTCTTCTCGTTGGCTCAACAACATCATGCATGGTTGGCTCCGGAGACAAGGATTTCTGTCTCTGCCTGACAGCATCCTCAATGATCTCCAAGTCAGGGTGAGACTTTGAGATTGCATCCAATGTGCGGGAGGCATCCTCTTTGAACTGACTTAATTTCGAGTCCAAATCTGAATAGCTTTTGCTACTATTTTGAGGACTGACCGGAGGTGACGGTGAGCTCACACCGGCATTATTAGTGCTATAAAATTGTTTTCGCTTTGCGAAACTCCGCACTTGCTGGGAACTAGGGCTCTTGTCAATGCTGCTACTACTACTTTTTTCCTGACGCAACTGAATGCTTTTGAGACCCGCAATTTCCTCCAGAATGTTTTCAAAGGCTTGAGTTGCCTCGTCGGGCTCATTTTCCGAATCACCCAACATGCCCATTTCATTGCTATTATTGTAGTTTTGTCCAACACCACCCGGAATGGTGGAAGCGGAGCTAGAGGCTGTTGCAGACTTTTTCAGAATAGGTTGCATTGACGTCGATGATGTTGCTACGCCAGAAGATGGGTGATTATTTGCAATTTGCGAAGATGTTGCGTTGTTGTTAGCACCACTGTTATTACCATGCTTGCCCGAGGAGGTATTCCCTGAGCCATTCACATTGACAGAGTTGGCAGAGCGGAGCGGTCTGCCGACTGCTCCTCCAATTGTGTTGGTGACAGGAGGCGTGCCACTTGAGTCTCCTTCTTGATGAATTTCATCTGTTTTCGGATGAACTTTTTGCTTCTTATTTTTACTCCCACTGCTTAATCGAATCTTGGAGAGTCTCTCAAAAAAGCCTGGCTTGCTGGACTTTTTGTTTTCCTTTGCAGCCTCAGCTACTCCACCTCCTGTCTGCTCAACATTTTGCGTTGCAACAGCCGAGGCTACAGTGCTGTTGTGAGTAGACCCGTTATTACCATTGAGCCCTCCCATGTCTTTCGCTACATCCTTGTCAGATTTTTTGCCAGATGAGCCCAACCCCTGAATTATGAATCCCTTCGAACTCTTTTTCCCTTTTGACGAGGATGACAACGAAGAAGACGAATTGCGCTTGATGTCATTTTTACTGTCCTCGGCAAACATTTTGGGGAAAATCTGCCTTGGTTCCGCGGATGATGGCGATACTATGTCTTGCGGTTTAGGTGATTGCGACTTTTGTCCCGTTGTTTGCGGTTGCTGTCGTTGGTTCTGCTGAATGTCTCTGTTTGCGTTGTTGGATGGACCAATGTTTAGCACAATGTTTTTGGTATGTATTCCGGGTACTGTTTCCTCAATTTTTACATCAATGTGTGTAAGCGTGTTATTTGTGTTTTCACATTGGCTCAGCAAATCTGGGACCATTGATAATGTGGTCGAGCCTAGGGATTTCTCAGTGGTTGGCTCAATTTGCACCTCCACATCTTCATACAATCCCATTGTGCCATTATTTTGGTCATTATTACCATTAGTATCACCACCAGCATGGTTTCCCTTATTACTGTTATGACGGAAATCAACGAGGTCAGTTACCCTCTCAGGATCATTGTCAACATTGTCCTCCTCCTCATCAGCATCGTCATCATCCCGTAGTTTTAATTTTCTACTAGACTGGCTCTCGCCCAAAACCAGCGGCCTATCAATGTGACGATTCTCTTCTTCCTCATGCTCATCATGATCATGTAATGGCGAAGATCTCATTTCCACTTTCTCCACCAGAATAGGACATTTACCCGAGGGAATTTGTCCTCGGTTTGGAATTAAAGAACTCGGGGAGTCTGCCCTGGTAGACATTTGAATATCGTATACTTGTAATGGTCTCACCACACTACTTCCCACATCACTCGTACCAACCCCGTCACAATTATCACCAGAATGTGCCACAACTGAGCCACTTGCTCCCACAACCCCGGCAGCAGCAACAGCACCAGCCTTTCTCAAATTAGCACTTGCACTATGATTATTACCACCATTATTCTCCACAATAGCACTTTTCCCACTGCGATGGCTTCGAATAACAGGATTACCATCCGAGTCTACAATTTCCAGTTTTGCCAGAAGGTCCTCAGTGGAGCCGGAGCACTCGGAGCTCTGGTCGATATAACTTTCTCTCCAGCTGATTTCACTGACAACTGGAGAGAAATGAACGCGAGAACGAGTAGCTTTCCCGGAAGCTGGAGTTGGAGATGGAGACGAAGGGGGTGGAGGAATGCTGCTTTCTCGCAATGCTCCGCCACCACCACCACCACCACCGCTACTGTCCTTATAGCTATCTGTCGCAACTATACCCTCATCATAATGTCGAACAATGTTGCTCCTGGAAAATGCCGGCTCATTCCATTGCTGGTCTGAAGATGCCGGCGACGCGGAGGGTAGTTTTTGACTGGATGATGATGACGAGGAAGAAGATGAAGTGGAAACAAATCCTCCAGGAGCTGGGCTTGGAGTGCGAGAGCTGACAACTACTACTTCCACTTCATTGCGTGGTCCGTACGTTTTAGTTTTGAGTGGAAGCCCCGACGGGGCTGTGGAGCCGGCGGGGGAGTTACTTCTTCTTAGCATTTCTACACTTGAAATAGAGTCAATGTTACTACTTGGGCTAATGTTGCCACTTATACTACCAATGTGACTATCCTGCTCCTTTTTATTCATGTTCGTGGTAATATTTCTGCCGTTTCCACTCATTCCACTGTTACTACCATCCCGACTTATATGTGGAGCAGTAGTAATGTCAAACTCCATTGCATCCTTTACGGATGCTGCTCCTCCTGTTTTATTAAGCTCAACTTCTCTTGCTCCTTTTTCACCGTTCCTTGTAGCAAGAGAAGTTGGAGCAGGCATACAAGGGGATTGTTTTAGGATTAGTATATCCGGCACGATAGCTTCGTGCGTTTCATTATTTTCACCTCCTTTAGCTAATGCTCTGTTACCACAAACACTACTCTTACTACTACTTATACCAAGTAGGCTGTTATTCTTTGCACAAGTTGTGATTGTCCCCTTTGGGAATACTTTTGACAAATTCCCATTTGCCTCGGCAGCAGCAACACTCAAACTACTACTACCGACTGTTTGTGCTAAAGAGTCATTGGAATTTCGTAGTTTACTCGCATTCTTTTCAACTTCATTATTATAAGAGCCGGGACCAACAATGTAGGAAGGGATGGATGGTGCAACTGCCACTACCGCGGCTTTAATAGCACCCAGGGGGACGGAAAACTTATCTATACCCGCATAAAGACTGAAATCTTCCAGATGCAAATGCTTTTGCTGTTGTTGTCTGATATCTTTACTACTGTTACTTGGATGTGGCTGATCCCTTCTTAGCGGTGGCGGTGGTGGTGCTACTACTGCTGCTGTTGGTTTGCCCAAGTCCTTTGATGGTTCCTGTGCCGCTTTGGTGTTGTGGCTTAAGGAAAAACCAAAAGAGGAAGACGGAGAAACAGACCTTTTTATGCTGGTGCTAATACTGCTACTACTACCACTCCTGCTTGCATCTATTGAAGAACTCGGGCAAAAAGTATTATTTTCCTTGAGTGGAAGTCGGAGTTGGTGTTGCTCTCGTTCTTTATCATTCCATGTGTTTGGCTGCTTCTGGGAATGTGTGATGTTACGTTCTCCTGCACTCGAAGCCGCGTACGAGGAGCATGGGAACCCATATCCTGATGAAAAACTAGATTCGTTCGCAGTATGCAGGTCTAGGTTGACTTGGGGCAAAACAGTGGGAACTACTGCCGAGTTGTGAGATAGAATTGCTGATTCTACAGTCGTGCCACTAGTATTGATAATATTCTCATTGCTCTTACCAGCAGCAGAACTTTGTGAATGTGAAGAACATCCGAAAAATCCAAAATTAGAATCCCCTAAAATAACTCTCTCCCTTCCCCCTGCATTAACTTCTTGCTGAGAAGAAGCAGTGGGCCCACCAATGCTTGCACTTTTTTCAAGATTTTTAACTGATTGACTATGGTAATATTCGGCTGGCTCAGTTTTTCTCTGTTTATTATTATTTTCGAGCGTGGACGATTCCTTCTCTGCAGCAACGCAGTAGGATGATGGAGGCTCAACTGGCCCAGAAAATGAAACGCATTCCTTTGGAGCTGCTACATAACCAGTGAGAAATTTTTTTACTTCAGCCACACCTATCTGATTGGGGTAATATGGTTCTGCGATGACAACTTTATTATTACCACCATCACCAGTTTCAGGATGATGATGATGATAACCCTTAGTGTTATTACTACACTCCACTGATCTTTGCCGTTGTTGTTGGGCTAGCTTGCTGCTACTAGGGTCAATTCCATTATCCAAATAGAAAGACTGAGAATGGTTATTACTGTTGCCAGTAGTATGATTATTATTTGGTAGCTGATAAGGGTTTTCGCTTGTAATAATATGCTGATTCAGAAGAGGTAATACTTTGGAGTAATTTTCGTTTTGTCTTGGTGCGCTACTGGCTTTTAGGGCAACGCCAGAAGTAGCAGGATGCAAAGAGGAGAATGTTGCATGGGGCTCCCGATGATTGAGTTGCAGATTATCGTTATGAGCTACATCCGCACTTGTCGAATCGTCCAGCGTAACTGATCCTAAAGCATTACGCTGATGACGATCTTGTTTTTGTTGATGTTGCGCCTCAACATGACCAGAAAAATGTTTGTTCTTAATAGTATTCCTACCAGCATCACCGACTGGTTCACCAAATTCAACAACACCAGCAGCAGTCGTAACAATCGTTCCTTTGTGTTGTTCTCTGCCTTTACTGCTATTATTATTATGAGCACCCAAACCACCTATGATACCACCATGAGCATTACTACTGCTACTTGCAGCAGCAAGAGGAGAAAAATGCGACTGTGCCAGTGCCACTTGAGGAGAAGAAGCTGTTAATTCATCGCTATTCTCGTATTGCTCACGCTGATTATTACACTGTCGCTGGTGCAGTTGTTGGTGATGTAATAAGAGTGATGTGTTTTCTATTTCATGTCTGTGTGGTTGTTGTTTTTCAAGTGGGAATGACGACGCTGGCGATGAAGCTTGATGTTTCACTGTTGAATGTAGTTGTTTCCCATTAACAGCCAGGGCAGCATGAGTAACATTCTTCATCTGCCCAGCCTCGTGGCTACTCGAACAAACTGTTTTATGAGTGTATGAACTAACAGAAATAAAAATATTATTACTGGGATTGGAATGAGTGTTATTTGTAGCGTTGTTGGTTTGCATGTTTTCAGTTATCATTGGCATGCCTGGTGGAACAACGTGAGTACTAGTAGTGGAAACATTATCATTATCTGCGATATCATCAACATCATAGTCATCTAAACAGCTCTCAAACACGGGCAATTTTTTATCCTCATAATTCCGCGTCGTTGTAGTAGTCGTCGTATTGTACTTATTAATAATATTCTCCCCTTTGCATGCAACGTTGGGTTGAAGAGCACCACTGTTGCTGTTCGCGTTATGCATATCATTCCGATGAATGCTGATGAGTGAGCCGTTCAAGGTTGACACTGGCCCACTTTTCATATTATCGAAGTTATTAGCATTCGTTTCGCTTTGACTTTGAGAATGATATTGTGCAGGAGTAAGGGCAGATGTGTTGTTAGCATTGCTACTTTTCATAGAATTGCAGCTTGCTTCTTCTGTTACAAGGGATTGTACATGTGCCAACGAGGAAGACATGGCAGAAAATGATGATGTGGTCGTTTCTAGAGTTGGAGCAGTCATTTCTGTCGTGGCGCCTACGACACCCGACACTGGCGATATTGGCAATGCCGCTGTTACTAAAATTTGCTTTTTGCTTGGTGAGTTCACTATTATGTCATAGGCCATATCCACATTATTCCTCTCCACTGCGGACTCTGCAGCCTCATATTCACTTTCACTGTCGCTCCTCTGCCGTCGAAATCTTGGCTGTTCTGAAGAAATATTTTCATTTTGTTCATCGCCCGACGATGATGATGATGAAGATGAAGAATAAGAGGAGCTTGATGAATGTTTCTGGTTTTGAGGGTTGTGATCCTGTTTTGTACGAGGACAAGTCGAGAAAGACTTGTCAGCAGCACATGGAAGGGGAGATGATGAAAGTTTCAATGAAGCATGTTTCCCTTCCTCATCGTCTCCTTCTCCTTCCGCATCATCCACACTTGACATGCTTAATACTTCTGCTAATAATCCTTTCGCACCAACGGATGAAGGAATTTGCGTCGCTGCTGAATTCATCTCTTTTGCGTAATATTCTGCTCCCTTGTCCCTGTTTCTGTCTTGCTCCTCTCTTTCTTTTCCAAGTTGGAAAGTTGTTGGAGAAGAACAAGTTTGGGAAGAAAGGAAGCTAGAAATGTTTGATGCTTCTTTGTCATTCCTTTCATTCGCATTTATTATTGTGGTCGTGGTTTGTTGGTGCGGCTGGCGTGGTAAAGCCATACAAGAGCTTCTCGCTGCTTCACTTGATGACGACGAAATATTATCCTCGTCATTCTTACTAAATGTATTCGCTTTGTCTATTCCACCATCCATCATTGTACTCGTCATATTATAATTATTATTGTATTTTTGGTGATGGTCGTGGATAAGGGGAATGCAGTCAGTAGTGTTTAGGTCTCGTGGTTTTACTTCCATATTATTAGATATAATTGCGGTAGCACTGGCAAAGCTTTCCGTGTATCCTTTGATGCCATTTGTATCATGGTCTACTTTTGTTGTTTCAGGCAAATGTGAAGATAACGTTGACAGTGAAGTGCCTGCCAACTTGTCTGCTACAGAAGAATTACGCGTGCTTGCCTGATTAACATCATTTACTAATTTTGATGTTGCTGAATGAGAAGTTGGAGATGTTGTTGCCGGACTGCTGCTACTGCTGCCATTGATAATAATAGGTTGTCCTTCATGTGAGGGATTACAGCTATTATTTGCTAATTCACGCTTATCTTGGTTTCCATCAAGTGTCATTTGATGCAAGTAATTGTCATTAGTTTTACATGCCGGTGATAATGCGGGCTGAAGGTTGAGGATTGTTGGCACGGGTGAGGATGTTGGGGGTGGCGGACTACATTTTAATTCTGGACTGTAGCCATCTGAATTCTTCATGGATTCCAAACCGATGGCGTCATGATCCAAATTAAAGTTGGAATCAAGCTGAGAGTCCTCTGTGGAACTTTCACTCAGAGTGTATGTTGAATTCAGCATGTCATCCGTATCATTATCCTTGTTGTTACTTTCCTTGCATGGCAGGTTATGGTTTTGTACTGGTATAGCATTATCATCGGTAACGCTGTTGGAATGGCAGTCTAATACAAATTCATGAGGTGAATTTTTTAAAACATTGGGTTTGCTGGTGGTAGTAGCGGCAGCTTGGTCTGAAAGTTTGGGAACATTATTGGGCATGTCTTTCGTTTTCTCGGTAACATGCAGCTGCTGTTGCACTTGTAAGCTCTCATCTTTGCTGATGCTCATCTTGCTACAACCTAAACTAGGAGCGCTACTTATGCTACTCTCTGGTTCCGATGAGGAGAGAGACGAGTACACGAAGGGATTTAAAGCAAACTCTGCTCGAGTGATGTACTCTTTGGCACTGTCTAGCAAGAGACTTGTATCTACTTCCTGGCAATTGCTTGTGGGAGAAGCTAATAAACCAGGCGGACTGGAAGTAGGAATTGGGGCAGAGGGAGAAGTGGCTTTGTTACTGCTCTCATTTTGTTTCCCATTATTTGACATGATTACATTGCTCTCTTCGAGGAAAGCTCCTGGCGTGGATGCAGCCGTGTTTGAAATTCCATCATTGCCAATTCCACTGTCTTCTGATAGATTTTCTGTGGATCTTAGTCCAGAAGCGGAAGCGTTGGAAGACACGGTGGAAGTGGAAGAACTGGCAGTAGAGTTCTTGCCACAAGTACTTCCTAAACCAGAGTTTAAACCTGGACCAGGAAAACCTTCAGCAACAGGAGTAATATTTAAGTGTTGAGAGGGAAGAGATTGCGAGCCTTCAATCTTATTTTTCTGCTCCACTTCTTCCTCCTCTTCATCTTCCTCGGGAATTACCAATCCCCTGTCATCTGCAGCGGACACTTCATTCGAAGATTCAGACTCAGAATTGGGTTCAGACACTTCCTTGATATGATGAATTGATGGGAACGTGTCTGGTTTGGAGAAAAGAAGCTCAGTGCCAGCTAAACAATTTAAACTGTCAAAACTCCGGAAGGACTTGAGTCGGGAAGGGGAATCAAACGAGCGTCGGCTTCTGGTTCCACTTCCAAAAATTCCACCCGATGAAGGGTTGAATCCACTACTTCCAACACCATTTCCAGCATGTGGTCCCAGTGAGAACTCAGCCAGAACAACCCCTTTCGAGTCATCCGATGACGAACAGCTCGCTTCAGACTCTGTCTCCTCTTGTGATCGACATTCTTCCTCTTCTGATCCGGGAGACGAATAGAAAAAGTCTTCTTCTGCAACCTCGGCTGGAGCTTCCGAATCAGAAGATGAGGGTGACAGGGAAGAACCAAATGTTTCCCTACTCTCAGCATTCCCCAGCTTTTTACTACTTTGTTCCTTTTCCTCACCAACCTCGTATATAATCTTGCTGGAGCTTTCCTCAGAATGGGCTTTCACATTCTCCTGAGTTAGCATTTTTAGCCCTTTTGTTGTCATTTCATTCTTACTATCATCATTTCTGCTCTCAATGAAATCAGAATGATGGCCTGGTCCAGGCTTGCTTTCGTCTTCATTGCTGCCTGGTCCCGTCAAGGAACAAGCTGAACTCGATTTTTGGCATCTTGTTCCCTCTTTGATAGCGGCACCGGCTGGAACAACCGTATTACCATCCGAATTCAATAGCGTGGCTGTTTGATTCTTTTCTCCGAAAGCTTTGTCTGACTCAACTGCCTGCCCAACTGACTGTGACTGATGGCCATAACCGAGAGCGGACCGTCTTCTAGGCTCGCGAAGTGTTTCTTCAAATGCATTGTCAAGCTGGTCGAATAGATGTAAATCTTCCAGCTCAAATGGTTTTGAGCTGGCGGAAGAACGGAAATGAGGCCGAACCTCGTCCCTTTCACCTGGAATACTTCCTACTGAATTATTATTACCGCTTGCGTGAGCGTGACTGGTCGTTGCTGCTTGTTGGGAACCCGTGGATTTTTGTTGCTGTGCTTGACCGTGGCTGTCGACACGGATGACGGAGTCAGTATCAGTATCGCTATCGGTGGCTGGGAGCCACCAATGGCGACCTGAACATCCCTCCTCTTCCTCGTATTCCTCATCGTCCTCCTCCAGTATCGTTTCCAGATAGCCTTTCAGAAAGAAACAAAGGAGAAAATTACTTTCTTTTCTCATAACGCTTCGGGGAAATCTAATAATGTAGCAATACCAAGTAATACCTCTTGCATTCGCTCAAGTAAATTTGATTTTTGCTTACCTACACAGTTACCGGGAAAGAACTGAGGTTCCCCGTACTCCATTACATTATCGGGGAAAACAAACGGACTCTCCTGAAATAGACAAAGAAATAAAAATACATTGTAGATAATGATTACACCAAATAGCATTCATTATACCAGTGTACTTGAATAGAAAGTATTAATGTCATAAGAAAATTCCTGCCTATTGTCCTATATCTTTTATACCGACTGTTTCGCGAATTCTACTTTAGCAATAGAAGTCGGGTAAGCATTTAACATGTTATGACAGTAGTGAATCTAATATGATGTATGAGGTTTATTATTCAGTTCAGTCTTCATTCCATTGTTTGTCAAACTTCAAATATGATTCTTGCCATCAGTGATTATGTCATTTAAAAAATTCAAAAGTTATAACATTACGCTTTGAAAGACTAGGAAAATGCTGATGTTTACAGTATGAAAGCATGATCACTGTCATTCAAAACACAGGAACAAATTGAATTGGTCATTTTTACTATCATACGCTTACGGGAACAGTGGTTTTCTCAGACATGATTCATCATTCATCAAACTCAAAGGAGAATGTACTATTATAACGGCTTTCTTTGCTACAAATCCTTATAATCAACCAGCATACAATACTACTTGTCAGCTATATGAACGGAATTCCAGATCTCTAACATATTATCTCATTTTCTTGTACATGCAAGCGTGACGCATACCCGCAGAAGCGTTCTTGTGGTAAGAACAGAATGTGAGTTATATAAAACTTACTGGACTGTGACAAGAAAAAATGACAGAAAAGCTTATTAAACAGGAAATTGTAAGGCGTTCTCTTGAAGCCCATTCCATCAGAAGTTATCCAACCATAATAATTTGATGTTGATCCTTATGATCACCATTATATTCTATGATTTTCAATACTCTGTGATCTTTGGAAAGTTGCATCCAGTGGCAAAACAACATTATACATATTCAGCAACTGTTTCAATACAGTATTTATCAATCAGAGTTACAAAAAAATTATGTCCTAGTTCCTAGGATAGCGCTTGTGTGATACAGAAAAAGCTCCTTCGATTTCTTGGTTTCATCATCAACAAGAAAAGAACATTATAGACAGCAACCACACGGCCAGTTATACAAGAAGCTTTTCTTCTTTCATCATACGTCATTTTCAACATAACGGCAGAGAGAGGCAAGAGCCACGTCTGGTCTCATAGTCTCATGAAATATGATATGTTTTTGGGTGCAGACTGTGCTCTTTCCTTTGAAGGGTTTCCTCGTTTCCTCTTTCTTCCCAGGCAAGAAAGCATCCAAATTGATATTTGTAATGAAAGAATGTGTGCTTGGTTTTGGTTTCACTCAATCAACTACTATTGTCTCTGAAGTCAACGCAGTGACAGTAAATGATTGCCTCATAAAACCAATAATGATACGCCGATAATTATGTTGTTATTTAGTACAAAACGTGCTGATGTAGTTGTTTGAGTCGTATTTTTTCACCCGAAAAGAAACTACCTCTCTGTCTTGCTTGGCTAAGGCATTTTCGACAAACAAGACTAAGACTGTACCAAAATCTAGCCAGCATGAAATTAGTAAAACAATAACATATTATTCGTTTCCTTCTTTTTCTAAAAAATAGCAAATGCTCCTTGTTACAATGAAGCCCAGAGACTTGGCGACAGATGAATAAAGAATGATGTATGACTTGTTAAATTGCAAAAAAAAATATTTTTTGAAAAACCGAACAAATCTTTTCTCGTATAATTTATCAACGTAATGCTAACAGGATGCTATATACATGTAACCTATTTCTACGAGTAATAGTTATAGTAGTGGACAGTGGACATCCACGATCAGGAAAAAACTGCTTATTTCTCAATTGTGTTTAATTAATTAGTCTTATGTATACCACGATATACCGGCGAGTGTTCATCTTGGTTGTACAGTTTAACATGAACAACAGACCAGCTTAATTCCTAAAAACGGACCGACCATCGTCATTCTGTATTCACTGACAACTAAAAACAAACCGATGATTTTCATGTTTGCCTGTTTGAAATTCGTATTCATTGCCTTGATTCATTACAAGCAACTATTTATACGTATGTTCATTTTCTAGATGTTAGAGACATGCACGATGCGACAATTGAAAATTGCGAAGCTAGAAAAGTAACATTTTAGAGATCACGGTTGCACGTTTTAAAAATTTGTTACAAGTAACAAACAGTTGTCCACTGCGAAAGCAGGTGATTTTATCCCCTCGATTGATGAGATAAGTACAGAATAGCATCGTATAGTTATTTTTTAAATGCTAATTGGCTTCGTTACACCTTATTCACTAGTTGATGTGCTTGTGACGAAAATTGGAATGATCGATGGCACGCGCATAAATTTAAGATTTTATAAATACGTGTAATGAAATTTGAAACACAAAATGTTAGTACACGACAATGCACTAGTTAGAGAAACTACACTTTCATTTTGGCAAGAATCGATACATGATTTATAATCAATGACAAATAAATTTCTGATACGGATGCAAATTAGTCACGTGCAATTATTTACGCTGCGTTTGCAATTTACACGGGTGCAAATCATCATTAGAAACAGGTAAATTTTATTTTGATCGCGCGAGTTCCCGTTCACGGTTGATAGTTGCATTGGCCACATACAACATTTATTTATATGGGTAATCGCAAGTGAAGTATTGTTTTGCTTTATTAACTCACCGCCATCATGTCCCTCTGGTGTACTTTCACTTAAATGAGCACACGACTTTTTGAGATGCCGAATTGTGTCCATTCCATAAACAACCATAATTTTTACCGTAAGTTTATAATTGAATTGCAGCAAATTGTATACTACGTTTTTGCAACCAAACTTTTTTTTGACAAGATGGTTTCTTATTGATGTAAATTACACGAAACTAATATGATGCGCTTTCTGTTTGAGATGTTTTGATTTGAACTTATAAAATTATCTTTTAATATGAGCTACTCCTAATTATAAGCGTAGTTTGTTTAAAAATGTAATCTGAAATGAAATTTTTTGTAAATTTTTTATTTCAAAGTACGCAAAAGTTCTTAATCTCGAACAAATTCACTTGTTCCGCATATATAATTTTAAATAAGCTAAACAGGGTTATGAACCAAATCGTGTGGTAAAAGAAACTTATTTTTAAATTATGTGATATTTTTTCTACATACAATGACAATAATACTGAGAGAGGACTGATGTACTGTAATTTAAATCATTGTGCATTTCACTGTGAGTGCAACTACTAATTTGTTTTATCAAAAGCGGTAGCACAAGTAAACCAGTTTTTCAGCTTATGCATGAACCAACTGATGCCATAATGTTCGAGTAACAGTAAAATGCATTTTATGTTCAACTGCGCCCAAAGAACATCTTCGTTTTTTGCAGGCATAAACAGCTTACAGCTTCCATAAAAATGCACTGTTCTGTTATCTACGGCAGCTACGAAACCAATAACCAAACCATTGTTTATGTTGTTGGTGGTACAATTCACGTAACTGTTAATTGAATATTGCTACACCCCATTTAGTAAATTGTTTTGAAATTACTCAAAGGCGACACTAATAAAGACTCTTTGCCAATAAGGGAAGCCTGCGTGCCGCCGTGCACATCGTTGTGACAGTACTGCGTGATATAGGAAGCCGTGTCATCATTCGTCATAGATGTAGTTGCGTTATGTTGGTTATGACCTTAAAGGTACATTCCACAATGCATTTCCTGACGACTTGTTGTGGGAACAATAACAATATGATTACGGTCTCGTAAAATTGTTTATCAGATCTTGAATCAAAAGCATGAGCTGGGCGTGTATCCTTAGGAGAGGCATTATGTGGTTTGGTTTGAAAAACAAAGCATAAAGCTATACGGCAGTATTATATTTTGCCCCTTTTTGATTCAAGCACTAAGATAAAGTGTAAAATGAAATATCATTTTAGTAATAATTGCTACAAATATCCTGTATCACGATCCTAGAAAATTTAATTTCATACATGTGCATAAAACGTTATTGAATTCGTCAAGGGATTACTCTAACACAAATCGTGCCTGCTTTTATTTTGGAAAATTGTGAATATGTACTTTATATTATATGCAACACTAGCCAAGTCGATAACTAAATATGTAGTTCACACTTGTTACTAGCACACAATACAACGATGCGTTTTTTTCATCTTAAAACTATTTTAAGTTAGTTTGGTCTATATGTTTTGTTTACACTAGTTCCGTGTACAATGAAATAATAGGAAATCTCTGACAAAATATCCGTGTTTCATGCATGTGGGCTTGTCTTTTGTTTATTTGTCCACTCTGTAAATCTTTTACAATCAGGTAGATACTTACAACTTATATAAATGATGATATTTTTTAAGTTTCTATTTTCGTGTACTTCTGTCCAGCAGTATATAATCATGAAAGACGAATAATGTAATTCTGCGAGAAATGCATTTTTTCGTTGACAAATTAATGTAATACCTATATAATGTATTGCACAGTAGCATATAGGTGCAAACTGCAAGGGCAGCAAAGTGCTTTTCTGGTGTTTTAAAAATGGAATTGCTTATATTCCATGAAAACTGCATACTGTATAAATACCGAGAGAGGACAATGCTATAAAGGGCATTTGATCAATTTCTGTATGCTTGTAGAAACTTCTCCCAGGTTTGTTTGTCTGTCGGTAAGTATTCCTAGTTTCGCGTGCATGTCTTCAAACCTGATTTATTTTGGATAAAATTGTCATCTATCGAATAGGGTGTAAGTGCCGAAGGGAACAAACATTTTATAACGTTCTTTTGTTCACGTGAAACTGATGCAGCATAATTTATAGTAACGACAGAAAATGGGCTACAGAGAAAGGCGTGTTATCGTCCTCAGCTTTATAGAGCCCCCTTAGGGGTTCCTTCACAGCAATTTAATTCGCAAAAGAAAATAGCCTTTTGGCTTTAAAAATAAGAAGGACATCCTTTTCTTAAAGACACGGGAGCTGTTCCAACACACACAAAAGCATTTTGCTTTTTTTGTTCAAAGTACAGAGTACACACACATAAGGGAAAATTGAGTTAGGAAAAAAATGCCATCATCATATTACCCTCAAAAACGCACACACAATCCAACACTGCCAGCGTACTTTATTGTTCACATCACATGAACATGACATCAGTAAAATACCGCATCGAGAGAACGGCTTATCCTTTCTTGTTTTTTATCTTGCCAGAACATATATACCAAAATCAAACCAAATTGCTCATCTGTCTATAATGGACATTCTTTTTCCACACCAGACCGACACCACAGCCCCGTACATTTATTTATTATTGTGCCTTATTCCCTTTCCAATGTATTCTCCTTGATGATTACGTGTGTTGCCTTTTTGTCTATACAGCCAATCTCTCCTGTAAATAGCACTTTCCAATATCACGATTGACCAATAAATAATTGTAAAAAACTTCCAAGCTATTGGTATTGCAAACTGCGATCAACCAACACCCAGAAACATTAGTTTTTTTGTGCTGCTTATTTCAGTTCTCACAATCTCATCAAATACGTCCAACCAAATGGCAGAGCTTTTTAAAAAGGGGTTTCTCACATCCTCTTTTGTTGTGAATGTGTGTTGTATTTATGTTCATGTGTTGTTGGGAAGAGCGCGTATCATCGATACTAGAGAATTTCATGGACAGTATTAACCGCATCCAAAATCTCGAATTTACGCCAATCTCTTCTGCTCTTTTCAAACGTTCCGAACAAAAACATTTTGTAATTGGTATTTTGCCGTTACTGCAATCTCATATTCGTTGAAACTTAGTTTATTCGTGTAATCAGAAAGTGAATGTATATGAACTGTAAATGCTTGATCATTGATGCTGCTGTTTCAGGCAATTCAGCTTCTGTCCAATGCAAAAATATTGAGCAAGATAGTCCTCTTGTAGTAAGATGAAAGTTAATTGAGACACAATCAGTCATCGTCATAAATCAATAGTATATTTCATAAAAGTCCCCTTTGATGTCAGCTCAAAAAGAGTATTACCCTCACAAAAAGAACTTGTGAAATAGCTGTGTGATACATTCATTTTTCTTTCGTTTTTTTAGAATTGATCAGATCATTCTTTATTACTACCAGTAGTACATTATTTTTGTTTAAGTTTGTATTATGAGTGCATGCGTTTGTGAGAACCCTCGCATAATAATAATACTTTTAGTTTGCTACTATATTGTTAATAATAATACACTTATTGTACCAAAACACTGTAAGCAACTTTTGCTAAAGTATACATTTGTGTTTTTGTATAAATAGGGCCACGCGTGTCTGAAGTCTGAATTCGTGCCTTGTGAATCAGACGTTTTTAGACTTTCTGGCATGGAGCTCATTACTTAACCAGAAGCGAATGATATGTTTATGACAAAAAATATCTCAGCTATCTTTCCTTGCGATCTTAATAGAATTACAAGCATGACTGACTGCCTAAAATATAAGTGGAAGCTAAGAGTATTTTGTCGTTTTTCTCTGTATATAATTTGCGTATATAGTGATGGGAAGCATCTCTTAAGTCAACCAAGGAAATCTTCGATAGACACAAAAAATATCCCATGCATTAAAAATACTCCGTATATGAAACGGCATGTCATGAAAACATTCCAAATTATAAAAAATGAAGACTTGGTAGATTGCTGGTAGAGTAAAGAGGATTTGGGAATGTTCAACAACAAACAGTTCTACAGATTTACTATTAAGATGTAGTCCGTCGTAGCAACAGCCACAGCCATCGTGGATCTAGCTAGAGTAGCAGGAGTAAAATTGAAGCAGTGCATTCACTTCATTTCACGAATAATTTGTAACGCATGCAGTTTATTACTCACATGAGTCAGTTTTGGTATAGTCAAGAGCTTATAAATTGGAAAATGTAATGTGAATACATGAATTGCATAGTTGCTTTTTTCTTTATAAAATTACGTATCTAAACATTTTCTTCAGAATTTACTTCCATGTCAAGTCCACTTGCTTAAGCCAAAGTGGATGTTCATGTTGATTGTGAGAGAGTTCTAAAATTGTACTTACAGATTTGACAAAATTGTAGTGTCTGTATAAACGAACAACTCCCAGTCATGCGACATGTTTATTATTATTGCTATATATTATGCTCCCCTCTAACTAGTTCATTTTATGTTGACACACGTCATTTCTGAAATTTGTATTGTTTCATAAAAGTGCAAACTACTGTCCTTTGCTCATTGGGAAATATAACTTATTACTACGACTTAGTATGTTTCATTGAGTGGGGTACTGTGTACTAAAAATATATAGGTAGTTTCTGTCGCAAAAGCTTTAATGTTGAAGAATGTTTCTTACCGTGTGGCAAAATGTGCGAAATTACGAAGCATGGATTGGGAACGATTTAAATGTGTTATATCATAAAAATACTAGCTATATATCTGGGTATCAAAAATGCCTTTGCAATCAGGGTGTCATGTCGTATGACATCACAATGCCAAAGCTCTACATTCATACCTACACACATGCAAAACGGATAAGTATGTGAAAAATAGAATGTATTTTGTCTGAAACCTGACACCTCTTTGTCTATTCTTGGTTTTGCTAGCATGTCTCACTCACTCCATCAGCATCCCAGGAAGTATGAATCTGTTTGCTAATTGCAAAACCTTGTGCTTGAGTGCATTAATATTAGTAGACTTTTAAAACGAATTTATACAAAATTACAATGACACAGCGAGATTAATATGAAGAAACAAGAGAAACAGCGTAATGCCATTAGGCATGTCATGGTAGAATGATTTGATAATGATGATGACAACGTTGATGGAGGTTTAAATATCAAGTTGACATTTTCGCTCAAAATATTTTAGTCTTCCAGATCATAGTAGTAGCATGAGGATTAATGGAAAGAAAGCACTAATGAGTTCAATTGACATGGGAAAGGCACAATCGGAACCAGCATACCGGAAAAGCAAGATAATTAATTTTTATTTTGCGCTATGATTTTTTGCAAAACAAAATATTTCTGCTTGAATATATACTTAGGTATGTTTCAGCTGGGTATTATTTACACTAGGCGTATATTTAAATAATATTATCATTGTCTTATTTTTCAGTTCAATATATAAACAAAATGAAAAACGACAGGAAAATTAATTTAAAAATGTAAAATTTCAGTTATAATAAATTTTGAACAAGAAATGATGAAATAGTTCTCTAAATCTAAAACGATCTTAAGTGACTGAACGGCAAATCTTTTACATTACATTACTGGTTGAAAGTTGTTTTACTGGCGGTGGTGCGGTGTCAGTAATTGTTGTATTTAATTGCTTTAATATTTCTTTCAGCTCGTGCTTCAGTGTTCTGACTGCTATAATGTCTCCTTTACGACAAAGTTTACAGTTTATTTAAGTACACAACGCAATTTTCTGCCAAATAAGTCCATTATGTTTCACCTAGTTCACGTAACGTTGAACGTGTAGACTGATAATCACCTCGAACAAGTGAAAAACAAGCTGCATACTTGTTCTTTTGCTTCGAGATCTCTTAGTGCTGATGTTTCATGGCAAATCAAAAGAGGAATAAGGAATCTGTATCCTACCAAATACCAAAGTGCACTTGAAGTTATAAGCAAAAACATCATAGTGATTATGATGCGCCTAACAAAAAGAAGCCCGAGGACTCTTCATTCATTGTCATTATCATGAACAACACAATAACAACACCACCGTCATCTCTTCCTTCTACAAGTTTTACTTAAAACCCAAAAACTGTACTATGGCTTCCCCGCTGCTGCTGCTGTTTTATTGCTACCTTTGCTCGTTGTAACTGGCTGTGACAACGTGTTCCACTGTAGGGTTGATGAGCATGATGATGAAAGAGAGGCAATTAGACTTCGTTGTTCAAACCACAACCGTCAACCGTAATTTTATTCAGCCTTTTCTCTTTAAAATGCTTGTAATTTATCACATGGAAATGAGAACTTGTCTCTTTCTCTCGTTCTTGTCTTCTTGAAAACTCTACAAAACCTAGTCTCAGCGTTCTAAGTTCTAACTCATGCTCTGCATCTGCCTATGACTGCTTGAACAAAGGAATGTCTGAAAAGCATTATGGCAATAAGTTGTATTATTTAGGTTGATGGTAACTTGGAAAGCCGCATGGTGTAGAGCTTTCCACTGTTTAATTTAAGAGAAAACAATTGGTTTAGCTTCCTGTTGAGATTTCTAAGATTTCATTCCTGAAAATCCTATTCTTTATTTCATTGAAATTAGAATTGTTATGATGAACGCCCATTGTAAATACTGATGATAAAACACAGTGAATGCATATGGTATTTATGAGCAAGGAAAAGGCAAGATTCTATACAGCAATTTGAAGCACTGAAGGAGCTTTCCAATTTTATCATTGAATCATATCACGTTTCAACACATACTTATGCTTACTGCTGCCGTGTGAAAGCTCAGATAAATGCTCTAAGAACTTCTTGGTCAATGATAATTATATACTATGTTAATTCAGCTGTGAAAACTGCCCTTTTTGTTTTGGAAACCTATTAAGTTTTAATGATATTATCATTTTCACTTTTTCTTGAGACAATGACTTTGTGATAACTTTAATCATAAACTAAAATTAAAAACTATATATATATCTTTAAATACTAATATTTGTTGTTAATTATGTTTAGTTGGAAAACTCCCTAGTTTCTCAGCCAAGAAGACGTATGGAATATTATGTTTTACTGTTATTAATATACTTTAACCTCCAAACCCTCATGAATTAACTGTTGATATCAATTCATCTTTATCGTGGCAATAATTTATGATGCTTCTGTCGGTTATCATATTGATTTACACGCCATGTCGTGCCGCCATTGCCAACAACAGATCATATTTCTGAGCTATACAGCCAGAAACAGAAGTTTCAACGCATTTTTAATAACTTAATAGGGTGTTATTTCCTCGAGGCAAAAAGCTTGGGTTTGAGGTGTTGTCGCTTTTATGACTTAGAGATTGATGATGTGGTCTTTATGGGACATCAGAAATTTTCAAAACTACCATTTGTAGTAGTCCAAAAGAAGTTTACTAATGATGGTCAATAACGTTTGCAATTATGTGTTCAAAAATATGCACGCCTACGAAAAACATTATTTTGTCAACTGCACATGGGATAGTTCTGTGCAAATTTACCTGTGTTTAAATGTACATTTTTCAACTACAGTCTTAAGAGAAACTTAATGATCATTGCACTACAACTACAGTAAAATCCTAAGGGCATAGTTGCGCTTAAAGCAAAATTCTGCAAGAAGACTTTAATTGCATTCATTTAATGATCTTGTTGAAACCTTCGATAATTATGTGTAAAATGTTTCGATTGTGAATCCAATGTTGAATGTTGTGCTGAAACGATGACAGACAAACCGTGAAATTCAGTTTGATAAATGTATGGTAGCACAAAGTCCAAGCAGGTACCAATAAACTTTAGTTGCACTATTTGTTGACAGTGCAATGAATTTTGAACAGTCATTCCAATAATAGATGATTATCAAGATTGCAGGCAAGGTTATATTTTATGTATGCAAATTTAACTCTGTATGAGTACACATATTTTTAAAAAGATTTACAGGGCCACAGCATAATGGCAGGAATGTAGGGCAAAATATGCAATAGGTTTGTAGGGGTAGTAAAACTAAGGATGAAGGAGCTTGGGATTACAAAAGGAAAAAAAGCTAGATCGCGGCATGGGTACTCACGTATATTTGCTTATGTGTAGTGTGCCATTGTAAATGCAATCATAGCTTCATGCGATGGAGATAAGACACTAACAACAGAGAAGAATTTAAAGCTGTCATCAGCTTATACTGTAACGTCTTGGGAGCCATAAAGCCAATGTGGTAGTGTGCCATTTCAACTGACCGTAAAATTGCCTATTTCGATCAAGAGTTTATTGTACAAAAAGAAGTATGTGTAGTTGAGTTCACATTCACACAAGCGTGTACAACAAGTTTGGATCTAGTTAGACAGAGAAGATCATGAAAATACGGATGTCAAAAATTATACGGAAGATGGATATTTTCAGTAGTGTATAATTCAAGGGAACCTCGTTTCTATTCATAATCCGCGTGGTCTGCTTGGTACAATATCAAAACATAACTGCCGACTTAGACTACTGAACTGTTGTGAGCTGCTTCTATTATAATGTACAAGGCAAGATAGGCTCATTAAAAATGCATCTTTTAAGTTAGGCTGATTTTCCTGCTGGGAAAGAAGATGAGAAGCATTATTTAAGTTTTATAAGGTCAATTGCACGTTTTATTTCATGATAGCTAGTAAAAAGATCAAGAGGACGAAGAAATTGGAGGTAGAAATCTTTATGCATTGCTTAGTTCGCAACCCTGATAATAAACAAGTGAATTTTTTATGGCGTTTCGGCAAGCAAAATAATATTTCAGTTTCTTTATCATCAACCAGGACCAGTTCTTTCATCCACTTATTCTGACAAGCCATATTATTTCTGAGGGAGACTACAAAAATTGCACATGATAGGATGACATTCAATCCTTTCGTATATGAGTTTTTGGTTTTCAACGAGTTGTTGCATTTTACCATGTCCTCCTTCGCTCAGTCTGAATACAAATCTTCAAAATATTCGGCCTTTTAAAACGCTTTCCTCTTTCTCTGTGTCACGAATTTCTTTTTAACATAATTTCTGCAGCTGTTTATGTCACACTTTTTAAAGGATATTCTCAAATCCATCTCGCGTATACATGAAACCATGAAATTCAAATATCAATAACACTACATGTTGTAGACAAATAAATAATCATATGTATACTTAAATCGAGTACTGTTTTAAATATTGAAAAGTATTTTATTGCATGCACAAGACTTCTACTCAACTTTTAAATCCCTTAAAAGCAATATAGTACACTCATATTTCCCAGCAAAAGTTGTATTGAGAGACATGTACAATATACTTATATGAGCATTGCTAAAAATACCAGCATCAGTTTTTGAATTTTTGTTCCTCAATCCAATCACCATGCAAAACATTCATTGAAGGAAAATAGAATCACGCAGTCATTCACGTCCATTCACCACAATTTTCCTTTTGTTCAATCTATTTTCAATCCTCAAAGAATAAAAAAAGTTTTCGCTAGTTTGCATTTTTTGCTGTCAATGCAATTTTTTGTACCAGTGCTGACTGGCAAAAAAGTATTACTTGCCACAATATTCTGTTTTGATCGTAAACGAGGATGATAAAATACACACAGTGTAACAAATTCACAAACAATTTACTTACATGTAGTACGGAGACAGTTTACAGACATAACAAGCAATCCCTTTACTACTTTGCCAGAAACAAAGTCAAGTGAAAAAAAACGTAAACAGAAGTAAACCTTATTTCTACAATAGGTGCTGTGAGAGTGGTATTTTTTTATATTTTGCAAATTTACGGTCTTCATGTGATTACAGCTTTTCTACTGCACTCTACGACAAACTTTAGTTAAACCATAATAGGATTTGCACCAACATAGCATCAATTTTCACACTTACAATAAAACGACCTAAGAATTAATACCATTTCTCACCCACGCAGAATCATTTTCTCATATTATGGGCCATGAGAGGACTTTCCCACAAATCTTAAGAGGACTCAATGTACTAAAGGGATATAGTAAACTATCAAAAATGTAGTTACACTCACCGTTTACAACCAAAACCTGAAAATGTGTGATTTTTATACAAATCTAGTACACCTTCATCATCCTAGAACCTCCTCACGTTTTCCTTTGTCAATACATTTGCATTTAATTATATGCTCATGGAAGGAAATGCTTACTTTTTCACTCAAAGTGTTTTCCTTAGACTCTTTTGTTTGCCATTTGGTAACAACATAGTATCTGATTGTCGTGCATCAAACTTCTTTTTGTTTTCGATTGTACATCCCATGGTTAAGCAAACATGGCACAGCTTTTTAAAAGGCAAGAAATTCACTTTACTTGAGGGGCTTACAGTCAAGCTATTTCTACTGATTATAGTTGTTTTCCTAGGAATTGAATTCGCATGTCACTAGCACACATCAGCCATGGAAGAGCAATGCTATAGTAAAGTGTTCAGAAGGAAAATCTGTTTCACAAGAACAAGAGATAAATGAATAAAACAGCTTGCTTTGCTAATAATATGCGTGCATAAGTAAGTTTTCTGTAGAGGTTTACAATGGAATAATACAAGCCCTTGAAAAACTTTTTCATTGTTATTAAACAAAAAAGACTAGGTTAGGGGAAACGGAAACTTATAACGACCATCGTTTGACACTTGTTTTCAAACTTTTTAAGCCACTGTTTGCATTCGTGTTGTACCATCATCACCACATCAAATTGCGCTGCGGTTGGCATTAATAAAACCCAACCTGGCACTAACATTATTATTGACATTCTGGCATTGTATATGCTATTCAAGGTGGTTTCTCTTTGGGAGTTACAAGTAGATATAATGTATGATTTTATGCATTTGACATTCCAAATCTTTCTTTCTTGTTAAAATCAGTATTCTTATCTAAAACTCGTGTGAATTTAGCTAGTAAATTGCTTTGCTAGAAGATATGTGCAGTTTTAATTACGACAGGTATTGCCATTTTTATCTTTGAATTTTCTCTAATTGTATTATACCTTTATACTAGGAGTAGGGGAGTTTATTTTAATATGAAAATGCATCAAGAGGAAGTGACTAATAAGCATATATCTGTGGATAATACACGTATTTATCCCATTTACAATTATCTTTTAAAGCCATCATAACACTGTTTTCCGTTTTGTTTGAAAACGAGTTGAAATCAATGAAAAGAAACATAAGATTGATGCAAGTTTTAAAAATAAATATAAACGATAAAATAAAACTTACGGAAAAGGCATTGTTAATATCACCATTGGTGGAGTCACTAATTAGCGAGAAACTATTACTAACACTACCACTACCACTGAGGTTAACAAGTTCAGACGCATCAAAGCAACTGAGGTTCGAGCCGAGGTGAAAATTTGGATCATTTAGCTGTTCATGGTGAAATTGAAATTGAGGTTGAAGTCGGAGACTTCGATGATGGCTTGCGGGAAAAAACTGTATGTCATCAAAACTATGGTGGCTCATATTTTGGAGCATGGAAGCAGCACTCACTTCATCCCTGCCGTTATCTGTTATTGTACTTCCGGTAGAAATGTCGTACTCAGCCCCTTCAACTTCTTCCATTCCATTATCTTCCTCTTCGTCGTCCTCTTCCGTAGTGTTCGACTTGTCAGAAGTTGGAAATGTAAATTCCATATTAGTACTCATCAATATTGCAGTCTTCTCATTTGTGAAGGGTTGCTCCATTTCATTAGTTGCGGTTAACGAACTTGTTGAAACTGTGTCATTTTTTGTTTGCTCATTCCGTTGAAGCTTTTCAACTGCTGCGTGACTATCAGAATGAAAAGCAAAGGAGGTGGGGGCTGGGAACAATGTTTGCAAATCGGATTCATTATTATCAGCATCATGTGCTGTTTGCACAGTACAAGCACCATGCACGTTTTCTAAAATTTCACTTTTCTCTTCTGGATGTGCATGCTCTGCTGCGGTTGGCGTGTTGACATTGATATCCATTTCCGGTGTGAGAGTAGCATAGGGAGAACTTATAGCTCATGAGGCAAAATCTACATGCAAAATTGTAAAAAGAAAGAAAAAGAAAATAAATAAAAAATTGACAATGCAAAACCAAAAACACTGAAGCATGTCTGAACAATGAACGATTGAACCAGGACATAACAGAATGATAACACATTTTATGAATGATTGCAGAAAGAATCATAATATGACCATCATAAGGTTATTTGGCTATTTAATAGTTTATGGGCCTGGAAAGGACAGGAAAATGCCTGGAACATAAAATCAATTTATACATATATCTGGTTTTATACGGTCGTGTTCCATGAAACATTTAATTGGGTCAATTCAATCATAAAATATGAGCTAATTGCAAATTTATTCGACCATTTCACACATTGAGCATTATAAAAGTACACAAAGTAAAATTGACGGTGAATGTAACTGACGTATTCAGTTCACTGTGTTGACGAAAATGAATCGCATTGTGTCATACAGTGAAACATGATTCATGAAAAACTTACCCCATTGCATTTGTCTGCATCGCTTGACTAATACAATTTCGATAAATAAATTTAAAAATTGGGTAAATCTGGTAGTAAAAACTTTCACGGTAATTTTAATAACATACAACATAGTAGTAAGTAGTCGCATGCTTTCATCTTGCAAGATAATATGCATATGAAAATGATGCCACACGAAAATAATAATTGAAAATGTACATACACAGCATATTCAAGTTTTTAATCTCCGGTATCCACTTATTCTGATAAGTTGCACGAAACAGCAATTAAATCTTTCTACAAACATGAACGTTTGGGATATGTAAAAATCTTTACACCTTATGCGTATTATTACTGTGGATTTTCAAACTAAAATATTTAAACTCTCACAAAAACTTAGATGCAACATTTGTTATCCAAAAAGTCTAAATATCTCATTGCAAAGTTTAGTGGTCTCGTGTTACTTTCCAATTTTAAAATGTGGTTTAGCAGAGTAAATTTGCGTGTGTTTTATGGTTCATTAGAGATACGCAGGTAGTACAGAATGATAACGTGGTATATTTATGCTATATTTGTACTTTCGATTTGTGAATGAATGACAGTAATAAGATAGATAACAACCATGTTTGTTATAACAAGGTTAGACCATACCGATCTATCAAATCAAAAGCAATTTTGTGACATCAATGCATCTACGTCAAATTATTATTATGAACACGCAGCAGAAACGAATAAAATCTAACAACAAAATTATCGGTCAGAAAGTTCAGTTAAAGAATATGCAGCAAATCAGCAGGAGGACGCTAACCATGTCCTTAACTGAAAACATCAACTGCATTAAAAACTTTTATAATGCTGAGATTCCTTAACATTCTATATTATGTATTAGTAGGTTATCCTTTAATCTAATACAATCCATAATACGAATACTGACAAAATAAAAATCTATTGCTCTTCCTGATGGCGATCAAATTTGATTCAATAAATGTTTTTGTTGATTATGTTGATATTTTCAATATAAAAGGAACTTTAATGCTCCGTATTATTGTGTTTGGCGATGAGCTGTTAAATTAAAAAGTGCTTGCCAAAAAACATGAAAACCAGTGACATATTAAATCAGTTACTGCAAAAATTAATTATTTCATGTACTGCAATAACAAAAAGTATCAATAACTTGATATATATAGAATACTTCAGATTTGCCAAATGAGTGTCTCAAATCTAAATCTAACGCAGCGTATTATGTTTTTGTTTCTTGTTTCTATCCTCAATAAGCCTAACTTTTCATAACAAGAATACAGCAAGAACAGAGCAAATGTATCGCTTATAGCATAGAGTATTTCGTTTAATAAAAGCACTGTGATTCTAATACATTATTCAGTATAATATATAATTCAGCACCAATAACAAGGATCATCATTTAAAATGAAATAGCTTGCGTATTTTTACACTACAAACGTAGAATCATGTTTTTAAACGTTGACAGTAAACTATTGAGTGTACCAAAGAAATAAGTAAGCAATTTATTCATGGGCGCTATGTACTATTTTTATGTAATAGTAGAAAATACAAAGAAATAGGAATGAGCCAAGTACCAAGCATACCAATGCCAAAAATTATTATCGTTTGCAAGGGTCTTCGATTGCCACAAATATGCCATTTATATGTTGTACGACATTCCGCCAGTATGCCAAACTTTTGGAATTCAATGGATCAAACGTTAGCATGACTTTATGCCACGAAATGTTCCACGTCGGTGGTGATGATGACGGTTTCTAGATGCTTAATCTCCTCTATATTCAATATTTATTCTATGTCGTTGTAAGAGAGGTGCTGTGTGAACAAGCAAATAAATGATTGACATTTTATTGGGCTCATTGTGCCTCATTTTATGTAAATATTGGTGAACCAATGACTGTGGTGATGTTGGTGTTAATATAGCAAAAAACGATCAGCCTTCTCTTCATATCCGTCAGAAATTCCGCATTGTATTTACACTTTGGTTTTGCATCTTCCGTTCCCTTTTTCCATCTACACGGTTTCTCTGAACAAAGAATATAATAATATCGCAGTTTTTACAGACCCTATTTCTCAATACAATTTCAGAGTTTGTGAACGCGCCACCGTTCCACTTACATGAATGATACGTTATTTTTGTACCTCCCACAGCATCTCATCTCTACATAAAAATATTCAACGAATTCATCTTCCTTCTCCCCTGATGCCACGAGGCATTCACCGATTGCATGAAAAGTAGATGAGATATGACAGATCAAATCATCAATCCATTCATTGGTATATACTTCACTATATAAAAACTAATATCTTCTCATGCACGTGAAGCAGAAACATTGACACACATCTCCACAAACAATGCATGAATGTAAAAAGCTAGCAGCGAGCTAGCTACCCCGGTTTTGCATTTTGCATGCTGATATTGCATGATAGTGTTTTTTCTCTAGCTCACAATTCTGAAAGAGGCTTGTTTTGCATCATTTATTTATTGTCACTTTCCAAGGAAGATATTCTATTCGTATTGAAGGATTACTTCATAGACTCTAGCTCTCACAGACTGGCTTTCTGAAATGGTAATTCTTATCTACATATTCACACATCGTGAAATCTATCATTTCAAAAAAAAGCCTTCAACAGGATCGGATATTGGATCAGTGAATATAATGCATGATGATCATTCGTTCTGATATTTTTCTCTAAAAATTCATGCATAGAATCAAGAGAACTTTCAAGGATGCTTCAACTTGTGCTTACTCAAGTCAAGTTGTGTATTCACCGGCCAGGCAAAATCTAAAACGATTTTTTTGCATGTGGGGAACCGTACATGGCAGCTTTTAAAAGCAACCCTCTACTCTCATATCACAAGGCACGCATGCATCATCAACATTAATCAAAATAACTTTTAGGACGAACGAAAATGAATCAGCTTATTTAGCAACGTATACATGTTTAAGTTTAACAGAAGCTAAAAGCTCTGTGTGTGAAGCCCTTCAATAAAAACAAAAATCCCTGTGGAACACCACAGGACAGACAAAAGGCATGGATTGGAAACGAGGAAACGGGCTTGTGAAAGCACAAGCTTACGTAAAAATGCACACGAATATTTTGGGTGTTGTGTATTCACTAAAGAAGAGAACACCGTGAAAGATCCTTTCCTCTTTCAGCTTTTCAATATCGTCTCTCATACAATCACCACCACCACTACTACAGCATGCTCCAAGAGCAACAGAAAAAGGCGCTCCACTCTTGGTTCGGTATGGGTGTGCACAGTTCCAATCATGTTGACTGCCATTCCACACCGTTTCTTTCACGGCTTTTCAACAGAACCAGAAATGGGATAAAGAGGAAAAGTGAAGAAAATAAGAGGACTTTATTTCTTCTAAAGAGGAAGCGAGTAGACTAGATCCTCTGAGTCGTTACAATTTAGAATGCTTCTTTGAAATTTATGCAGGTACACTTGGCAATTCGACGATGATTTCAGGGAGAAAACAAAATTTTCAAAGAGGTGGTTTCAACAGAATAATAATAATCCCCAATTCCTTTCCCTTCTTGCTATCTAGCTAGTCGACAGCTTTTTGCAAGCATACTGCGGTTCTTTTGCCTCACCTCATCCGATTTACTACTTATGCACACAAGCATATACACACACACAAAGTCAACACCGACCCACCAAGGCAAACCCATGCGGCAATTTCTTATTTTTCATCCGTTCTCAGTCATCAGTATAGAAGAAAAACGTGGCAATAATATCTTCTTTTGGAAAAGCAAAGTAGTAATAAGAAAGAAGATTCTAAAAGTTATGACAGTAAATTTAGTTTGCTTTGTAGCTGAACAAAAAAATGTTTAAAAAGTTTTGAAGCGTTTTTAGCAAAACTTTTTTCGTTTTTTCACTTTCCTCTTTCATTGTTGTGATGTTGTATATATGCATGAGGGTAATATTCTGATGGCCAGAAGAGAAAAAGAGTCAGAGTTTTACCAGCTAATATCATCATTACTATGCCTAAGTAGTCTACTTTTGTAGCGCGTGTGCATTTAAATTTGCACAAAAATATGCTTTACAGAGGGTTAACGAAAAAGCTTCCATAATGGAAAGTAAAGTTTCTTTATTCTTGTTAGGTGCCAGTAGGATTATTATTGCATTGTATAATAAACTCATGTTAAAAATGAACTGCCTTATCATCACATTTTTTCAAGCTCACTCCCACCATTGCTTCCTTGAAATTGCACTCACCCTCTTTTCTAAGCCTAATGTTCAAATCAAGTTACTCCGGTTCACCTTTTGCTCCTTGCTCAAAAATTTTGCTCGTAAAAAGTTCCAAAGTAAAGTCACCTTTTTGATATTCAAGCAATGTGGTCACATCAAATTTGGGGGATTTATCCTGCTACTCCAGCTTATTAAACCCAAGCTAGAATAAACAGTAACGAATAACGATAACAAAACTCACTAATTTCACACGCTTTCCACACTTTGGTTGCTTTTTTAAAATCTTACATTAATTTATTAACAATGCTGTTTCTGTATATACAGATAAACTCAGGTAACTTGGCACAGGTACAAATAGAAACTTTTTGGTTTCGTAATAAATTCATAGTTCCATTAAATTAAATACTCGTTGGTCACAAAGAGAGTTGATTATCTGTAATCTGTGCGATACAAATTTATATAATATATATAGAAAATATAGTTATATGCAGTTCCTATTCAAGACCCCTTTTCTAATTTGCAGCAAATGCTATTTTTTCCTCTGCACAGCCAGCGTTTATATTACATCCATACTTTGTGAAATGTCAAGCAAAACTATCCTAAGTACCTACTGCGCGGCTAGTTAATGACTAAAGAGAGTAACTGATTTTTTACAGCTGCAACATTCTGAAAAACATCCTATCAAAGCAGCAGCGGCAGTCTCCATATTACCTTTTTTACCTCCACGCATACACATCATGAATTGAGCCAGACGCCACTTCAGGTTTAAAACTTCCTTCATGTATGAGTACAATACACTTTTAGCTAACTAGCAAAAGCTCGCCGTATGCGTTCTAGCAAAATTGTTATTTTTTCTGCCCTGTGAATCCTATAATGATACGACGAATATCTACATCAAGCACACGCTGCAAATGCAACCATTACACTTCATACATGATGCACACCTTCCCTGGCAAAAATACCAAGCAAAGTATTGAGCAGTAATAATGTTATCAGTTAACTTAAGTACTTTTTCGAGGAGAATAGAAGGGGGCATTGAAGGAGCTCGGTCGGGCGACCAAGAACAAGCGTTTTAAGACTTATCCCATCTGTTATGTGTTTCAGTGAAGTTTACTGCGCTCTTTGCATCAAACTTCTACTCAAACAGCATCTTTTGCGCTTATTGCACTCGCATCACTTCAAAGAGTTAGCAGAGTTGAACGGTACTTTGCGTTACTTGACTTTTATACTTTTTTTAATAAACAGCCATTACACGTTACACGTTGCAGATATGCTAAATAGTAAGCACTGAGTGGTGTGGTGTATGTAGAATTCAAGTGGTTTTGTGCATTTCTACCCTTTAGCAGCTATCCGGAGGAGCAACAAACGCTGTGTTACTACTATTTGCTATGTTGTTATTTGAAGAACTTACAATAATGCGATTCAAATAATATGAAAGGCCTGTAAAATCAGCGCAGCAGATTTGTAATAATAAGCCATGTTTTAGTTTACACAGCTTACTCTAAATAACTAACTACGTGTTACGTATATTTTATTCTTTTAGCAATAATATTATGAACGAAATAAGCAAATATGGTATTTAACTGACTGCAATATGGATTATAAAAAGATATGTTCATGATGACGATGGTGAAGTACTTCCACTTTGAAAGTGCTTGGGTATGTATGCGCGGTTTTAACAACTACCTCACCAACACAATGAAATAAGGTGTACACAGGTGTAAATGTTCAGAAGGTGGGTTCTTGCATGTATTTTTAAACTTTTATTTTAACGAGATCTTTTCAAATTAGAAAAGCAGCTTTTCATTCAAATTTCGTGGCTTATTGAGCCAAGTTATGACCACTTCCATTGTGTTGTTCTATGATGTTCAATTATTATTATGATTACAAGAAATCTACATTTATGAGTAGTTGAGCAAAGCGAGTTATTTTGTCGGACATTTTTATGAATTATATGAATTTTTCTTTAAATCCTCACCGCTTGTTACTTCACCGGCCAAAAGCGGCTATGTAATGTTACGTTCATTTGATCATCATGTTGCAATCGGACTTTCTGAAAGATAAAAAAGGGTGATGAGTATAAAATCCTTTTGTAGTTGTGGTTGTGGGTTCACATATACATAAACCGAAACGTGAACAACAGATTTTCCCTCTCACTAGTTTTGAAGCTCCTTTAATATCTTTCATGAAGATTGAAAAATGCATCCTCAAATTTGGTCTGATAAGCATTTAGAAATTAAATTAATGTTAACCGATGCATGCTTATAACTGAAAGGCACTTTATAAAATGAAAACAAAACTTGCTTGGGATTCTTGATGAAGACTAGATAATATAAATGATTTAAAGATAAAAGTCCTTCTAGCAAAATCATTTGAACTGTACTTTATTACGTATTTCACACATTAAAAATTCAATATCACGAGGCACAACATATCAACTTCAGTATTTCAAGATGATAGTAAGCTTTGATTTGGCAATCGCACATCATCAGAAAACAATCTTTTTCAAAGTAAACTTGTTTCAATGTATGTAGTAGTAAAAATGTCAAACAGAAGACTACACTTGGTGACACCAAGTTTAAGAAATGTAAGTATAAATAACGCCATGCCCGGGTCTAGTAAACACGCGCAAGATTCGGGAAGTCCAATGTTCCAAACTCTTATCCATGATTGACTTTGACTTCATGACTTGATGTTTGACTGACGTAAGCCTTACTTCAACATTTTCGGTTTCTACTTCTGCATGACATGCTTTCAAGGAAGTCACATTTACAGGAATCACAATACTCAAGAAAATGTCACTCCCGTCGCGGCAATTACTGTTTTGCTTTTTTGCATGTCTTTGTACGGTTACTTCAGTTCATAGGTTTCTCAAATAAGGCATTATGTACAATGATAGTCTGTTACTTTGCTTTGTTTGCCGAAAAACTTTTATTAGTCGTGACAAATCATAGCGCTGACGAAATGATTTACAGCAAGTGAGTGGTACATGGTATTGTCATAAAAGCGTGATACGAAAATTGCCGCGATTAGTAGTTTCATGTAATGGAGTAGAGGGTATAATTTCTACTATTGCATTGTTGTCATCATCATTAATATTCTTATCTCAAATAGTTACAAAAAATGCATTGTAAATGATACAAGGAATTTATTTACTTAGATAAATAAATATTATGACGCATATCAGATTGGGGCATCTCTTTTTAACAGCTCAGTAAGTACACCATAAATAATAATACACCCCCACGTTTTCATCGATTTAATCAGTCGTGAGGGTAAAACTAAATACTATACACAGCAAATATTTTTTCAACTTCGTGTTGCTCTCGTGAATATCTATCCCATAAACGCAGCGTTTGTCTTGTTTTGTCTAATGTAATCATTACCTTTATTAAACGCAGATAGTGTTGCGTTGCTTTGTCCAAAACTCAAAACAAACGTGAAATTTTTTGACTTGGAATATTATTTTGCAGTAATTTCGATCATTTGATTCAAGGGAGTAGTACAAGTGATAGAAAACGTGAGCAAGGCTGAAGGTTTCATGCTCTTGCTGAATTTTAAAAAAGTAATAAAATGTGCAAGTACATTACTCATCATTAACAGATAAAATGCCGAAAATGATTGCCTCCTTTGTGTAACTCCAATGATAATTACTACCGAAAGCAACTTTTATATTTTTGCCCTGCGCCATGGTGTAAAAATACAAGCCTATCTAATTTAAGCGTGTTAAAAAATTTAAAAGGACGATGCATGTTGGTGGTCGGCGGTCGGTCACAATAACAAGATTAATCTTTACCTACAGGAGTATCGTTGTTTGTTAAATATTTGTGATAGTATTTAAATACCTACCACAGCTAAATGTTTATACAGCGTATGTAGTTCTAAGTACGCATCCAAAGTAAAAGTCACAAAATGAGTTCATATTCGAATGTGTAATTATTTTTATCTGCTAATTAAAGTTTACCAACATATTTAACCATAATACAAGAGTATACAGTTTGCAATCGCTGTGTTTGTCTGTGTATCATATTGCCTATAGTATAAAATAAGACGTCACTGCTTGATAAAGATAATTTGTGTTTTAAATTTTGTTGCTTGTAATATTTTATTCCATATAATATACTGTTAATAAAAACTATTAATAGATGTAATACTCGAGTCTGATGCACAGTATCTTTGCAACTTATAGAAAAGCAAAACCGAATTTATTCCTTTATTATGCATACATAAGCTTGCTTGCAACCTGCAACAAAAGAAAATAATAATGATCTTTTACAATTTCAGTTAACAAGAGGACAACGAAAAATAATTTTTCATATCTTCTTTTTAAAATGTTTACTATGTACAATGCAACTTGCTAAAAGTGTACTCACTGGGAAGTCTAAATATTTTTAGGTTTTTATAATTATCTCACTATAGAAAGAATGTTGCAACACATACAAAAGACGCATTTATCATGATTAATTTAAGTTTTTGTTTAGTGTTTGTGAATGTACCAACATGATAAATTTAGAATGGTTTTTCTTTTTAATTTAAAGACATGAGTAAGATTAGATTGTTTGTGATATTATTGACTATTACAAGTACACCGAGGCTATGTACAACCAAATCCCTCACTAAAGGCACAGTTCATTTTTCTTTTAGTAATTAGGGTTAGTATTGAGCCATGTATGAAAATGTGAATGTCTAAAATTATGTATGTTAACTTTTGAATAATATGTTACACATTCACTGAACAATTCCCAGACTTAACGTAAGAGATTTATGGCAAGGTTGACGAAAACAAACATATGAACTTTAAAAGCTGCTTGTGCATAAAATCACGCTACATTACGCAGTGCAGGCTTTATGCTCCAAAATCAAGGTAGAAAATGCCGAGGAAATTATTCATAAAGCGTTCACCTCTCAGGAAACGTGATCTAATGCAGCGTGCGTGAATACGTAAATAGTTAAGTATGTAGCTGACTTCGTGCTTGCTCGCAGTCATCTTTGTTCTGAAAACTACTCGGATAAATACCAATAAAATCACTGCAACCGGTCCACTTGAAGTTTTACAACGAAAGCAGTACATAGTATAAGTACCTACAAGGAAATGTTAGGTATTGACTTTAACAAAAATATGGAAATTAAAATTCATACGACAACATGTGGTGCTTTGAATATTTGGATAAAATGCTCAAGCTGAACAAATGTGCAGCACAGATGTATGCACCTTCTGTTTCCCGATTTGCATTTAGATGGATGATGATATCTGTTTGGTTTATGGTTAGGTATAGTGGAAAAAATTTACACGACAGACGGTATGACGCTACTGAATAAAGATAATTTAGATGCTTTCTACAGTTGAAATGAGCTTGATTCATGTAGCACTGGATTAAAAATCGATGCGGAAATCCTCATATAATGATCCCTCACACGTGCCAACCATTTATCCTTGATGTCATCACATCATGCCATCGCCAACACCATAATATTATTCATATTTCCAGAATCACTCACACACTCTTAAAACTCTTACATGAACGTTGATGATGGCCTATCAAATGATTATGGACGAGCAATAAGATCCTTTCTTCTTATCGTTGCAGCAGGCAGACGGGAAGAAGGAATATTGCCAGGAAAAAGGAAATTGTAAAGCTACTAGTGCTTATTCTCGGGGTGATAATAAGATACAGGGGAAAATGCAATGTAAATAGGGTGAATGAATAGGCTTTTGTGACGCGCTTTCTCCCTACTTCTCAAACAAAATTGTACACAAACAAGACTGTGAAAGCGGTCGTAAATCCCTTCTTAATTTGAAATTCTTTAAGCAAAGGCAAGCAAAGACGAGAAAGAAAATGTGAAGGGAGGATGATCAGAGGAAGTTTGGTCATATCTGTCTAAACATCTTCTCTTCAGAGTTTTCCTTTGGAGCTTTCCTTCATCTGCTGTTTCCTTTCTATGCATCTTCATGAAAGCAGCAATCTCTTCTCGGAGTAATTAGAATATCCTACTCCTACGTTACACATTAGTTGTGAATGTGAAACTATGAAAAATATACACACATATAAAACATAACGAAAGCACGAGCAGACTTGACTGCAGTGCAGTTAGCAACGAGCACAAAAAGAACTAGTGAAATGAAAGGCCCGTAATGCTGTCGTTTCTTTTGTTTTTAAAGAGATCATGCCTGCAGATGCATTTAGTTATCTGAGTTGAATGCAAGTGATATTTTGTTTGATAATTGTAAAAGAAAAACACAAATTCTTTCCGCGAGCTTGCCTTTGTGTGATGATGATGACTAGAATATTATATAAGTTTAATCCAATTTATCATGACAAACCATGCCTTGCCACATGGAACTAATTGTGAAAATATCAACTTGTTCTGCCATATGCTCTGACTTTTCGAAGAAATAATGAAAGCAAAACAGTGAAATGCTAGAAATGTACTAGAAGTATGTTTTGCACTAACAATGAAATGAAATAAAGGAAAAATTGTTATGTATACCCCCAACCATAGCAAAGCAAGTCTATGTATTTTCTACATCTTTGCAAAAGCTAACTCAGTTTCCAGCTTTTTCTTGTGTCCTCATCCATTACTTAAAAAGACTTCTAATATACAATATGATTTCAATATATTCTCGTACATATTGGTAAAACTAAGAGCGCATGCTATTTACTCGTTCTTATTAAAGTGTTTACTGAGATTGATGTTGTAAGAATCTAGCATGCAGTCTTCTGTTACCCATTGCTAGACATGTCAGATGAATTCCAAATGTTTTATACTTAGAAAGAGTGCATTACTGCGAAAGGAGAAAGTTGTAACCAGACAGAATGATAAGCACACATTGCTAGCAGGATTCACAATCCTTATTAGATGAAAGACTTTTTCATTTTATTTGATATAGCGTACATGACATAAGCGTTATGTAGCAGCTCCTAACCATTTGCCCATGTTATTGCCTCCTCATGGAAATTGAATTAGGATGTACAATTTGTATGATTACATGTGATGAATGGTAACCACATATAGTACAAAATAAAAGCAACGAAAACGTGACCGACTATAAATATACGTAATATTCTTATTTACAGGATAGCAGGTAGCAATAAACAACAACTACTTATCTTGGGCATCTTTTGTTTAGGGAAGGAAGTTGTTTTATTACTCATGGCATTTGCAATGCATTTAGGTGGACCAGCTTGAACTTTGGTGCGTAAAGAAATTGAAGAGAATAAATGTGTATATGCGTTGCCAATGCCCAACTTGATTTCTGATTATAAAGAAAAACAACGACGGAGGAAACTGTTTGTGCTGTTCATCAGATCGAAAGTAGCGTCCAAAACTCACTATCTTTATCATGACGCTAAATGAGATTAAAAATCAAGCATGAACTTTTCCCCTTCTTTTTTGGATCATCCCATCGTGATTATCGTGGTGGGATTCGTGAGAGCTAGAAGCGTAATGGAGCAAATGCATGCAAACAATGGCACGCATTGTACCAAGGCTGTGTACTACTAGGAACTATAATGAAATATAAATGCTAAGAGCCTACTATTCATCTTTTCTCCCGATGATGATCACTATTCTCTTTTGATAACATTCATGATACTGTTTTATGACCATCAGCAGACTTCATCGGTCTGATGGAATATGATTTGGACTTCCACTTGGTAAAACGGTATGCTACCTGCTACATTTACTTTGATAAAAACTTCAATATTACATCGATTTTCTACTCAGCCAACCTGATTAGACGTTTTCCCTTGATGCTGCTGTTGATGTTTATTGCTACGTTTCCTTTGACGCTGTATACTGCTTGATCCCCTTTCTGTCGGAGTGTTCAACGTAAATAATACAGATTTCCTGTTCGGAAACGACACTAAAGTTTATTTAGAAAGGCGTAAACCATCCAACCCTACAGCATCTGTCTACCATTCCCAGTCCAACCAAAAGGTTCTTCCATCATACTTTCTCCTTTTCAGCACAAGATTGATCTAAGGTTAGGAAATTAAAAGAGAAATTTAATTATAAGCATTGCTTCTAATTTAATAAAGGGAGTTTTCATGTAATCCTTCATTAATTATATAAGTAAACATTAAAAGTCTTTTGTCGACAATGCTCTTTGAATTGGTAAAAGTTAATAACAAAACGGTGCAGTAATATAGTATAAAAATAGAACTTGCTGTTTGGTAATAATTAATAAAATCAGACACCATGCAAGCAAGTCAAGTGATTTTATATTAATGAGCTAACTCTTATGAAACGAGAGATGCGTCTTTCGCATTTCATAACCCAACTGATTTTAGTACGTATACTCGTAAAAGTCACATTATAAAGATATAAGGTTTTCTAAGACCAGCCAAGATTTTGCATCTAGTAGCTAACCGAATCTAGTCCGAACAATCATTAAAGTAAAGTGAAACATTGTTAAAACAATCTAAACTCTAGATTTTACAGAGATTATACGACCAATATTACGTCGTTGTTATATGCATTTCTCGTATACGTCCATGCATACACTTTATAAAGTCATAGTGCATAAATACATAGGTACCTATATACAAGTCTTTTCTTGTCATGTCATATTCATATTATGACTTTGACATTTAAGCCAAATCCACGTAGGTTGTAGGTGTGATCAAATTATATTTCTTAGTCATTTGGCAACGGTGCTAACCGTGATTTATATTGATCTTGATTTCCAAATCTTTGAGTGTCCTCGTCAGTTTTTCATCTCAGAAAATAATTTTCATCCTAAAGTATCTGCTAGCAAGACTTCAAATTTTATTAATTGAAAAAATATTTTATTTAGGGACATCAGTACTATAGGCATATAAGTGTTAATCCTATCTACATATATATCTTATCAATATATAGATGGATGCGATGACAAAGTTTGAAACATGTATTATACAAGTTGTTTTACCTTTGACATTGCAGGATTTTTTAAAACGTTTGTTATCCATGCATAAAATTGAGTAACTTTTTCTTAAAGTACCAGAAGCTTGTTGTTGACTGCTATAATGTCACTAGAAAAGCAAAATTTAAGATGACAACACATCTATTTCTATTGCTTTTTCCTACTCTTCTTGTCACTCATATTAAAGAACAGGGAGAGTAGTTCTTGCCATTGTTTTCACTTACGTGTGACATTATTTTCAATAAGGCCCGACGGAGTGCTTTCAAGAGACATGGCATGTCTGACATGCTTTAGTTTAGTATATTGTTTTCACATCCCAGCCCAGCGATGATGGTTACTACAAGAGTCTGAAATTGTAAGTACTCTCAAAACCTTAAATAAAGACGGAACAACAAGCTGGATGTTTAGTTTTTAGATGTTTTACTTATGTAACATGACACTGGCAGTCAAGCGTGGTTTGTTATCTCCAAGTGGAACAAATCACTGACTAATAATTTATTTTTAGATGATGATACAGTTTTATATTTCAGCTTAGTAGTACGCGTAAACTATGTTATTTGTAAAAAATGCTCAGGATGTAAGGTTCTGCCGATTTATCCCAAAACCTACATTAAGCATTAAATTTACTTTGGCAAGCTGATAAAATTCTACTTGCATCTATATTATTCTCTTTTTCGTGTTGTTTGATGTGTATGTTTGCAGAGTGGAAAACTAGTCAGTGAACAAAAGTGAGCAGTAAGGACAATCAAAACAAGAGTTTTGGTGAAACTGTTTGAGTTTCGTTCGTGAAAAGTAATCCAAAAATTTGTTTAGACATGGGCAAATCGTGCCTAGAAAATCTAGAAATCTCTGTTCGACTTGTGGAAAATTTTCCACGAATTATAAACCAGCTTACATTCCCGCTGGAAGGAACTTTGGCAGAAGTTGGTATGAAGGAGCATGTTACATCAGGGCATAAAGTACCGTCGTATCGCCATCCTCATGAGGAATGCTTGGGGAGGCAAAAGTTGTTCTGCTAGGCCAAAAACCACCAGAAGTAGTCATAAATCCACCCTTGTTTGAAGAGCAAATACCAAAATGACCCGGATAACCTGTCAACTTGCTCAGTATTCCCTAAACAGTATTTTTTACTCGCATATATACAGGAATATTAGACCTACGAGAATAAAACATCTTTGAGTTATGGCTAATATATGGATCCAATATGGACTATTTTACTATCTTACAAATAATGAAATAATACTTTACCGAAGTATACTTTGGAATGAGTGCAATGGATCTTATTCTTCACGAAATCTTTCTATATATCATTTTTTATTCTACTTGTACAGTATAAACTTCAATTGAATCTTGAAATAACGTTCATTGATTGGACGGAGTAACAAGTAAATATTTCCATCGCTAATAAAAGTGGAGCGGTAAACAATACTAATGCAACAATGGGAAAAGATTTGTTGCGTATCAGCCACTTGAGACACATACCAAGGTCTAACCAATGCCTGTCGTAAACTATGTTGTCGTTAAAAGCTATCTTTAAACATGATTAATTTGTCTCGTACAAATGTGAGTAATAGAATTTGCATGCATATAGGAGAGAAGCGGAAGAAAGTACTATATTGGCATATTTTAAAACTAATACCGAATATATAGTAAAATGGCAAAATACACTAGATTTGCAATTAGATTGTATAGAACATATCTTCTTATAACATTCTGTGGACTACTTCATATACATGTGTTTCGAATAACAAACAAGATGCATGCTGTGATTCTTGTTTGCGTGATGTCTCCTCGAGTCAAGTCTAGAGAAATTGTGAAAGGCACAATGTTCGGTTCATTAGTGGGTGTACTTTGGCGTGTCCTGTACAAATTTTCATGCTTCATTAAACTTAAGCTTAATTCAGCAGCAAAGTGTTAATTGACAGCGTTGATTAGATTCGGAAATTACGACTACATTAATGGAATTCTCTCTGGTCAATTTGCAAATTTATGCATGTGCATTTATTACGCTTAGATTACAACAAAAGCAGGGTTTCGTGGGATAAATTATTAACTGTCTGATGCCCATGCAATTCACCAGCTTTCATCTACATATTATTACATACGCTTAAACCCTATTTTGAAGACACAAGCTATGCCTATCTCTTTACTGCAATACAAATGAATAAAAAAAAATACATATAAACATGCACACTCGGTGTTCCCTCAGTTTCGACTAATGTAATGCACATACAACATAGCGAACCGTCATTATCATAAGATATAGTCTGGTTTTGAATTTTATCACATTAATGTGCTATGTAAAACCATCATCTTTGAGAGATAGGCGATCCTTGCGCTCTATAGGCATTAGGCATAGAACAAAAATGAAACTTACGAAAGAAAAAATGGACATTATATCTTCCACTTCATTGCGACCAAGCCATAGAATCGCTCTTCAGAAATAAATAGACAACGGTTTTGGTCATGACTCATAACTAATCTGCAATTTAATTTCGTCGGTTTGCGTTGAAATGCTATAAAAACCTGATGATTTATCTAGCTGCAAATGCAATGGGCATCATTTCAGTACGACTCGCCAAATACATTAACGTGATATATTAGAAAGTAACATAACATAACACCAGAATCACTGCAAACCTAACAATATTATTACACATATTTTCAATTTATGTTTTTCCTACAAAGCACCGAATATCGGCAAGTCGAAAGGCATACCCTCTGTTATACACAATGGTTCTAGAAACTATCAACTTTCTCTTCCGCTCGGTTGTAAGGGTAAATGGATTGTAACATTCTAAGTAGCTTAATCTGTTGCCTCTATTTTTTATCGATAATATGCTTTTACAGCATACTACTTAACAGATAAGTCAACTTTTGTGTACTTTGTGATGATGGGAAAATGTATGTAAACAATGAATTCGTCCAAGAAACCGCACAATCACTGCGCTAACCAGCAGCAAGTAAGAATGAATCCCATCAAATCAATGCTCTTTCACTTTACTGCGTTAGAAACTTTTACGTCCAGGGACTAAGCAATAAATCAAAACATATTTACTTTTCTTACATGTAATAAGCACGTGTACAAAAGGAGAAAACAAATGCTGCAAGTGCTGTTACGAACTATTGTACGATGGTTCATGGTATATTATAATATAATGCTCAATTACTAGCTTCTCCTGCTTGGCATAACCGTCAAACACACATGCAATATAATATAACCTAAGTCTATCCATTAAAACAATAAAATGACTTAAATAGTACTATAACATTAAACTAGTAAATGAGAAGTATTTGCATGCAAATGATACTCTTTGCCCCTCATCTCATAGTACCAGTATCAATATTCTCATATATAGCTTTAACAGCAACATGTAATTTAGCAATGTGTTCGGGGGTTAATTTTACAGGAAGGCAAGACTGACAAGAGAATCAATCCAGCTAATATGAAAATTATCCCACTAAAGTAGTGTTTGTTGTTGTTGGTTTTGCATTCTCAATCCATCTACATTTTTCAAGCATCCACGTACGTACGTTTGCTCCATTCCATTCCACTCACACTAAACTCCATCCAGAGAAAAAATGAGTCAGGCTGGCGGAACCATCATTTAAATAGTGAAATGTGCACGTACAGGAAACGGAAGCACGCTCATTAAAATGGTATACAAGGGTGCAATATAATAATGTCAGCAGTGCCAGTAGCCCATCCTGTCATTGTGATTCACTTTAATGTCATTTGATCAAGCAACTGAATGAACCCACAAAATTTGCACAACCGCTTCTCTGCGTATTATGAAAATCTATGCTTCAGCATAAAATTGTTTATTCTAAATAGATAAAATAGATAAAAGCATGTTCTTTGCAAGTCGAAATGATGTACAAAAGTACATGGCAATGACAAATCAATTCATTAGTTTTTCTAGATACTTCATCTCATGCCCATTGGTGAAAAAACGAAACTTTGTTATTTTTTGTATAACAGAAAATTGACGTTTCGTACTCATTAAAATGCTTGATTTTCAAAATCTTGATCATGACTCCAATTACCCGTTCTTTTCATATCTGGTTAAAATCTGACATGAAACAGTCACAGATATATGCCGAACAAAAAATATTGAAAAAAGTAATGCTGAGTTACTTGCTTATTAAATACAGACAATTACAGCACTATAACACAAAATGCAGACGAACAAGAAAGAGGTTAAAGGACTGATTGCATCACGAGCTTAATACCCAACCACAAATCTTTAGATTGTCATGCTCAAGGCTTCACTTACTTTTTTGTTATGAAAGTATTTATAAAAGCGCTCACATTCATACTTCTTACAGTTCACGAAACCTTTTATAGGTCGTAACTTACACTCCTGACATCTCACGAATTGGCATTTGTGGCAATAGTAAACGGCATCTTATAACACATCCATTGTACAAACTCATGCCTTTCATTAGAAAAAGCATACCAAAAACCACCCCAAATGCCACTATCGTTAAATCTGAAAAACGAAACCTTGTTGCATGTTTGTCTGTTGAACTGTCAAGAATAAAATTTAGTAATTCACTGATGGCTGAGTACATGTTTGGCTGCACCAGATCTCCTATTTTTTACTCCATGTGGCTCAAACGAAAAAAGACCAACGAACCAAAGCTTAACAGTTTGTTTACATTTTCGTTAAAACTTCCAAGAAAGTACGGCCAACTTTGAAGGCCTTTGGGATATAAAAACGATCTTGGGAAAGGGTTAAGTTTTAACTTCCACCAAGATGAAAGATTTGATTTGTTTCTGCAAGGAAATGAAAAGGACGTCTCGATGTGAGTCTTGTGAGTGTAGTGTAAACATAAATAGCCTTATTTGATCATTCGTCAGCAACAACGCAACATCATCCACTCACAAGCTCATATTAACATCCAAATGGCTTCTGCTTTCCGGAAGGGCAAAACCATGAAGTAGCGAATCTCTAGCTTACCAGTTAGTTAGTATGTATCATGCTTTTCTGCTATTCTTATCGTAGTTAGTTATTCTTTCGACATTATAGACTATGATAAAAACTAGATTAAAGAAAATGCATATACCATTTACGTAACAAAGTAAAAAGAGTTAATCGTGTAAAGATCTCTGTCGTCGTAACTGTAAATGCAAAAAAAAAAATGTTTTCATGCTTCTTCACGGCATGGCATCAGTACCAGAGGGAAGCAGTATATTGGAGCCAGGCTCGCTTTACATCACAAAGATGCAATCATGTATGGAAACTCATATCACTCTATTCATTTAAAACACTTTTTTGGGTTGTTGATTGTTTTTCCTGGAAACAACGAGCAAAATTAAATACCATTTCTACCCAAATTGCTTTTGCTGTACACTGACGAAACAAGGAAGATTGGGGCTTGTCTGCCAAGCAGATCGTTTCTGCCATTTACTGGCATAATAATGCTGTTTTTGTACCTGAGAAAACGGCTACTCATTTGAATTTGCAACAGTACATCTCCTTTCATCTATATGCATACTAACTACATCTTGCCTTGTTCGTTGAGCTACGAAAGTTGTTGAAGGACACGAAAAATGAGAAAACGCTTTGAAACGAGAAAAATATTTTTCATCAAACAGCGTTTGTACTCTGATGAACAATATTAAGATTCTGAAGAAAATTGAAATTAGTTTTCTGTCCCGAGAAGAATAATAAAACATCAAGAAACATTCGTCCAGTAGGTTTTTGGATAAAGAATCTCTAACAGATTCATAGTACGGTTTCTAATGATCTCGAATAAAATTTTCAAATGCTTCATACGTGCTCTATTACTTAAATAATATGCAAAGTGATGATGTAACACTGAAACTCAAATGATCATTCATTGTACCGATTTGAAGTTTAAAACACGCAATGCGGCAGTGAGTGGGAAGAAATGCTTTGTGTTTTATGGCTTTCCATTTAAAAGTAGAATTCTCCATTTGTTTGTGTTTGCATAGTAAATATGTACGTAAAATTAGGTTAGAAGTAACTTCATTTTCTATACAACATATGTTGTATGTATATATATGCCAGGTCTGAAATTACACTCTCAAATGTGATTACTTTTGAAACTGTAGTAGAAAGAAGATTGCTATTCAATAAGTTAGAATGATTCCAGTCCCAGACGCTTCACTCTGTTATAGCCGTTGGTGATATAAATACCAACCAAGAGAGAGCAATTGCTATATTTCGTCTTGACGACAACAAAAGTTTTTAACATTTTGAGAAATAATGCATGATCATATTATGTGACATTTGACTTTGAAATTGGAAGTTACATTACATGTGCTTCAAAGGCTTCAATCTTCAATTATACCAAACTGTTGTCTAGTTCATTTCATTAGCAATCGTCAAAAAGTTAACGAATCTGAGAACATTCGTCAGACACACCTTCAACAATTTGACTGCAAGCAGCTGAAAATAATGCTGACAATGCGAGTTATATTCTATCAAAACTTTTCATCAAAAGCCTTCAATGTTCTGTATAATTTAAATGAATAGTGTACATTATTTACTTCGTCTATTATACAGTATTATAGATCATGACTAAATCTTACAGTATAAATTTTAAAATACATAGTAAAGAGAACAACTGCAGCAAGCACTTTATCATAATGTGTCTGTTGGTTCAGTCTCAGTGGCTAAATTGTAAAATATTTCATAAAATAGCAAACCACAGTCAACATAATAAGAAAAATTTATTGAACTAACTGAATTTACTGAACTAAATTGATGGCCCCTGCAATACTCGTTAGTACATCAAAACTATTTGCTTTGCTGCCCATTACATAGTTATTCTTGAGACAGTTTTCATGAACTAAGCCTTGTATTCAAAAGATGTATATTAAGATGATAATGACGCTATCTACAATCTGGGGCTTCTGGGGAGTCAAAAGATTTTTAGTGCAGAATATGGTATAGTGTGGCTTTTGACCGCACCTAATAAATGTCTATCATTGTTTGCAGATATATTTCGAGTATATGGTTTAGAGAATTTGCGCATTGTTTCCTTTCGCGTTGTGTTGAGTGTAAAGAATGTGCGGTGTGACCAGCAATCATCTTCGAAATATTATCGCTAATACTACTATTGTATAATGTATTGCGTTGCGTGTATTCATGCATTTATAAAAGTTATAGAAAATGGAATTACAATCTATAAATGAAAGGGATGAAGTTGGGTGTGATTTTTTATGCAAGAAAAATAATTCACTAGTAGCTCCGCCAATGAATGAATTGATACATTAAGATATTTTAATATCATGAGTTTTTCCGTATATGTATTCATGTTTGCGTTTTGCTTAGTTTAAACTACCACGTACCTTGACTGAACATGTACGAAGCAAAAACGGTGGAAATTCTATTTTGATCATTTCGTGGAAGATACATATATTCAGTCAGCCACTGGTATTAAAGACCTGTTCAATTGGATTCCTTGTTTTTTTTTTAAAGCTGTATTGATCTTTTGACATCCGAAATGCGGTGCGGTACCAGTTTTCCATGCCCATATGTCAAATACTAATTTTGCAGAAAAAATACTGCTATATTATGTCATTTTATTATGCACCGTATTTTTACGATTTCCTTTTTGTTTAAAGCTGAGAACAAGGAGAAGCATAAAGTATTGCCTGCGGTCCTCATAATTTCAGGATTTAAGCAATAATGTATATGAGTGTCAAGTGGGACAAGAGAATAACTGAGCAAAAGCTGTTTAAAGGCATTTAAATGTCGGTTGCTTTAAAGCAAGATGCAGAAGTCAGAAAGATTTATGTCTACTTAATTCTTACTGCTCCCTGTTGTACTGTGTAAAGCAGTATTGCACCACACCTTCTACTTCATTCTGTAACAAAAGTGCATTCCATAAGTAAAATGGATATTGTGATAAATGAAACAGACTAACAGCTAAGTTTTGGAAGTGCTCTTCAGGAACCATTAGACATAGAAATGCAATGCCTTAAGGACCGTGTACAGGATCGAGGTTGGACACAGTAATGTAAAAACTCAAAGTTATCTTTATTTCCAAAGTGCATGGAAATCCTGCCTATCTATGCATGTTCTGAGCTAAATACACTACTGTTTTTTTCAGTGTCCAAAGGAATTGTCCAACTACACAACGCACACTGGTGCGTTGATCTGTATGAGAGATCTTTTTCACCGTAGCTGATATTTATATTTTTGAATGTCTCGTATCACCCGTGAGGTGACCTGGTTTTCCACAAAGTATTTAACTTAATTTAGGCGAATCCCGCAAATGGTGCACTGTGTATGCTGATAAATGATAGCATGATTACAACAACATGCTCCGAAGAAATAAAAGATTATCTATAATAGCCAATGTGGGATAAAGAATGGCACACATTCGGTATATAATAATGTTGTGCTATGACTATAGTTTTGGAAAATATTTTCTCTGAGACTTTTCAGGTCATGGCTTCATAGACTAGAGACGGACTGCAGCGTATTTCACATTACCAACAAGGATATCATATATTAGCGTACCAACATTTTGCTCAAATGGTACGTAACAAAATGGTACCAAACTCATGTAAAAGATATGTACAGATGCAAGTCAACGTCTTCTATACATCACCACACAACATTTTAACTATATCCAGTTCACTTGTGCCGTTTCTTCCTTTCCAGCGGACATTTCTTCGCCTTTCCAAAAACTGTACAGAAAGGCAGAATAGCGAGAAAACGTAAGACACAATAGTCGCAATGGCAAATGGCAGATTCATAAAGATAGATTCATAAAGTAGTCGTCATTTTTCCTGAATGTAATAAATAAAGTACCAAAGATCATTTAAAGTAGAAGATATTGGGACAACAAATTTTGTATCTGTAGGAAATTTTAAGTGCACAAGGTACATCCTAAAGATCTAATATCTGAAAAAATTATTTTGAACTCGAAAATTTTTCAAACCATTCGCATTCCTTACAAATAAAGTTGAATGATGCCGCAAATTGTTTCCGAACACATCTTGAATGCTGTCATTACTTAATGATTAACTCTCACAGACTATATAGTTACATGCATGAAGTATCACGCTTGAGTTCCAATTCACATGCATAATAAAATGCAGGTAGTGATCACCAGAAAGGACAGAGGTAAGAAGCGATTCAGAAAGATTCCTAGTTGTGGAATCTGTGTCTAGCATGTAGTCTCTTTTTACGGGTGTGTACAACGGAGTGAGTGTTTTCATCGTGTGGGCTTCTTTCTTCTTTAATGGGTAAGCATCTTACACACCACGAGCTTTGGAGAAAAGAAAGTACCCGTAGCAAACCATTCACAAACCAAACCGGTGCGACTAATCGTCGGCCACTATACCAACCGACCACACTACTCGTAGTACTATCATCATCACCTTCGACAGTCAACATAAGCAGAAAACATGTGCAAAACCAGACGTTCTTAGCACAAAAAGACATGGAGCCTTTACTTCTTCATTTTTTAGGTTTTATGTTCGTTACGTGCCACATTTATATCTGTCATTTATGAGCAAAAAGATTTAGCCGAACACAAAGATGTAAGGAAAGACAAAGTTGACTTTAACGCGTATATGTGCATCCAGAAAAAGAACATGGAAAGGTGTATGAGTAGAGGAAGTCAACAACTGTATATAAATGAACATGAAAGCGAAAATGGTTGAATTTGTTAGGTGTGGTAAAACGGCTTTGACTGTAAATGGTTAGTCATCTCTTAAGAATTCACGTAGTGTCATCGTAAGGGATTAAGGAAAAAATCCTGTCGAAATGATTTCTTAACTTATGACTTGGCTTTTTGGCACTAGTAGTGCAGTGTCAGGGACAGTAGCTTGCAATGGTGATAATATGAAATTAAGACATTTCTAATAGCTGTTATACTGTAATGACCAGGTCCAAAGCTATATAATATGCTGTCTTATTAAACTTTTTTGTGAAGTTTAGTAATATGTATTTAAGGCATCGTTTTTACCGAGAAGACTTCCGTGGTAGTTTTATTTTCTGTAAGATGATATATCAAGCACGAGGAGTATAGTACAATATATGGTATTACTAACTATAGTTGAAGGTCTGGAAGACAGAAGATACTACTGGACCAGAGAAGCCGTTATACTTAAGGTATTATGGATCTATGTAACTTTATGAAGAAGCGTGAAAGGATACCTCAAGTAAAATTGCTTGAAGATGATACAAAGAAACATGTCTTCACCTGCTATCGTGCGTTATACATACTTGGAGGTAACTAACTTGATCAAATGCGTACTTGGTCACAAGCTATCTTCATTGTCACCAGAAGGAGTTTTCTATCATCATCACTTCAGTTTCAGTGTCATTAGCCACTGAAATACTGGAAAGCTACTAGCACAAAGAACAGCACTGGGACAGGAAAACTTTTTAATTCTGTTCTGTGAAGTTCGTCTGCTGATAGTTCACAGACATGAAACTTGCGAGTCTAGCTGGTGTACATTTTGTACAAAGAATAATATTGACTTGAACTGTTGAGGAGGCTCAGAGGGAGTAGTTAGAAGGGATATTTGGGTTAGGTTGGCGTGTGTAAAAGAGTAAAAAGGAAGTTGAGCAACTCAATAAAACGTAATGACTGGAAAGTAGAACGTTGTAAAATGTATGAAAGATAGATGCAAACTTGCAATATAGCAAAGGGTTACTTCCTTTTTCTTGTTATCTTATACTACCAAGTAAGTATACCAACTAGTGTCGATTCGATCTAAAAATACTAAGAAATTTGAAAGTCAGATAATTGGATTTTATACATGAATACTTAGTGATCAGACACTCATTTTCGTGATATTCTATTTGCATTTTCACAAATAAGCTACTTTGTCAAGTAATTTACATCTATCCTTGCTCTGGTGAATTGGCTGTAAGTTTTTAATAAACCTAAGCTCATGCTATAACAAGCGGAAGAGTTTGATTAAATAAAAACCTATTTCGAAGCTGGATTCTTCATTTTTGAAAAATCATCAGAAGATGATCTTAACTGAAAATGATTAAAGTTCGTTTTATTTATATTAGCAAACATGAGTATGTATGATTAAGAAACGTTAAATTCACATGATAAGGAAACAGACGATGGAAGGAACTTCATGTTTTTTTAAATACAAAAAAAAGTTGCATTTCAAAGCTGTATTTTCCAAAAAAAAAATCCTCAAGTGATGACTGTCTGTAAAGTATTATGGATAATATAATATTTAATTCTCTTTTCGAGCTCATCCAACTTCCGAACAAGGTAAAACCACAGTAGTCCAATGCTGGAGGATGCTGGAAAAACGGAAACCAAGCACGCAAACAATTTTTAGAAGTTTGTTCAGTGCTGGTAAAATAGATGTGATCATTTTATCATCGAATTTCCTTGTCACCTTAATAATGCAGATAAGGAATAGTCTTCGTGACGCAAACTTTCCACCACTATAATACAAACAACATATTGGTTTAAAACTAATATAATTTTATTAACCTCACGAATTAATTATCTATCTAAAACACTTCGTTTTACTAGATTGTAGATATTGTTAATGTTGTATTATCATACATGTTCCTAAAAACGCTGAACTAAAGTTAGAGAAATTATTATACTACAATCTCTGAATCTCTGGTTAAGGAAATGAATCGGGGTGCATTCGTTTTCATAGTGTAAAAGATTTTTTCCTGTCCCTTGACGAAAGTTTTAATAGACTGATTGTTAAAGAGGATCTTTATCGTCTTGTTATCTTCATGGCAGATTGGATACTTTGTAGAATGGAACGTTGGACACTCTAATATTAGAAAGGGTTTTCCTGTGAAAGTTACTTAGAACGTGGAACTGAGGATCTATAGTCTATAGAAAAGCTTAGTTAAAAAGAAAGAACTGTGATAAAAATTCAACTTTTCTACAGCCTTTGCAAGGAAATAGAGATAAAGAATGCATGCAAAACGATAGTATTTAACGGGTAATAGAAGCGTAATGAGTAAAAAGAATATCTAGCAAGGTTTTTAACTTTTTTAGATTCCTACTTTATTATTTAAAAGGAACGTCTGCATTTATTTGAGAAATATTTATCTGCTAATTATTGCGACAAGCAAAATATAAACATTTTAACATGATAACAACTAAAATAAACGCAAGAAGTATGATACACGATAAAATATCATGACTGTGTAAAAAATGGTATATCTGACTGAATATGATAATATGGTAAAAATATAATAATCTTCCATGTTATTAATAACTAATATTACTAATAGTACAGAAGAAACATGAAATAAAAATTGATAGGACTTTAAAACATCGTTGATCGTAAATGTATTTAAAAACAAACTGAAACTGCCTGCTTGAAATCAAAAATATTTTAAGAATAAAAACTAGAAAATTTGTTGATTCGGTTTGATCACACAAGCTCCTTAAATGAAACATGTTAGTATATGTATGCATACTGACTAGAACGTATTCATATTAAAGCAAGACGTCTTCGTCGTCTTCAGTCTTGAGCAACTATCACTATTTGCTTCTTTATCTTGCACAGTGTGCAATGCACACCACACACCAAGAGAGTAATTGTCACCTTAGCGGAACATAGAGAGAGCTAATCACATCCCTATTCACCGCTCCGTGACAAAAGCCACACTTTTTTCTCATGGAAAGGGAAACATGGACGATAAAATACAAAAAATCAAGGGAAAATGTACCATTTATGTAGAAATGGAAAAAGAAAGTAGGCGACGAATAATTTCACTGGGAATACACATTCTCTTTCATGAGGCATGTTTTCAGTGGAATGAAAATGCGTTGCGGTAAGTCTATGGAAAAAAGTTTCTATCTTTTTTGTGCTCTTTTGCCTTTTTCTCAAAGAAAAAAATTCTTGCTCAAACTTCATCAAGCATGCAACAACGCCTTCCACTTATTAAAACCCATTTTCTCCAGAGAGTCTGCTACATGTCTTTATAGATTCATGCATACCAAGTACAATATACTACTAGGTGCAAACTGTCTGTTTCTCTAGTATAATAGGGTTCTATTAAAATTATGCTGCTTTGCTTTGCACACCTTTACCTAGAAAGCTAGCTTTAATAGATGAGAAAAAATGGAATATTTTCTAAAATATTCTTCTCACCTATCTCTAAATAAATCGACTTTTCTGTTTGCTTACATACTTTAAATTACTTTACCCTTGAAACGTTGTTAGAATGTTTGGCCATAATAATGATAAGTTACGCTAAAATAGTTGCTATTTCATGTACAACGTTCATGCTGAATATTATGCAGCCAACACTTTTAACTATTATAGTATCTTCTTTTCTCTCAATCTCGCTGCGGTTAGGAAGTTCATTAAAGCGGAAAGCTTTATGTACTCATAACCATAATACCCTAGCCTATGCTTCATGTGGCTATGTAGAACTGCACATACATATATCCTATTTCCCAGTTTTGTAAGCGTGAATCCAGGCCTCGAGGAAAAAATGTCATAAGAAATTAGGAAAAAATCCTCGAAAACGAAGACGTAAACGATAATGGTTAAACAAGTATTTTTCTCACTTCCGCTGCCGCTGCCGTCGACTTTAAATTGCTTCACACATATCTTTGTCTCTCTCCAGACTTCCCTTTCCCATGAACGAGTTGTTGCAAGTTCTGATATTAGCTTTTCTGCCCAAATTCGTTGCTCTTTTTCATCCAAGGAAAAATACAATTATACTGGTACTTGGTACCACTAACCAGAACGACAGTTACAGTAACGAGGTTGCTGTGTTCTACTTTTGCTTTCGGATGTACTTGCTTTAATATAGATGGTAAACAAAATGGCTGATGTTGCTGCAATAATAAAAATAGCAGAATCATTTTTCCTCATTCTCATACCACTGGCAGCTTCACATTAAATCCAACTTAATACTAATAGCATTATAAACGCTCTACAAACTTTTCTCTGTACATGAAGAAATATTTTGTTTTAATAAACGGGGGAAATGTGCGTCAGTTATCTGCATTCTGTATCTGTTATCAACAACACAAAACAATGAATAGTAAAAAGTGTAACCGTCAGCAGTACTCACTCAGTTGTACAACGCACGTATCATATATGACATTATTATATCTTTGTCGTTCCAGCCGTAATACAAGTTCTTTTTACAGCACCAGCAGGGTTCATGGAAAATGTCATGTTTTCTAGTTCCTGTATTCAAATGAAATTTGAACAAGTATTACGTATTTTGTTACAATTGAATGAGCCCTAAGCGCACTACAAAATTGTAAGTAGTGTTATATTTATATTGTTTTCGTGCTGTAATGGGAGATTGCTATATTTTTAAACAAAAGGATACGTTTTGAGGACTATCATGTGAAGTCAAATTAAATTAACCATGACGCGTATGCGCTTTATATTTCAAATAACGTTTTACATTCCTAAATTTGAGCGTAGGATAATGTATATCAGTGACAATGAATAAATTTGATGCATGAAAATAATTCTCACAAATACAACATACAATCATTTTGTAATGTGAACTTCAAAGTGTGAAGCAATATAATTATAACTGAGGCATTCTATATAACTCCTATGTCATATTTTTCTTTTTAATCCGACCACCGAACGTTGGAACTTTTTATATCCTACTGTTTACTCGTTCAAATATCACGCACGCAGCCTGTAGGTGACGTATGGTGAAAAATATTGCATGATCTCTCTTACATCTTGCATCTTAGATAACGAAATTTTTTATTCCAATGCTGTAGCCATATAACTTTGACATGTTTGAATGCAATAAAATATTAAAACTGTTTACTCAACCAGATTAACGTCCAAGAAATATGTTGGATCTTAATTTGAAACACCACCGCTCTATGATTACTTGATCTTGGAATTTTATTGGGCAAAATGAACTGTGTGTTTTTGATGAATTCCACAAGTAAACGGAAATTCCTTTTTTTCTTTCATGCGTGTACAATTTGCCTAATAGTCAGCAACATTTTAAAAAGACATCCATTGTTCTTCAACTGGTTTTTATTCTCTTTGAATGAAATAAGCCTTAAGTTATTGAGCAATAGATTCTGACAAAAGTGTATTACGGTTCTGTACTTTCGCACAGATGTCTTTCTCTTTTCTCCAAGTTCTTCATGCGTGGGTAAAGTTGTTTGAGCACAAACCTTAACATTTTCCGATTTTCCCTTCCTTCCTGCCCTTTTCTTATGTCCTTCCGACCGCTACTTTTGGCGTAATCCTTTTCACTTAAATAGCATTTATATATCTTTGTTTCTTTACAAAATCCACGGTCCATGTCGTTTTTCACATATGTTCTGTGCATGCTCACTACAATGACGCTAAGGTGTACTTGAGAAAAGTTGGGTACTACAATTGATATGAAAGAGATGTTCTAGTAAAGAATTGTGAAAGCCATAAAAGATGAATAGTTTATTGTATTACGTTGTTCGCCTTTAAAGCTGACGATTTACCTATACGCCTACTTTCACTTCTCTTATACTGTCATGTTTTTGTATCATGTAGTGCATTCAATATAGAATGAAAGAATTGATATTATGGTGGTGTTGTGCCATTTTAAAAATTGAGATCACTGGGATGTCCTGCCAACTTATACAGAAATAAAGTGTAATGCGTAAAGCGTTTGAGTAAAATCCATTTTAAAAGTTCTAACTTTCACAGTAGCAAATATAAAGTACATACAAAAATGCCGACATTGTTTAATATTCATAGCTACTATATGTAACAAACAATGCACAGTAGTACAGTTGAATATGGAAATGAACTGTGTTAAAATAAGAGGGGTTATGGCATCCACATGACGAAATAACACTTTGCCGGAAGGATGGATATTTATGATATGTAGTAAGTAAGCTGAGTAGCATGGGTTCGAAAAGTGGTATAAAATGCACTGTTTTATAAATTTTCTACTTTCACATAAAGTGATGTTATTTATAAGGAACATATTTATACACCACTTTAGCTCACAACGCAACGCCAAATACAATATGCGATGATATGGACCAAACGAATAGAATAAAAATGGAAGCAGAACGAAATAATAAAAATGCTGCTGTAGGTTTGCATTCCACACAAGACATTCTCAAACGTGCTTGCTCTGGAGGCTTTTCCCTTGCTTCACTTAACTAGTATCACCTAAAAAGGATGGAAAGCCGAAAAAGTTTGGAAATGCCAACTCACACCACTACTGTGACACACACTACCAATTCGCTTTATTTGACCCTGGTTCTTTGCAACAGGGATGAACCTTGCCTTTTCAGTAGTGGTTGCGGAGTTTTCACGCTCAAACCTTCCACTATGCCAGTGCATAAGCATGTACACAAAGCGAACGCGGAATACCCAAATCGAGAAAATGCCACCCAAGCCATTTTATTATTATTATGGACTTTGCAGGACATCGGCCGAAGGGGTAAAAAATGTTTTCTCTTGAGAATTTATTCAGCAGACCGTCAATCAAAACATGATTTTTGGATCAGCAGAATGGTAGAGGCGATAATTCATGATTTGAAGCAAACGTAGGTTGAAGATACTTTTTTCAATTTTTCGCAGGATGCCCGTTATCTGTCGTGCTCCTACTTTTTTGCTTCTTTTCGCTATCTCCCTTTCTTTCATTTTCCGGCGCATTGAATTCTTGTCAATTGAAACAGACATGCGGCCGTCTTTATAACGCTAACGGAATGCATTCGCTTGTGAGTCTCATTTTGTATAAGAATGGAACGAAAAAATAAGTGATGATAATAACATGATATCTGTGTTTCATTCTTTACACTGATTATAGTCGGTATACATGCGTTTGGCGTAGTTGAGTGTAGACTACCTAATGATCATGATGATCTTTATGATGGAGTCTACTTGGCTGGCAGTAGTCCTTACAAAGTAATAGCTTGTGTAAATGTCTTGACGTAAAATGATGCCACCCAGCAGCGAGAATTGTGTTGAATTTTCCAGCTTGTGGCAAAACTGGTACTTAAGTAGCCTAAGTTGAAACGTTTGTTGACTTCGTCCTACATGTCTAAAGAATAACATGTAGATACCACGAGCGGATGTCAGCGCTTCCACACATATATCTCTGCTCTTTGCTTTCATAGAATAAATTATGGGTTCGGTGTGTTAAAATATCGTTGCGCCAACACGCAGAGAAAACCAACAAAACCAAAAATGCAGTGATTTTTCTCTCACTTTTCATTTTTTCTCTTTCTACTTTAAAATGAATAACATTTTAATACATATTTCGTACAGAAAGTACATGCATAATACAGTGTAGCATTAATGTCACAGCTTACTTTGACCCATATAGTTGAGTACGCTAACAAGTACAACGTTCACAAACTATCCAACAGTTTCATCTCACTTCCTTTAACTTTCCATTGCAGAGAAACTATCATAGAGAAAAGCCAAAGGGAAGCAAAGAAAAAGAGTTATTTATAATGAGGTTGAAAGCAAGACAGATGTTTTCGGTATAGCTTTTCCCGCATTTTTCGTTTGTCTAGCAAAGTCAGTATTAATTAGCCAACATTATTATTACAATAGTAGCGAAAAGTGGAATGTGAGCAGAGTTTGAATTTACACAGCAAATCGTTATTATAAATGAGTTGTTTTCTAAACAACTGTACGAGCAAAGGATTTTTCATCTGCTACCTATGTGTTTTATGAGTGCTGTAAAGTAACTAGGAGAAAGCCACTTCTACTCACCTAAATTATGACGACTTTACAAGGCGACACAGTGTGAAAGTGACAGCCAAAAGGCAAAGATGAATTATGCATGCTTACACTCGAACTCCACGTGTAGCCAACGTTCACCCCTACTTCTACACTGGTGGTAGTCGCAAGCCGAAGAAACCCCAATCGCAGTTCACCAATATGGAAAGTATGGTGCAGAATGGCAGTGTTTATGTATTATGTAATACACCAATTAGGAAGTGTTTGGAAAGAAAGTAGCATTATCGCAAAGAAAAAGAACGTCTCTGTATGTATTCGTCGGAGAGTTCTAGTTAGAAGAAACCTTAATTTTATGGGGATTGTTTAATGTACTTTTACTTGTGCCATATGTCTACGTTCGTTAATATTAGAAGTTCATTGTGATTATTACAATATGGGTACACGTTTGCATTACATTTAGATGCTGGAAACAATTGAGATTCCATTTATTGTCATTCGACTCTTAGTTATCAATCAATGTCTTACAACCTGGTGACATTCTTTTTAAGTTCTCTTAGGTGCAGCAATTAGATGCATATACTTTTGTCAACTCTCTTCATTCTCGGATAGGTATATAAATTAGTGTAATATGAAATATTGAGTAGTTGTAGAAAGTTTTGCACTATTACTTATGACTACAAATAATAACTAGGTATGTTCCTGGGAATAGCATGCACATGTTCCTCTTACTCTAAACTTGTGGTACATCATCCTTAATCAAAATAGTTCCATATAATAAAAAAGTTTAACATTTATCACACAAATGTCCAAGTTTGTTTACAAAATACTCGTTAACTCATAATTTGTATGCTAAATGTTATCATAATTTTTCCCTAACACTCATCATTCATTCAGTCAATCATAAGGTTCGCTAGATGAGAATGTCACATTCTGAATGTGACAGTCTTGTCATGGCTCATGATCTTGCACAGAAAAATGCTTGCCCCTACGTAAACTATTTTTATGCCAGTTAGTATCACCGAGGCTTAAAATCAAAGTCAAAGCAATAGTCTAAGCGTATTTATTTACTAGGCGAAAATGCAATGTATCTGTACAATGTATGTCTTTCTCAATGAAAATATCGTTCAGTTTGATCTTTTGCTTCACTACACAAAATAACATAATATATATTATTTCACAAAGCTCGTGCAGATGTGGCTTTGGGAAAGGTAATCTCCTCACAACCAGTAAATGTTCAAGGAAAGCCGGTACGCAGATGTGAGCTGAAGCTGAGTTAATATCCACGCTACACGAGCCTATCTAGCATGTCGCACAAGAAATGCCGGTAGCCTTGTGGTCTGTGTACTTGTTGTAGACAAAATGTTTGCATCTACATACCCCGTTGTCATTATGATCATCTAGTGAAAACAGAAAACCTAAAACTGAGGCAAGCTTACTTTCAGTGTAATTCAGACAGAAAAAAGACTTGGAGAGATAGTTCCGATGAACAAACTATGTATTATGATATTGTAAACAATCAAGACCGAAAGAAAAGAAGGGGTCTCTTCTAAAGGATTTATTATTATTCTTTGTACATGTTTGTTCTAAATTGGGAATTTTCATGTCATGTCACCATAAATCTGCCCGCATCTCCTACTAAAGTTGTGACTTTTTTATCTAAACGCTTGACAAACCTAGGAAAAGAAATATTGTAAACTTTTTAGGTTTGCATGTTTTTTTTGCATGAAAGCAATATTCTCTGAAGCCACTCTCCAACTGATTTCCTCTTAAGCACATGAGAAACTACAACATTATTCTTTCAGAACACACAACAAAGGTGAAGAATAGGAAGAAGAACGATGAACGAAATGTCAAAGTCAATACTAGTTTTTCTTTGTGTTGATCCAGGCTAAAAGTATATTTATGGGATTCGGGAAAGGAGCAACCAATACTGTCGGCTTTTTAGCTACAAGGTTAGCGTGCTCCAAGCAAACCTAAACATGCCAGAAATAAGATCTTTTTTGTACCTAAAATTGTAACGTTATTGTATGAGAAAAACACGGCCGTTGTAGCTGTTACGTTTGCTTCTCTGATCAGAGCACTTTAACGAGGAGGAAATGAAAAAAGCAAAAAAGAAGCCGCTCAACAAACGCGCTTTCATTCCACTCACTTAACCTGGAGGTATCACTATATGCGTGGGAGTTATCTCGATACAATCATATAGCGAAAAGAACTCAATACTCAAAAAGAAGCCCAACCAATAAAGGACTCTGTTGATAACTTATATAACTTGGTTAATATTACCACATTCGATTTTTTGTTTGATGGTACAATTTAGAGGGCTAACAGGGTGTTGTGGCGGCTGAGTTGGTGGATTGCGAACTTTCTCCCTCTTATTCTAAAACGGAAATCAAGTCATCTTAGATTTCACAAATACCAAATATCCGATCATTCCGTTTTAAAGAAAATAAGTGTTTGATGCAAACTTGATGATAAAAACCAGACATCATAGAGTCTAGTCAGGTGGTATATCCTTTAGAGAAATACATGAAAAGCAGAGGACGAGTGCAGTTGGTAAAGAAAGACTTGGGAACTACATAACTGGATTCAATCATCATTGATATCATCAGCAACGCGAGGAGTAAATGGTGAGTTAGCTGAACCGTGAGTGAACAGAGAAAAAAGTTATATATTTGTAACAAAGAAAGTGTACGTAAGTGGATCTATCGTCACCAACTGTTCCTCTTTGATATTCTTGCTACATATTGATACCAGCCTTGTTGTTTTTTTCTGGATCTCGAGTTGAGCCGTTTCAGTCTGTTTCCCTCTTTGCCATTCGGTCGCATGGGGCTTGAGAATGGGACCAGCAATAGCAACAATTTTGTCGGCGTTTATTTTACTTTTATCCAGCCAGACTTTCTTTTTGGAGAGGGGTTTCGATACATTTTCTGCTATGCAGAAAAAACTCTTTACAAACATCTAACACCTAATACAAATACTTGATTGTATGCAAAGCTACAAAATTTACAAAATACATTCCACTTCCGGACACATCTGGACAAGTGGTGGAAGTCAAAATTACGTTGAAAGAATGTTCCGTATCTCTGTTATTTTCAATTCCAGCCAAGAAAAAATGTTGGATGAAAGTGTAAAAGTTGAAAATGGGATCAGTTACGAAAATACCTACGAATATTGGCAAGAATCTATTGGCTACTGTACACTACCAAAATTGCACTTGACAATATTCATGTGTTGCGTCATATAAATTGTGTGCGTGTATGAATATACTTTGTACTTGGAGATCATCTACACGTACAACAAAAGTTTGTGCCTGGAGAAATAAAGAGAAAAAGAAGCAGTGACAGATGACGTTTGCTGTGTAGTCCGTGCGGAAAGAAAATATTCTCCAGACTTTTGGAGTCTGTCTCTCTTCGGTTTTTATTCTTCACTACCCCGGTCCTAAACTTGTGTTCCTGTATTATATACTTGGATATCATTGTTATTATTATAATCATTATATGCATGTAGTTCTTGTTTTTCTTTTATTTTGGCTTAGAAATAAGTTTTGCCGACTCGTGACATCTAATATGTTTCCTTGTCTGGTAGTACATTAAGTTTTCATTCAGTTTAATGTGTATCCGTGTACACCTGCTCGTAAGGTTTAATCTGATGTCAGAAAAAAGTACGAGAACCCAAAACTACAACATTTTATTGTTCTATATACCTGTCTGACATGTTAACTTGCGGGTAACTGCACAACCTGGAATGAAAATAAGGATAAATGAAATAAAAGTCAAGCTGTGTGGCGAGTAAGAAAACCACGAAAATCAATATAAGCCGCAAAACCCATGTATCAAGATGTTCTTTGTGCGAACCAACGTGTATTACCACATAACCGCCACTACACTATACTTACTCCACTGTGCCTTCATTATTGTGTTTTCTACAAGAAAGCAAAATAAGAATAGTGTTGTAATAATTATCGAAACAGCAAGAAGATGCTAGTATATTATTCTTATTGTATTATAACATGTTTCCTAAATAATAAGCCAAGGACCATGTGATTTATACAAAGTGCTTTTCCCTTTCTATGTAGCAGGAAACGATTTAGATATTTACTTTCTCTTTCTTCCCTTGTGTTGTTTCCCATATTTTCAACGACCATACGCTTGGCAGGAGCAGAAAACAAAGTATACAGGGAATTAGGAAATGTGTTCATTGTACCCTGTAGTAGTGCCCTTTTCCCTGCAAATATTGACCCAAAAACCTGGTGAAAGTCGACTCTCTAGTTTGCAACGTGTATACACACTAAATCCTTATTCTCATTTTTCTTCCCTGGAACTTCATCGTTATCGCTATTTGAGCACGGCCCATAAATAAACTCGAGTGTTCACATTATTTACACTTTGATCAAATCAGATACATTATTGATGATTTTCTCACAAGGGTTAAAGGGACGAATGGAAAGGTGTATTTGTTGCATTTTTATATAGACCAACAGAGGCTGAGCTCACTTTTGTTAATAACTCAGTAAATAGCAAGAGCTTTGTTGTTTTAAAGTTGATCTAAACGTTATGCAATTATTTTATCATATACATATATGTATAGTACTATTTATATATCAATGTAGGTAATAACAATGTTATACAGACAGTGTCTGCCATACTCGTCTCATCTCATGCCAATACTTTTGCAATTCTCGTATTTCCAATCAGATAAAGTAATGGGTTTGCAGTACCTACATTGTGAGAAGACAAGATTTATTTTATCAATGAATGTATACCTCAATGTTTGAATGTGCTTACTGAATGTTAGACTAGAACCAGGAGAATGCTGTATTTTCAGTTATAATATCAAATATGTAGGCTATGCGTATCAAACAATGCATTAATAAACTTCCGAAGCAAAAGGGAAAGGAAAACTTCTGAGGAAAAGTGGCCGTCATTTACAAGATCATAATTTTACGCTTTCATATCTTTCCGGGGCGAATGTAGAGCGAGTCGAACAAGCGAAAGTAGATATCATTAGGCGCCCAACCGTGAGAGCTTATTCTTGGAATTTGATATATTATGATGAAAATAAGTTTTCAATTTGTAATGGGATTGCCACTGGTCAAAAACTAGATAATGGGAAACTATGTGTCTGCACCAAATGGGACGAAACTCAAATATTAAGATTCAAATCCCACAAAAACTTTTCCGGCTGTTGGTATTCAGAATATATAAGGCATACTTTATTCATATAAACTCAGTTTCGTATAATTTATAGTAATGTTATTCTAGTATAATGGAATGAAATTTCACTGCAACACATACAATGGCTTGAGCCAAATAAGATGGAATGAATTCAAAATTTGTTTGAAAAGCATTGAATCCACCACCGGAAACTATTTACGCATATACAAATGTATATCCATTGTGTTTAACCACGTTACAAAACCAAGTTATATAATGTCCTAAGACTGAAACAACGGAGAGGAGATGTCTGACTTACCAACAAAAAGTGAAAGATGAAATTACTTGCAAAACAAGTAATTGGATCGGATTACTTCCTATCCATAGGGAGACGATGAAAAGGCCTGTGAAACATGAATGCTGGGTTCACTCAGGCCAACATGTATTTGCATTTGTTTATATCCCACTCCCACAATTCTCTCCTTTCTTCTCCCTCTCACTTGCACTCAACAGTCAGTCATCACTACAAAATGGAACATATAGTCAGTCAGTTTCTATCGAATCTCCCTTTTCTCTCCTTCCCTCGTTTACTTCCTTACTACTTCGCCTCAGCCACCAACAACAACGTGCATGCTTTTATGCTTATGTAGATTTTCTCTTCCATTCATCCCTCTCTCTTTTCTCGCTTTTTAGTGTCTTTATGGATGAATTCTCTTTTGAGCGGATGAGATTTTATTCAAACATTTCACAGTTGTTTTTCGTTGTTAGTAAAAAAGAGTTGAGAGTGATGATGATGATATTATTATGCGTCTCTCTTTTTTGGTCTCTTCCCATTTCGTCGTGCAAATTCTATGCAGCATTCTGCGTGTGATGATGATTTCTAAATACCTATGACCAACCATCACTTAACGAGTAACGACTCTTCCCCTTTTTCTCATTTACTCGTCGTTATATCTCTTCCTACAAACATTCCTACTTAATGATCCACGGCGCAATAAAAATCTCATAAATCTAATTGGAATTCTCCACTGCCATCAATACTTGCTCTAAAACTCGGAGTGTGCATGAGCAAAATGTGCCATCCCTCTAATACATTTTACGGTACATATTGCCATTGCCTTCTCATTTACTAACTCTTTGTGATTCCATCGGACTGCACAATTATGCTCTCTTTACATGTACAGTAAACTTCAAAGCTGGGAGACATGTATTGGTATAAATTATGCAATTCACATTAGCACTTTTGCTCATAGCTAATAGTGACACAAATACCTTGTAATTATAACCAACATTTCACTGTGTTGCTAAATAATTTTATAATAAGGCTGTCATAATTACACTTCTCTTTCCAACGACATATGATGTATCTAGATGTATATTGAATAACAAGCTTCTTGCATGAAACCAGTATTGCCGAAAATAAACAGCACTGATATTTGACCACCCAAAAAGCTTTTCTGATTACACCTGATTGAAATATAAAAGGAAACAATGTTTGTGACAGAAAACTGCTTTATACATTGAATTTAATATTGATTTTCCTACACGCAAAACTTTGAACTAATAACAACACAAACTACCATGTCACAACTATGTCACACATATCATGCAAGCACAAATTTGCTTCTCAGAGAAAATGCTGATTTTGTTGTCCTCTCGCATCACGATTTCAAAGACCTTGGTCACTAATTAACGTCAATTCAAAAGAAATATTGCACATGAATTTCATATCACGATGCTTGACTTTACTGATATACAGTACGTTATTTGTCCTTCAACTAGATTCTCAGTTTATTTGCAATCAAACATTTCTCGACATTTGCAGAGGTTTTGAACCTATTGCGTTTATGTTCTTGCTTAACCGTTATCATCTCCATAAAATCACAGAGTCTAGAAAAGGTCAAAATTCATAACATGACTATGCCATTAGAATCGACAATGCCCCATTAAAAGCTCGGGAAATATAATCAAATCTCTGGCATGTACACGCTTTCAAAAACATGTTACTTTAATATGATTATAGCTTAGAATTAAAAATTTCGGATGACTGAGCAATGTACAAAACAGAGAGTCGTGTCGATTGTGACCATTCTTGATCTTACACTCACTATTTCCAATTACGGTTAATTAGGCAAATCCTGCAAGAACACGAAATATGTTGGCTAGGCTTATAAAATCTTGAATTCGTATAAAAATAAAGTTCACTGTGTTTTTATTGGAAATCTTCCATCTATGTGTTTTTATGGATTCTCAAAAGTGGTACATTGTATTTTTGATTGCGGAGTAAAGAAGGAGTAATAAAACTCAAGCTACTCATGATTAACCAATGTACTTATACATACAAAATACAAAGTTCACCCGTGGTTCTCGGAGGAATATTTATATAAAATTTAATGACCGAATATAAGCAGATGTTTCTACCATTTAATGTAAAACCCATGCAAGCCAATAATGAACCTTTTCATAATCATTTACAGGCACACTAGGAACTATCACAGTTTTTGTTTTACAAACATTTCATACCTTTAATATAACACTAATGCAATAATGTTTTATTATAGTTCCATAAAATACTTTATACTTTAATATTTTACGCTATATGCCTTTCCATATTAAATAGGCACGTACTTTTAAAACAATGTTGCGTGTATTTTTATCCTTTGTCCACTAGTAGTTAATCGTCTCCACTTGTTCTCTTATGCAAGTATCAAGTTCTGCATTAATTTTTTGTTTTGGAATCACATGTATGTGCATAGGTAATGTGCATATACAAACGGCTAACATGTCTCTTATCTTATATACTGTTGGATATTTTAAGGGGTGGGTGCTTTTATGACTAACTTTTATGGGTGCTTTCTGCGTACGAATGCAAAAACTTTAACAATTTTCAAGGAAAGAAGAATGAGTTCCGTCTACGTGCGTGATCAGTGTCAGTATGCAACGGTTTCAAGCACTCTTGGGTGTTTACTTTTAGTTTGACCGAAAAAACGCAAGATACGATAGCCAACACCAAACGCAACTTCTTAAATCACTATCCAGCTTCCTTACGATCTTTTCGCAGGACCAAGGCTTCATGTCTAGTCAATGTCGAGGTCAAATATATATCAATGAAACAGCTAGAAATTCTTTTTGTAACACGATCATAAGCGCACAAAGTATCTAAAATGATGAACTAGCCATTATTATGCCTTATGCACTTTGAAAAAATCAAACAACTTTTCACAAGTTTGAAGAAACGTGCACAAAGTTTCAAGGAAACTTATTTAAAAGTACTTTTCTAATACATTTATCACACTTTCTAGACTGCTAGACTAAAGGGTTCTACTTGACTGTATATGTTTTGGCAGCAAAATCCGCACTACACTTGGAGAAAGTTGTCATACACCCGTCACAAAAAAAATAATAAAATCACAAAATGCTCTGTTTTACGATGAAGCTTCTGGTCAAGATAGCTGAGAAGACTGAGATTCTGCTAGCAGTGTCCCATATGGTTAGATTTTCCAAAATTAGTCGGGTACCTAGTATTTACTTGACAATCAACCTAATAATTTGCTATCCTGTGGGGTAACAAGCGTCCAATTATGCATCATCACCAAATTTATATAAAACACTTTGTTCAGATATAGCCTAATGTATACCTTGTAGTGACATCAACTATTACTACTGTCATATTCGTTACAGTTTATTGAAATATAAAATCCCTGCTAGATAGTAATGACGAATGACGACCAATGTATGAAAACACAATACCCGTTAATTCTTTACTGATAACGCTCATTTTGTATGATTCTTCTCGTCAGAATATATTGCCTAGTTCCTAATGCATGCAACGCATTCATCTAAACCGTAAGAGTATTTGAATCAACTAAATTCTTGTCGTTACAATGGCATAATATTCTATATACGTAATTCCAAAAGTTAAATAGCAGAAATCGTTGCATGTTTTAACACATAAAGCTTTTAGCTCTTGCATTCAAATTATGCACCGTCACCAGCATGTACCATAATCATCAACTACTAGTAAGAGTCATATTGCCACCAAAACGTAGTTATGATCATAGCATGATGAGGAGGAGTCAAGAGAAAGATTACACAACCGGTTGTTTTTGGGAGCTGTGGAAAAGAATGAAAAGCTTGAATAAAAATGAGGGAAATGCGTGTACCATTGAATGCTGAACTTTTTAAACGTTGAAATGATGCTGATCTAACACAATTTTGGTTAAATTCATTTTTGGTAATGCGCGTTCACTCTGTTTGTTAGAACCGACAACCACAGCAAAAAACTGTACTTTCGTCGAGAATCGAATCACACTCTTTCAGAAAGTAGAAATAGCATGACATGGACACAGACGAGAGATGAGGTAAGCAAAATCATTTGCATAACGCATCCATTAACTTTTTAGATAATAACTTTGCCAAAAAGTACAAATCCTTTGGCGTTAACCTTCTAGGTTTGCTGAATTACTCTGGTTCTCTCAAATAATAATACATATAGGCGTCAGTAATCACTGATTGTGAGTAGATCGCGGTTTATTAATCTTGAGATCGGAAAAAGCGAAACGAGGTAGTGATTTTGATTTTCTTTTGCACGTCCACCAAAAACATAATCCACCCAGCACTACATTTTTTATTTTTATAGCTTAGACACGTATTCTTTCTCTACAACTGCAAAATGGCAAAATGAATCACGGATATATACAAAAAATGTTTTGGGCAAAGTTGTGTATCAACTCATTGTACGTAAAATACCCGTTACTTCAAAGACTAAATCTATGGGTTACTTCGTCTCATCTTCTGCAAAAAATAATCTGCAAAGTGCAAGTCATAGAATGCGATCTTGATCCTGATTCCATCCGTCTACCGGTCTACCACTTTTGTGTGCTTACATTATTCGCTGTGCGCAGTGTTGTTATAATATGTTTGGAATGCCTAGTCATGCAAATTTGAGGGCACATTAATTTGACATTCAGCACCAAAATAAATGCAAAAAATATATTAGCAATCTGTCAGCTCCACCTGTGTGTGAGCTAAAACTTCTTTTGTGTGGTGGAGTGGCAGCAAAACAATGGGAACAACAATAGCACTAGATTAACCATTTACTCCAAAAATGGCAAGAATGAAAAAAGCACACTTTACCTTTTTCTTCTTACTAATATTCATGTGGAAGAGGTAGATGAGGAATTACATAGTAGTGTATCTTCTGTCTGCATGAAACGCGTCTCTCGCCCTCTACAGCAGCAACACCTCCAGGATCACCCGAATGACTAAACAATGACAACGGTGATAATGGCAGTGGTAACACTCACTGGTGGTTACTCACTGTGGCGTGTTAATATGAGTTATGTTTACTTCCTAGTATATAATTTCTCGAAACCTTACAGTGACAATGTCACCTTGTTTGCCACAACAAGGTTTTTTCACAAAAGCACCAGCAGCGAGATAGTTTGGCCTATTTTGTGTTTCTATTATGTTTTCACCAGCTGCTGCTATTTAATATTAAACTGCATGGCATACTTTCTTACATTTTTAATTTTTTCTAGAGCGAAAGAAAATTACAGTCTACCATGTTTTCTTGATAGTTTTTAAAAATCTTATTAAAAAAGTAATCAACAGAAATAGATTACGGAGAACCGCCGGGATTTCAGTAGTTCCGCAGTTGTTGTTGCTGTATTCTATATTGTAGCAGCTTACCTGCACAGGTGCACGAAATGAAGTGTAAGCAGAATAGGTTAATCTTTGCATAAGACTCGCTAAACCGTACAATTCGTAAAACAAGCTCGATCCCGTACACAATATAGGTCTTTAAGCCTTATAAATTACAAATTATAATCACTGGCTAAAAGAGGACTGAACGGGAGCGGATGTAGCTTCTGCGAATACTCAGGAGAAAGAATAATGAATGGTCTGAAAGCATAAACTCGAGCACAAAATAGTTGTTAAAAATTCCTTCTATTTTCGTATTTTTCTTTCACAGAAAAATTAAGCAAAAAAACTTTCCCTCACTAAACAAGCTTATACCGCCTTTCACTAGGACCAGGAACTTTTTACATTAAAAACTTCAAGTTATATTGTACACGCACTATTTTCCTCAACGAGTTTTTCACGCAATTTGAAACGCACACACATGCCAGACAAACCAGGTCCTATTATCCTGTAGAAAAATATTTGTACTAAAAATTCTCTGAATTTTCAAACCAAATTTCTACATATAAAAGCAGCCTTGATGATTAAGGTATACTTTTAGGAACAAATCCGTCAACACACAAACTATGACAGTATTTTTGTCCTTTTTACTTTCCGACTCAGCTTCTTCCATTCATTTGGCTTAGTTTCGATATGCTTGCTTTCACTTTTTCCCAGTTGGTTGAATGTGTAAAATCCCTTTTGAAAAGCTTTGACAGACGGAGAAAGCGTCGTAAGCCTGTATGAATGCGTATTTTTGAATGGTTTATATCCGCTTTCAATACCTACCCGATTTCTGTTCCCCTTCGTTTCAGCTTACATTTTCTGCACTAAAATGCTCCAAAAATACAACTGCGTTTAAACAAGAAAGCAATGAGAAAGTCTTTTTCCCGTATGCAGAAAATCCAGGCAGTAGTACAACCAGCAACAGCGACGGACGAGAAAAACCAGGGACAACTTGCTGAGCTGAGATAGTAGCTCCAAGTGAGCTCTGGAACGGGTTGAACCGGCATCAAATAAACATTTTCCCTCTCGTATCTTTATGCGTTTTTTGTCGTTCCTTTGCTAGAGGAAAGCATGTGGCAGGCATTTTCCATATGTACTATTTCAAGAGAAGACAAGGGAGAAAGATTTTCCCTACAATGAGTGGAGCGAAACACCAGCACCAGCAGCAGAGACCCAAGATTCACTGCTTTCCCTTAGTAATGCGCGGTATCGAAAAATACATGTTTCCATTTTTTTATTGTTAAGGCTTCAAGCAGCGTGCTTTTTGCCCCGGCCTGTAAGAAAGTAAACGTAGACAGCGTTCATTTGCACATGCAAAGGTAAATTTTACGACGGCAATATTGAAGATCCTTTCTTTTCAGTTATACTTCACAAAGCAGGGAAAAGAAACAGTGTTTTATCGGGCCATACTTTGGCCAGTTGTAAGAAGGAAAGTACACATTTATTGCACAAAACATACTAGTTAGATGGAATGGCAAAAGAGAGGTAGTATATTATGAGCATGCACGTATAGTTAAACTGTAAGTAGCACGACTATTGCAGTCATTCTAAAATTATTAGCAGTAGTATTAGTAATAGTAAAGGTTGTAGGAAGCGAATTTATACTCCTGTTCACTTTCTCTTGTTCGATGGCTCACAATTCAGTGAGCTGAACCAGAGAGTAAAAAGTACCAAGCTTGGTCCAGTGAGCTTTATGAGAATCTTCACTTTCACCGGTTCATTTCAAAGAATAGTCTTTGTCGTGCGTGAATTTTATAGAGACTCTCCATTTTCATATTACGGAGTCTATGCTGACTGGCGTATCCTGCATGGTTGGGAACGAGTTGGACGTAGAACTATCGTTTAAGGGCAAGCACCGGGGGCAAGAGAACGATGTGGAGAAAGGAGATGACCTTTCACAAAAATTGTTAGTGATACTTTAGCAAACTATTGCCGTTATTACTGCCACCGTAATGGTTACTTTGATGGGTTGAAACGTTTACGCGCTCTTCACCTTAATGGTGGGACAAGTTGAGATGCTGCCTCTAAAACTGCTACACTTTCATTTTCATTCTATTGCTAGCGGGTTAGTGTGTTTAGATGAATTGCTCAAAGCTATCACCGGCTTTAGAATGACATTGTCTTCGACGGACAAAACGCCATCAACAGAAAACTGTTATTAAAATAGAATCGATATCACTGAAAATGTTTGCTTTTGAAATGGAAACTGGATTTGAGCTTTTCCTAGCTTTCCAAAATCTGATATAAAATAAGTACCTACACACTTTTACTGCATGCATGCCACTTTTACTTTATGCCAACAATATCATATTCTGGCATGGCAAAAGCATGTCAAGATATATTGTCGATCGGAAAATTGCTGCCCGATTCTTTTAGGTACGAGTCATGACAAGGAAAAGTTTGCCTGCTAGTCCTGAAAACAACTTTCACCAATATGTCGTAAAGGAAAAAGTTACATGGACAGTCAAAATACTTTGTAACTTGTAACAATAGCACACAATACAATATTTTTCCAAGTGCAGTAGTAAGAGAAAATGCAGTATCAAATGGCGTTATAGCTTTCTTGTTTCGACTCTCACTCAAAATGTCAAATTCATGCAGGTGCGATATGAATAGGAAACAACTTGAAAATGTGTTTTGTATGGTGTCCTTACTTCAGCTGAGGCAAAGCCCCACTGCTCGTTAGTTTGCAATGCAACCACAACATTCAAACTGCTTTAAGCTCTTTGTAGTGATCGTCAAGTGACACATTTCCGTAACACTTTCATCGTTTTTACAAATTCAGACTTGGTTCTACGGCCAATGGGGCAGCAAACTGGCACATTTTTACATTCCATTTCGATTTCAGATGGAGTATTAGCAGAACTTTGACTCGTTCAACGACTACGTATATTATGAAGTGCATATGTACGTGGGTATAGCAAACCCAGACGCTATTTTTGTACGAAATGAAACATTCTACAATTTACGTGGATAGTAAGAGAAAGCACCCTTGGGAGATAGTATAGCTCACACACAAAAGTATGGGGCATACATTTTCTTCCTGGTGTACAACTACAAATAACATTCATACTTTCATGCACGATCACCACACGATGTTATGCAATATTCAAAACCCTATTGAAAATATAGTGCACACCATGTTGGTTTGATGTCTATGTTGTTGTTGGGATTTTACAATTTGGTTGGACGTGGTTTTTATTTTTCCCAACTTTCTTGAAAAAACATTCAAGAAGAAAGGGATATAAATATGTTTGCTATAATATTCAAATACAAAACGAAGAAGCATGTTTTCAATATTACTAGTAGAATACAAACTACAACAAGGTGATATTTATTAAAATGAAGCCAATAAAATGTCGAGGAGCATGAAAATAACATAGATAATAGGCAGGTACTTGAGACACATGTGTTGTTAATTCAAAACTGAAACACAGGACCCATTTAAAAATAGGGTTCAATTACAAAATCTTTTACTCTGAACTGTAGTTTATTACTTTACCATCATCAGACATGCAGTAAACGTAAGCATAATTGCTGAGGCATTTTGGAGCATTTTTCTCTCTTGATCTTAGGTACTCTTTACAGAATGCAGCAAACACTCTACATAATACACTGTAGTAATTTTAATTCGTTTTTGTTTTCTACCACCGTCACATTGCACATTAGAGTAAAAGGAAGGAAGTTGCCAACTTCATTTTCTACGCCATTACTATCCGGAATCCGGAAAAGGGTTCCCCAATCCATTTTTCTCCCGGTGTTGCAGTGCATTTTAAAAGGATTTTTTCACAATCCTGTCGTGTAGAAGAAGACCCATAAATGCTATCATCGTAAAAAGGGTTTCTCTTGGTGTTAAGCAGCATGAGCACGGGTGTGTATTAAGAGCGGCGTAACGGGAGTTGAAGTGGTAATAGTGGAGGTGGGACGGCAGAAGTCTTGGGGTATTAGACCAAGAACAAATGAACAAACAACCGCTTTGGAAGAACCACGAAATTCCCATACATACACAAGATGAAAAAATATATCAAGTTCATAGAAAAA